>OY757940.1:16747251-17127658 GCA_963585895.1 Sepioteuthis lessoniana | reverse complement strand
CCATGAACCAAAATAGGTTCAGATAGAATTTGAACAAAGTTTGCCAATTCCCCACCCCAAAACTGATTACTAATATGCCATTTGCACCTTCAAATTTTAATTACCATCATTAAAAAAATATTTTTAATTTTCAGAATAAGTTTTCTCCTCAATTTGTGATGCTAATAGGAACAAATGAAAAAGTGAGAAAAAGAAAAGAAAGCCTAATATCCAGATAGGAATTTGGATTTGATCACAGATTATCCTATGTGGGAATAAAATCAAAGAAATGCATATCAAACATTTTAGAATGTTTCAAGATGTCTTAAATTAAAATCTACAAAGTTGGTTATATCCTCAAATACAATGAGCATCATCATCGTGTGCAATTATAGGGTTTTGAGAATTAGTAGCAGCAACCATAGAAATTTCATCTTTTCCCCTTATCACAACAAGCAATTAACACAGCAAAATGACCGACACAGAATACAAAAACAATCAAGACAAATGCAGCAACAGTTGAAATGTCTGCAAGATGACAAAAATAACATTAATAAAATTGAATTATTGGTTTTAAAATTAACTTGAATGTGCTTACTTAACAGGTTCAGTGTTACTTTTGGAAAAAAAAAAGAAAAAAAGAAAAAGAAAAAAAAAAAAAAAAAAAAGAAACACTAAATTTCATTCCATGCTGACTGAAGAAATAAGGCAGGTTTTGTTTTTAGCACTGAATGAAATGAAAGCAGAAACAATAACAAGAGGAAGAGCAAACAAAGAGGTATGAAAATTCCTGCATGAAATCAAGGGAAATTGTGAAATGAAGAATTCACAAACATTGTGCAAAGTTTGTTATTTAGACTGTACCCTTATAGCAAAGATATGACTATTTTTCAAGAAAGTGTTATATTTATAAGGAATATGTACATCTTTAAATACATTATCTGAACAGGGTTTTTCACAAGATCTGAAATCAATATCTTAAAAAGGCTTTGTCAATACATTTCTGCTAACAGCAGTCAGGATTCAAATCTATATAAAATTCAAACTAAGAATTTGGTATTTCATTTAAATGAGTCAAAATGATAATTGGATATACATTTTTGTTATACACATACACACACTTTCAAAGGAGTCCAACAATCAAGTACACAGGCTCTTTGTGATATTTGAATTTATGTACATAAAAATACTAGCAGCTAAGTTGGTGAGCATTTTAAAATAAACATACAGTCCAAATAACAAACTTACCCATTACACAATACTTGTTAAAAAAAAAAAAAAAAAAATGCTAGTAGTAGTAGTGGTGGTGATAATAGTATCTCTGACATGTAAGACTGATTGACAAATGACATATCGTCTGTGAGAGGCACACAAAGATCGACTCAAGTGAGAGATTAATATGAAGTCCTTACAAAGACACTGATTCATAGCAAATGGATTATGTTTCAGTAAGGAATGGGGGTCAGGAGGAGGAGGAAAAAAAAAAAAAAAAAAAAAAAAAAAAGAACACTTCACAAAACTTCAAGTTTTATTGTTATCCCCCCTTTATCCTGAACTTGGGGTGGAAAAGGAGCAACAGGATATTTTTTCTTACCTGTTTTTGTACTGGATAATGCTGAAATACCAAGGTAACTGATAAGATAAGTAACTAAAAATAAAGACAGGTCCCAACATAAAAAAAAAATAAAAAAAATAAAAAAAGAAGGGATCACACGACTTTTCTATCTTTAAACACTGCTGCAGTACCAAAAAGAAACAATAGAACTAAATATAAAAATATAAAAACTTTTAAAGGCTAGAAGCATAGAATTATAGTGATGAATTATAGTACCTGTCTGTCAGGTAAGAACCAAGACTTCAGATCAAAGATGGTTATCATGGCATTCATGACTACATAGAACTTCTCTGTGACGAACAATATTTTTAATATGCAACCCAAATTTGGCAGCTCTATGTCAAACCATTTGGCTATCTATGGAGGACTAATTACCCAATTAATATATAGATTTAAGAGACAAATTTATCAATTTAAATATTTTTCCTCTTTATCCAAATTGTTAGCACAAACTAAGCAATAATGCTTAATACTTTATATCTCAAGTTTTAAAATCTACCTTTAAACCTAATTGGTAATGCTTAATCAATAATGAATGATTTTTTTGTAAGATAATTCATTACATTTTTTTTCCTTTTCAAGCATTGAAATTCAAATTCTGTACAATTAGTTATGCCTCAAAACAACATAGCTTCCTGCTAACTGAACCAAAAAAATCTCCCAGAGTTCAAATTGGGTAACTCTACATTGAACTATATGACCAACTGTAGAGGACAGACAAAGAAACTCATCTAAATTATTAATATAGATAATATTTCAAAAATTATTAACAAATGAAATCTCAGATACAGCAGAAAGATTTATCTCTGCAACAAAATCAAGATGAAAAAATGAAATATGGTTGTTTAACAAGGAATGATGTTTCTAAGTATTGATAGATGAAGTCACAGAACCTGGATTAAATACAGAATCCTTTCTAAATAAAAATATATAAATTTGTTGATCTATTTGTCTTGAGGGATAATTAGATTAAACATGATATTCATGATACTATTCAATCTATTAAAATATTTTTCCATTTTTCTCCCTTCTTAGAGATTTATTCTAAAGCTTATAATGGTAGATAAAAGTAGAGCTTCTGACAATTTTTAGGCAGTATTTTAAAGCATAAAATTTTTTTTCAAGTAGATTTAAATAAAAAAAACAAAACAAAACAAAACAAAAAACAAAACCTTTTGATGTACACTTAAAAAATAACAAAAAGCTTTAAAAAAATCCTTTTCAGAATTTAATAGACAAAATAATAAAAGTAATTAAAGAGGAATGTAAATCATTAGATCTTTAAATATTTCATCAAAAGACAAACAGATTTGACCTGCTTAAAATTAAATTAAAAAGGTTACTTTGTAAAAATCATGGATATTCATGCTTATGACTACCTTTGTCCAATAATACTTAATATATTTAGTTAATGAAATATATGGACAGATGTAACAACTATTATGGGACAGATGTAACAACTATTATGGGACAGATACATAATTTATGCAGGAAAATGTTTATACATAGACTAGAGCAACTAAGTCCATATTGACTAATTAGAAGAGAGAGGTAAAAATATTTCTTTTTAAATAGAAAAATACAAAGAATTTCTGTTCAACCAAAAAGTATCACCCAGATTTGGAAAATAGATAATATCACAAAGACCCCACCCTTAAACAAAGAGAAAGAAATTCTTCTGCAAATAAGAGGATTTTTTTCAATTGAAATATTTACACATGTTCTAAGCTAAAAATTCCCATAGAATTTGTGTATCAATAAAAAATATACCTTTCTCAAGTCTTTATTTTAAAATTACAGCAGAGATAACTATTTGTAAAATCTTTGTTTAAGGTTACCTTCATATACAGAATGATACAACTGTTGGATTTGTGAATTATAGAACAATCTAAAACAAGGGTGGGAGACTTTTCGATGTTTAAAAGCCATATTGAAATATATCGTTTACTCATTCTCAAGGTCTCTGATGATTATAGAACTAGGCTAGCAGACCATTGATAGTAGTTGGATTCATAATTTTGGCCTTAAGTAATAAGGTTATACTTAAAATTTCTAGTATGTTTATAACAAAATCAAGTTTAAACTTTTAGTTAATAAGGTGGTTCAAATTTAAATAGATGACCTAAATAATTGACTTTTTCCCCCTTATTTTTTTAAAAAGAAAATGTTGACATAAATGTCTAAATTGAATGTGTGTAATTTTAATGGATCTTTTTGACAAGGCCATGTAAAGCAGCACTTGGTTTAGAAGGCTGTAGGTTCCCTTGTTCTGGTTTAAACTCAAAGAAAATCCTTGCACGTATCAAATGGTTGTGTGAGCAGAAACAAAAATGAAAGCTACATCATTCATAAAATTTACACTGTAAATATAAATATTTTCTTTTAATTTCAGAGATCAATCCCCAAGCAGAGTATAAAAGGGCCATCTACTCTGGTGAAAGAGACAGACAAGTGATATCACAAAAAACAAATTAATAGAAAATATCCTCTAAGCATAGAAAGCAGAATAACCTGGTTCGAAATTCCCAGAGGTTACCAACAATACAATGGCTGAAATATTGTGACTACACTAACAACCAGATAGTGACATTAGTCTGAGTAGACCAGTGGATAATAAAAACGAATCTCTTGATATAACATTTTTTTTCTCCACACTTTTTAAAAAAAGTGTCCTATTCAATACTTAAGTTGCCTTTCTTTTCAAGTTGACTTTTGTTCTCATAACTTTAAATATATAAAAACCAAGGATAGAAACAAAAGAAATGATGCCTGATGAAATGTGTTTCAAATATCAGGCTTACAGTGTATAGTAAAATAGTGCTAAGCCAATAATATTGAGTTTACAAAATAGCCCTAACATTAGGTTTACAGGTTCAAAGATTTAGAGAGAGGAGACAATAGGCAGTTATTGAGCTCTCATTGATGGTATGTGGTTTTTTTTTTGAGGGGGTGCAGGGAGTATGGTGTTGTTGATGTGTTTATATATCTAAAAGCAAAATAAAATTCTACTATAAAGTACCACAAATTTTTTAATCACCCCAAACTTGTCTGTGGAAAAGGAGAAAAAGAGAGTGTATGTGTACGTGTGTGTGGGGTCATTGTCAATTATTACTGACCTTTCATTGATGTTTTCTGCCTTCTTATTGATCTTGTCAGCAGCATAGTTGTTGTCCTCAATTAACCTGTGGGCAAACTGCAAGACGTTGTTAATCTTCTCATCGTTTGCATCCATGGTGGTAATAAAGGCTTCATGTTTCTTGATGAGGTTTTCAGCAGCTTCCAGAGAGTTCTGCAGAAGAATGGACAAGTCAAAGTATTCTTAACAGAAGCAAAATTGCTTTCAGTTCAATAAAAAATAAAAATGCTTCATAAGGATCATCCGAAAAAATTGTGGGCAGATAAAAAAAGAATTTTGGGTAAAAAAAAAATAAAAAAAAAAAAATAAAAAAAATAAGACATGTAGATAGAATGATGAGAGTTAGGTGAAAAAAACAATTTTGAATTAAAAGAATATGCCCCACTTTTTAATTTAAAAAAAATAAATAAATAAATACAAGCTTCCGTAATTTATGTTGTATTCAACAAAACTATCCCTTCATTGAAAAGAAAACTTTGCAATAGTCACAAATTGCCCTCCCCTTATCAATTATCATGAAACTATATTTTATAGTGGTATGGATGGCAATGTCATTGGTGCAGAAAACAAAATTGACAAGCCAAGTTTAAATTCTGACCAAGGTTGAAGTCATTTAACATACCATTAAAAAAGGTATAACTTCACTGTTTCTTCTAAGACTAAAATAACAGGGAAGACTGGGCTCTCAAATAATACTGAGAAACCATTCAAGGCAATGGACAATACTGGATTCAAAACTAGCCTAAAGCCCAGACAAAGAATGAAAAGAGTTGGTCACAAGGTGGTAATAACATAAAAAAGACCAATAAAACTATGACAAAAAAGAATGTAGTTGTTTAATCAAATAGAACAATCATAGATGGATCTTTTGTTGACAGATTGACAGAGAGGGTTGCAACAGACAAAAAAAAGTTGAAATAATAGTTGATAGTACTTCAGATGTTACTAATACAAGTGTAAAAACAAAACAAAACAAACAACAACAAAACATAACAAATAATGGTGTTGAGAGATAGAGAAATGAGTAGGGAATGAGTTTTAAAGGAAGATTTGGGGGTTTTTTTTGCCAACAATGGGTTAAGAGGAGCTGATATGTTTAACTAGTCTTACCCAAGACAAAAGGATATGAATCTGAATCTCTCCAAGAGCTCATCCTTTATTATTTCTGCATGTTTCCTTCTTGAAATCAATCTATTATAAAAATAACAACTAAAAGAAAATACTAGTCAGTAACAATATACTGAAACTATTTTACAGGAAGCAGTTTGATGCCGATTTATGTGGATCTAAGTCTCATAAAAGGACATATCTATGAAGCATCAAGTGAGATGTACACTGGCTGGCTGGCAGGCCTGATACACTTTCCATATATTTATAAAGACGATTTCTTTTGAGAAATATACTAAAAAGATGATGGCATTCAATCAACTTTGGTATCTTTGAGCAAATTGCAGCAAAAACATTTCTCATTTTAAGAGTGTTTCATAACCTTTTGTTAGGAAGACTTCTAAAATGAACTGGCTTATGGTAGATCAGAAACAGAACTGGCAGATTTGAATCTGAGAATTCATTCAAGGTTTATTTAGGGGAAAAAAAAAAAAAAAAATCTGTGAGTAGATGAAACCCCTTACCCACATTAGTCAATATTATATAAGTAAAATTCTCATTACCCAATTTTTTTTTATTTTTAAATTATAAATTTATAAAATCAACCTTTTCATCACTTGAAATCAATTTTCAGCCTTGGTAGTTATAAATCAAATCACTGATGTATTTATAATTAAATCAACTCACTCAAATGCTTCTAACTGAAGTTTTCAAATGGCTGGTTCAAAGTCATTTTCCAAAACAAGATGTATAAAGAGGAGCAGAAGAATGAAGAGGTTAAGTCATGTGTGAAGAAATTGGTTCTTAATAAACCCTTAATTAGCCAGTCATCAAGATATAATGAAATGAAGAGGAGAACAGAGGAGGTATTAGGAATTGGTTAGTGAATGGAAAGAAGGCTGACCCGAATATATATATATATATATATATATATATATATATACACACACACACACACACACATCTATATATAACAAAAGAATCTTAAGCTGGATACCAGATGTGAAGGAATTAACCTTCTAGACATTTTGGGGGGAGGGAGAGAGAGAGAGAGAGAGAAACTTCCTGTTATTTCTGCTGAGATAATAAATAGCTCAAAAAGTTTAAATGATAATCAATGATATTTCTCAAATATCAATTGATAATTAAATAAACATTAATAAAAGACATTATTCTTTCCTGTTGATTAAAGAAAAGAAATGTATTTTGTGATTTATCTGACATCCCACTATGTCAGAATATGGCACAAGGCAAGAAATGTATTCTGTGTGTACAGAGGGTTGCTACAAAAACATTTACTCCTTTTTATAGGAATTAGGTGATTGGTGTGTAATAATTAAAATAATGGTAATTCAATAAAAGAACAAAAAGTATAACATAAGAAAACAATCTAGCAAATGATTTGAAAGAAAATGCAAAAAAAGTACAGGTTTTATGGCATATATTTAGAATGAAAAAATTTTGATAAAAATGAAATATACAAAAAGATATCAGAAAAAGTGTAAGGTCTAAATTATCAATTTAAAAAAATAAACAAAAATTCAAAATAATATTCTTTAATTATACTATATATATATATATATATATATATATATATATATATATATCTCTTAAATAAGAATTTTTAGGTTTTTTCTTTTTAAAACTAAATTTTAAAAACAGTTGACCCTTTTTAATTTTTCAAAATAATTTACACATTTAGTATTTGCTGAATTTGTTTAATTATTAAAACAAACTTAGAAATAAAGTTGGGATTCTTTATTAACTGAAATAAGTTATAGAGAGTTGTCAAGCTGAGTAAATGATTAAACCTGATTCAAATACAAAAAAAACCCATCCATATAATAGTTTAATAACTTACAGCCAATCAAGATACTTTTTCAATGGTTTATTATTGCACGGCACTTTTAATAGCAAATAAATTGATTTTACAATCAGATATTTTCCCAGGGAGAGAGAGAATTCAGATTAAAATAATTACAAATAAATCTACCCCATTTCTTGTCAACAAAGACAATAGTTTATTTAGTTAAATGCATTTTCTACACAATAAGTGTAGGTCTATAAATATTGGAATCGTAAACCCCTTTAAATTGGCTTTAAAAGCGGAGGTTAGAGTAATATTTGTTAAACTCCGACAACTCTTATGTTCTTGTCTTCAGGTGAAACATGGCACCACCATGCTCTTGCTTTTGAGCAAGACGTACAACAAAAAGCTTTGGAGATTCAGACCCGAAGCAAAATCTCCCAAATGTGTAAAAAAGAAGAAAGAAATAATCTATTGCCTTTACCACACAGGATGTAAAAACTGGCAATGTTTTTTTTTCTGTCTCTCTACACTTACATTTAATGACCCATGCAGAGGAATAGTAAATAGGGGTGGTCGTTGTGGTGCAGTATCTTTGATGTCAAGAAATACAGTAATACAATCTGTCATTTTGATTGATTTTCAGTTACTGGAACTGTTGATACCATTTATGGATTTACCCTCAGGCAATGGCAAACTACTGCCTTGATATGATCAAAATAATTGCAGAAACATCACAGCTGCTATGTCATTTAAGAAATGCCCTTTAATTAAAAATTAATCATTCTTTGGTTATATAAACTAAATTAGCAGCTGCACATATCTGGACAACAGATTACAATAACTGTATTTATTCAGGTAAGCATGACCTGAGAACAATGAGTGATTATTCCTTAACTCCTTACTAACAATTATATTTGTTGTGAGGAAATGTTTCAGGCATTTTTTGATAAAAAAAAAAAGAAAAAAAAAGAAGCTTTATTTACTGTATATTCAGTCTCTAGTTTTTATCTTTTTTAAAAAAAGTTATTGACAATTTTTGTATATACACAAAATATTTGCAAGTGGGAATTGTTAATTTGGAGTTTTTTGTCAATGATTAAATAACAATATTAATAAAAGATTTTTGACAGCCAAAAGCATCCAACTGGAACAGTTTTGATTCTTCTCCCTCAAATATTAAGCCTGTAAAATCTTTAAAAGATTAAAATACATAAAAATGGTCTTATGAAACAAACAGTAAGATTATATTCTTGTCTATAAGATGAAAAAAAAAAAAAAAAAAAACAAAAAAAAAAAAAAAACTAGAAGACATAAAGAGTTAACAAGAAAATGTAGTTGACACACCTTCACTCATGCACACAGCCACACAAATATTACAAAGCACAAAAAAAAAAAAGAAAAAAAAAAAAAAAAAAAGACAACACTGACTGCTGATTTGACTAATGATGCTAAAAGGCACAATATTAACACATTGATACGTGTTGACAGCAGTAGCCAATTTGGCCATGAAAGGAGAAGGTAGATGAGGAAAGTGCATCCACTTTTGAATTGCCTTAAGTGGAATTGAAGAGTAGAAAACAGTAAATGGCTCCAAGCTCTGAGATTTACAATCAGCATTGAGATTGGGTTCAACAGTAGAGATACAAGGATTACAACATTCACTCAAATCATTCAGTCATTTATTTTAGAGTGCAAAGGAAAAATAATTAAATAGGAGCAGAGTGAAAGAGAGATAAAGGAAAAATCAATTCATTGCACCAGGCAAATTAAACGGAGTTATATTCCTTACATTTATTCATTTGTAATTACATAACATTCAAAAGAGATAACACTAAATATCTATTACAAATTAGTTATAAAAATATTCAACTTAATTTGCATATTAAAGTGCTTGTGGGTCACTGAACTTTAAGAAAAACTTGAGAAAGACATTGAAGAAAAAAAAAAAAAATCAATTGATTAGAAAATGAAATTGAAAGAAAAAAAAAAAAAAATTAAAAAATAAAAGAAAAGAAAAAGAAAAATTGTTTGAGAAATGGCTGACCAACATGTCCAACAATAAAGAATTAGAAAAGCAGAACATTTAGTAAATGAAAAGAAGAAAAATGAATAAGAATTCAACAAGTAAAATAGGTTAGTCAATGAAAGAAACACTCGAATTGGAGTTAGTATTCAAATTGCAGGCCAGTATGAAGAACATCAGGTTTTTAGAAATGGGAACTAAATATTACCACCAGATATATATCAGAAAAAAAAAATCAGAACAGAAACAGGCTTGCTACAAGAAATAAGTTAAGAATTTGATTTTTGTTCTTTTTTCCTGGGAATATTTGGGTTTTATTTATGGTGATGAGAAAAGAAAGTTTTGTGGTAGAACTAAGAAACAATCTGATTTTTAAATGTAATTCTTGCAGAACAGATACACATCATTTGCTAAAGTAGGTGAGATTTAGACATAAATATTATAATTTACAGAACCAGTTCAAGATTCATTAAGATTCTTTGAAATCAAAAGGGGTGGAAAAGAAGACCTTTCCCTTCCACTCTGTAGACATGTTCAAAGATGGAACTGATTTTAAATAAGACGGAACAGGTTTAGAAGAGTTTTTATTTGGATTTCAAGGTTATTGCAATGAGAAATAAAATAGAAAAGAATATTATACGAAGAGAAAAAGAAAGTGGACAATCTTATGTTAATCACCATCTTTCTCTCATATTAATTGTTACACTTAGTGAATGAAATAAATATTCAAGTGTAACAACTATCATGGGACCAGAGCAGTAATTAATTAAAATTCTCTTCCAATCCTGGGGAAAAAAATGTTGTAAAGTGATTGTAAATAGGAGACAGGGGGAGGAGATGACAGAGAAAGAAAGGATCAGAAAGAGAGGTGGAGAGAATTTGGTGGATGCAGAGAGACAGGAGAAAGAATATCAAGTGAAAAAGAGTGGGGAATAAGAAAAAAAGGGATCTGAAAGAGAAGGTCAGATAGAGAAGATAAAAGAGACCTAAAAGAAGAAAAAGGAAACAGACATGATCACACTCAAAATATTAGCAACAACATCAACAAGAAAAGATGATGATAATAATAATAATAATAATAATAATAATAATAATGATAATAATAATAAACAACAGTATAAATAAGAACAATGAACACTTGAAATAGAATTACAATCACAACATCATGTTATTATGCCATTCATAGTATTAATGCCATTGCTGCAGTAAAGTTCCAAATGGTTAAAACTTGCAGAGGAACTTTTTGTTATTCACTTATATAAAATATTATTAAAAAATAAATAAAAAATAATGATTAGATAAGTATTCATGACTGGGAGAGTAGTGGAGGTGGGATTGTAGCTGCTAAATTAAACAAGTCTTAAATGCTTTAGAGAATCTACTTCACTTTAGTGAACATTGATAGATTAAGTGGATGAAACCAATTCACCCACCTAACAAAAATTTAATAATCACTCCTATTAATCAAATGGAATTCTTCTTCAGCACTGAAGCATATGTACAAGTTGTTTCATGCTCATTGCTTTCTCATATTAAAAAAGGTCAAGGCTATAAAAACTGAAAGATTCAGACATCTCTTATAATGTTGTGAATGAGACTTAAAAAAAAATAAAAGTAGGAGGTAAAGATCGAATTCACATTACAGCAAGCATAAAAATTAACTTCAACTTTGGGGAGACTCATCCTCAATTACCTCCCACAGATAAATTTATTTTGCCAATAAATAGTTTGTTTTTGAAATACATCTTTTTAAAAAGACACACTGTGTGTGCCAAATGAGCAATAATCTGAATCTGTTAAATTTCTGACTGGAGAGATAAGGAAGGATTTAAAGCTGGTAACACTGAATCAGGTTTGTTATGATGACTTATAAGTTAATAAATGTCATCAAGAAGTTAATGTTTATGACTCGCCTTCCACAATGATTGCTTGTACTACAAATGTAAACAGGAATGAAAAAAAAAATCTTTAAGTCTTGATTTTTTTTTTTTTATTATGACTAGGAAAGTCATAAAAAAATAATTTTGGTTTCTGGCTAGGAAATTTTAAATTAAATATCTACTTTATATGGTTGAACAAAGATTTGGTTGAGGTGAGGGTCCAGTTTAGCATCATATTGTAAATTAAACTTTCACTTAAAATTATAGATTGACAATCAATTAAATACAGCTGAATTTCAACTTTTGTGGATTTAAGTTTCACAGGTTTGATTAATTATAAATTTTACATCTATAATTAAATGAGAATATGCATCTAATACATAGTTTTATTATTCTATTTTTCTATAAACCTATGTACTGTATATTTATTGTATTATATACAGTGTGCCATATTGCTTCACTTAATGTATTAGTCTATAATGGTAATAAAACATGATTACAACAGTGTCGGCGTAAGGTACTGGCGTCTTGGACAGTTGCTCAGGAGTGTCATCAAGGATCCTTCTTTGTGACAATTTCCATAATCAAGAAAAGGGTACCAAACAGCTGCTTGCCCTGGGCACCAACAACCATAAGGGATAGCTGAGGAATGCAGTACAGTACATTGTTTTATTTGTACGTGTTAAATATTATCAAATTGTATCAAGACTTAAAGGCGTCAAAAGATATTTGAAATTTTTCTGATTTTGTGGAGATCTTCTACCCCAAACTCCAACAAATATGAATGGTTGAGTGCACATTGTTTCTTGATAAATAATGCAAGAAGTCTATCAACAAGGTGAGGTATGAGATTATGGATGCAGGTGAGGAAGGGTTGGTGTAGTGTATCCAAATGTATTAATTAGTTGGTTGACTAAGCAAGAATTTGAGAGTATTCTGTCACTCCAAGTATTAGAGGTAAAAAAAATCACTTTAGAAGAATAGGCAAAAATGGAACATAATTTAGAAAAAAAATGATGAGTTTTCAGTTTCAAAAATTTAGATTCTTCAGAAGAAATCTCTTCAGTTATTACATTTACATTAGGAAAAAGTATAGACTTAAGAAAATTGTGATCTATGTAATAAGAGCACTTGCTTGCCTTGAAAATCAGCTTTCAGAATTCCTTGCATTGGTAAGGAAATATGCAACTATCTTAGCCAACTAGTTATTAAGCTTAGTCTGGCACAAGGCTACAATAATTCATTGCACTAAAAAAAAAAACCCCAACAAACTAGTCTTCCTTGTACTATGGTAGGCACTCAACTCTTCGAGTCCTTTGTAATTATGACTTCTTTTATGAGACATCAAATTCTGCAGAATGGTTTTGTTGTGCCAAACAAGTAAATACTGCACCCCCACCCCTTAATATTTAAGAAACTAATGGAACTGAAAGGTATTATTTAAAGCTAATAATCTGACCTTTCCCTTATAGGGCTTTTTTCCTGTTTCTATTTGTTTCATAAATATTTCATTGAAAAAAAAGAAAAAAAAAGAAGCCTATTTAGTCTTCATTTTAATATTTCCTCATTTCACCTAAATGACCTGAGCACACAGTATTAAAGAAAAAGTCTAAAAAATTGATTAATACTCACAATACAATTTTGTGGAGTAACATTTGAAGAGCATTATAACATCTTCTCAAGAGAGGGGGGGTAGACAAATTCTTGCCAAACATATATTAAGATATCAGTATGTTTTTAATTACTGTAATAATCACAGAAGTAACATTATTTCCATTCTTCTAGAGTCCCACTTTCTCAGTTTCTATTTTGCCATTAATTAATTAATTCTTTAGGTTTTACATAATCCTCACCCATTAAAAATAGCTCCCACATCCTGCAGATTGCCAATACAAATCAGATAGAAAAAAAGCCATATAAATCCATCATTATTTAATTTATTCCATCCCTCCAAATTGAAAGAAAAAATTGCAAAGATTTTTTGTGCATTTAGAATTTTGGTGTAGGATAAAGCAGTGGGAGGAAAAAAAAGGGAAAAATGTTTAGTAATTATGTTATATAATGACAAATCCCTACCCAAATATGAAAAGGTTAATAAAAAATATATATATATAAATATATAAAAAATAAAAATTAAAGTAAAAAGAAAATGTTAATGATGACTACGGCAGCAATGACGTGACTATTAAATGGCTTGGATGTAGCATAAGCTAAGTTAGCATGCTTTTCTACGTTTATGAACACGGCAGCAGCAGCAGCAGACATAGAGTTACCTGCTTGTCAAGTCCAATGGCACTCTGTGTAACAAAAGACACTAGTTATACAGACTGACTGACTGCAGAGACAACAACAAGTAATTTGGATGCACCAAGTAGAACTTTGTTTCGGTTTTACAAAAAAGCAATAAGAAAAATCTAGAACTAGAAATAAATACGCACACACATCTTTCTCTCACACACATACATACACACACACACACACGTACATGTGCACACACTGGCTAAGAGCCATTGCAACAGTTTAACATTTTGGCTTTTACCCTTTTATCTTTTTGTTTAATTCATTTGACTCTTGTATAAAAATTTACAAAATATATACAGATCGTACAAAAGGAGAATAATATTATAAAAAATGTAGCCAAATGGGTCAAAAAGACAAAATCTTAAACTATGAAAACTAAGAATAAAATGATATACATACATTTTAGATTGAATACTAAGAAATAGTATAATGAAGTGGATCTTTAAATGCTACCATATAATGTAGTTCAAAATATTTTAGTAAGACACTTGGCGTTTTCACACTATTCACAAATTTTTCACAAATTAGAACAAAACTCATTTCTAATGTGTGTAATTTAAAAAAAAAACCAAAAAAAAAAAACCATGAACACAGCAGGTATAATTGAAATTTGACTGGTTTCTGATTGTAAAAAAAAAAAAAAAAAAAAATTTTTTTAAAATCATTTTGCTACTAAAATATACACTTTTTCTTTTCATGAACTTTAATCTATAAAAAAAAATTAAAAAGTAGATTAAAAAAAAAAAAAAAAAAAAAGATTAATAATGATAATTTTTTTCCCCTAAAGTTTATTTTTACATGGTAACATTTAAAAATTGTTTAAAGGACTATCTTAAGTGACCTGAACACGGATTGGCACTTGTGCATGTAAAAGTAGTAGAAATATCAAAAGAGAAAGCCATTTCTGGCATTTGGCGCATAAGTGCAAGAGAAGCACCTAGAATTTTGTTTAGCCAGTGTGAGATTCAAAGACAATGATGTACAAGAGAAAAAAAAAAGTTGTGTAAAAATATTCATTGAAAATCAAACATTAGCAAAAAGGGAAAAACATTTAACAGATAATCATATACAAAATCAAAAATAGCAATGAATAACATTCAAGAGTAAGTTTGGGTGGGTGGGATTTTTTAGGGGGGGGTCAGTTGTTTTATATATTTCAAGTATTATCTTTTAAAAATTAACTGAAACAAAAGGGGGTGGTGGGGTAGGATGATCAAATGGAGATGAAAAGGATGCAAATGGTTGAAGTTCCATTTTTTTGGTTTAAGCAACATCAATCAGTAAATATATATTTTAAATGAAAAAAAATAAATAAATAAAATAAAAAAAATTTTTTAAAAATTATTTAAATAGGCAGCTGAAGCCAAGAGATGTATGAAATAATGAATGAAGCTTTTTAAAAAAATAAAACTGTATAACAAATTTTTTTGTTTCAAAATCCAATATTGATATTGAAAAAAAAAAAAAAAAAAAAAAAAAAAATCAGGTTGCAAAAGCCATACAAAGAGAATTCTTACTAAAAATATTTAGGTTTTGGAGGTTAAAATTTACTATAGAATGATAAATTAAACAATTACTCTTGAAACACACAAAATCAACTAAGAAATGAAGATATCAATAGTTGTAATAAAATACTAGAATCAGTTCTATCACATGCAATTTCAACAGTAAATTTTAACCACCACTAATTTGTTCTTAAAGACAATATTAAGAAAAACATTTTAAAACACATGGAATAAAACTACCTCATTTATCTTGACCAGAATAAAATTTCAGCTCCTTTGTAAACAATGTGCACATTTGAAAATACTACAGTTGTGAACTTAGATGATCTGAGTTTTTCAAGATTATGAATAATGGAAAATTTTAAAATATTAAGTATTTAAGAAGTCATATACACATTGACATTTTTTTAAAATTTTTCATTCCTTACAAAATTCGATTAAAAAAAGAAAAAAAAAAAAAAAAAGAAAGAAGTTATTCTAAATAGTATGGGGCAGTCCTGAGGGAGGAGAGGGGTAGGGCAAAAAAAATATCCTTAAGCTTATTAGGTTGATAAAAGCTGAAAATATTTGTCTGGCAAGTGTAAAAAAGCAGCAGCAATTTTTTTTTTTTTTAAATAAATGGGGGTAAAAATAAAAATAAAAGACAATATTTTCTAGTGATAATTGAATAAAACCTCAACTAGCTAAAGTAAAACAAATCTTTTTTTTTTTTTTCTTTTTTAAATGTTTTTATTGTTCTTTTAGCTAAATAGCATGTTTAAAGCATTTGCTGACCATATTTGTCAGGTAAGCAGCAGAAGAAATAGTGCAGTGATGAAAACATTTGCTTTGCATGCATCTGCTTTGCAAAAAAGAGACATGGTCAAAATCTAAAGAGAACGAGGGAGCAGAGACAACACCACATTGCAGAAAAAGACAATCTCACACCTAAAGGAAAAATTCATTACTAAATGGGAACTACTATCTTCTTATCTATTTCAAGTGATTTGGGAAGAAAAATCTATAAAGGTTTCTTAATGGGAATGAAACACCATCTAACCTAATCAACTAAAAAGCATCTGTTTTTTCTAAAGCAGTAGTGAAAAAGGACTGAAAATGGTATTCACAGATCTATGGTTAAGATGTAAAAAAAAGTAAGACATTTGCCCAGCCATAAGATGCACAAAAGACTGTTGGGAAGAGGCCACCATTTACTGCAACATATTCAAGCATTATATGTGTCCATTTCAGGCATCAGTAAATGGCCCCTAATCATAATAGTTCAATATAATATTTATATGGTTTCTGTTTTATTTACATTTTCTAAAGGTAACATACATTACAGAGCCTTTATTTTTTGAAACTGGTATTGGATTCATGCCTTATCCAGTGGTATTAGCATTAGTTATATCAGAGGGTGCAATTAAACTGAGTGATCAACTGATCAATAGTAGGACATCACATTGAGAAGATCCACAACCATGACTACTTAAGGACATTTTTAGAAATTTATCAAGTTTAGTCAGGCACAAGGGAAATCTGTTGTAGAAACTGGTCTCAACCACTAACCACTGGCATCAAAAAGGAAAAAAATAAACTACCTTAGCCAGAAGACATGCCCTCTGAGTTCATTTTTACAAACAGAAAATGAGAACTATTTTCTTATGGCCATCCATTTTGTTATTAACCAGGCAATTAAAATTCCACAAAAGCAACCTAAAGAATCTTTCCTGAATTATAATAGGAATTGATAATTAGAAATTATTCAAAATATCTTAGGGCAAAAATGTGAAGTAGAAAATAAAGCAATGATTGGAGTGATGAAGATTGTAGTGGAGGTGGTGGTAGCTGGCTGCGGAGTTAAAAAAAAAAAACAAAAAAAAAAAAAAAACACTAGTAGCCTAATACTTACAATACTTTCGCCCTGAGGTTAACGATGTGTGAGAGAAAGAACAAAAGTAGGGAGAGAAAGAAAAATCAAACATTGTATTTTTTTGTTTTTCTCCTATCATTTAAAAATAAATACAGATTAAAGCACATTGAAAAACAATGGAGTCTTTTTTATCCTTTAGAGTTTGCTAAAAAGAGAATATTTGAATTTTATTGCAATAAAAGAAATGCTGACATTTTCTGTCAACAACAACATTAGATATTAAATTATTTGGGCATCTAAAGGCTTCAACTGCAAGTTTACAGGTTTTATATTCCAAATAGATAAAGGAGCACAAAAAAAAAAAAAAATCCTGCTCCAAATTTGGCGATAAAAATGCCTGGGAAGCCTAAACTTCAAATATAACCAAAAAAGCTATTTTCACTTAAGAAAGAAAATTGGGAAAAGGAGAAATATGTTTTATCTAGTCAAATAATTTACAAAACGGAAATCTACTAAAAAAACTTTTTATATCAACGTAAAAAATTAGAGGAAAGATCCCCCCTTCACTTTTTAATCAATAAAAAAAAATTAAAAATCAAATTTATAAGGTTTTCAATTTAGAAAAAGATATTATAAAGTGAAATCTTGTACTTACTGGTACTTCTTCTTTGGATAAGAAATTCTCTTGTTGGTTGAGAAGCACTTCAGCCTGCTTGGCATCCCTAAGGAACATCTACAAAAAAAGAGATAGGAAAAATGTTGAAATTAAAAAAAATTAAAAAAGGATTAAAATCACAAATTAAGAGAAAGAGAAGATAAAAAATTCTTACATACAACATTCAGAAAATGTATTAGTTGCTTTCTTTCTTCAAATGACATTTTATAAACTCTTAAAGCCTTTGATTCATATATAGGAAAGAGACCGATAAAAGAACCCTATTTTAGGGAAGAAAATAAAACTCCTGCTTACTGCCTAGCGCATAAACAAACAAGATATAAAGCTACCTTTTGATTTTTCATTGGCTTCATTTTCTCTTGACGACCCATTTTGAAGAGGAAATGAGACAGCGAGACAAAATCTTCAACCACTTCACATGCTAGGAAATCACCAATAAAAGTTGGGAGCAAGAAAAACGAAACAAAACAAAACCAAAGACCATATAGAATAAGTCAAAGAAAGACTGAAAAGTTATTAATTAAAAAGAAAATTACAAAGTCACAACTGTAATAAAGAGTAGCTGCATTGATTGGCCAGAGTGATCCAATAAACATCTGGGGAGGTCATTATCCATCACAATTTGATTCTTCTAACAGAAAGTGTCATGTCAAGTGTAGAGCGAGTCACATTCTCCAAAGAGATCTGCATTCAATTAGTGTAAGATGCAGAAAAGTTAATTACACTGTTGAGTGATTAGGGCATAAATGCCTTTATACACATAAAAAGAAATAAGAGAATGTTATTTGTGGATTTTATTAAATCAACATCATTCAGCAAGATAAGATCTAGCTTCAAATTTCTTTTGGTCTAGTTTCAGTTGTCTTTTTACAGTTAGTGGTTAGATAGATTCCTTAAAAAATGTAGCAATGAACTAGATAAGAATTTGGAAGGAATTGAGGGGTGGAGGTTGTATACCAAAGAATGAATCAATGTCTATACATGTTAAGAGACAGTTACCATAGTGTAAGTGCTATCCAACTGAAAAGATTGTGTCAGTAATCATTTTAAAACCTAAGATAACACTGAGGCAGAACAAGATGGAATAGATTATTAGTATTATGTATCTCATCTGGTAGCTACTTTCATGTTATGTATCTCATATACTATATATATATATATATATCTCACTATACTTTCATGTTATGTATCTCATCTGGTAGTTACTTTCCAGAACTGGGGAAATATCATTAAGTGTTAATATATAGTAAAAAAAGTAAAGTTGGTGACTGTAGTCGAGGGCGACCAGAAGGCTACCTTTTCAATAGCTACTACACTGAGGTGTAGGGGATTGTTCCACTTTACCCTTGATATGTAACCTATATTGCTGAGTGTTAAGCAAGGAGGTATCAAGTACCATTTTTAAGTCTTTGGTATGATGCAACCTGGGATTGAACCCCAGTCTCCCGGACCATTGGTGAACACTCTACCCACTAGGACCATGAGACAATATAGCACATTAACTAAAGTGCACAGCATACAATCATTTCATAGCTTATCCATGATACCACCTTTTATCATTCATTTGAAATGTATGAAAAGAGCATGATTACAGATAGTGTTAATTGGAGCATTATTGGACTTTACTTAATCCTATGGAAACAATAAAGCTTTGTTTAATGGCATATCAACCTTTGTGGGTAATTTAATACTGAAAAGGGTTAAATTCAATTTGTTTTCAATAAAGCTTTTTAGAGTATGGGTTTTTATGATAGTGTTTGATTATATTTGGTCAAATTTTGATGAAAAGTTATTTTTTTAATAGAAAACTCAGGATGTCTTCGGGTTCGGTGTTTTTGAAAAGGTCCTTTAAGTCGCTTGTATGATAGTATTTTGGGTGAGTTTATCTAAAAACTGCCACAGTTTAAGAGAATTGCACATTGAGCATATTGGAGTATTTTTTAGGAGGTGTGAGTGGGTGTGTCTAGTGAGAAGTCTGGAAAGTATTACTTCTTTTGTTTCTTCTGTAACCTACCAGTCAGTCACTCATGGTATCTTGTGTATTTGATCATTCCATGTTTTTTACTATTTGTTATATATGAATTTGTTAACAGTGGATTTTTAGATCAGGGATTTTTGTATTGATATGTCAGTCTGAAATGCTTTTTTTTTCCAGCTTTGTCTGCCCTTTTATTTCCATGTACACCAATGTGGATTGGTATCCAGGTGAAAATGATGCTATTTATTTGGAAAAAGGGTTCATTTTGTTTAAGAGTTTCGTGATAAGGGGAGTTGATGGATATTCTTTCTGTAGTCCTAAGAGAACTGATTTGGAGTCTGAGTAAATGATGAATTTGGAGGATTTGTGGCAAGGTTAATAGCTGTGACTTCGGCACTTATAGATTGATGCTTCATTTGGGAGACATTTTAACAATTGTTAGTTTTGGAAGATAGCAGCACAAACAACTTTTATCTTCTTTAGACCCATCTATATAGATGTGGTGATGATCTGGGAAGTTATTTTAGACGTTAAAGAATTTCCTTGGAAAGTGATGGGGGTGTGTTTTGGTTTTGGATAATTTGGGTTTGAGTTTTGTTTAACAGCATATCAACTTGTGTGGGTTATTTAAGGATAATTTGGTTAGTTCTGGTTTTATTATTACTGCTGTCTTTGGGAAAGATGGTATCATGTATTATTTTGAGATTGATTTTGATTTCATTCAGAAGGTTTGATGACTTTTGCATTATTCTCAAACAGGTTTCTGTATTTTATTTCCATGATGAAGTTATAGGCAGGGTTTTAAAGGCATGAGATGAGTTTGATGTAGTTCTGAAGTGGAAGTTTATGTCTTTTCAAAGAGAGAGGGGTTTGTTAGCTTCTAAGAATTAGCTTTTTATTGGAGAGTTAGTGAAGGCTCCTAAGGTGATACAGAGTCCCTGGTAGTGAATGGTTGCAAGCTCTTGGAAGTAGAACTTTCTGGCTGCTGCATATATGAAGCAGCTATGATCAATTTTTGATGAGAGATCTGTATTATTTGATTAGGGTCTTTTTGTCAGCACCACACTGATATGGGGAATATAAGGGAGTTTTGAGTCAAAAGTAATGCCTAGGAATTTGTGTTGATGGGTTATGAATATTTCAGTACCATTTAGTATGAAGGCAGGGTGATTGTGAAAACATTTGAAAAATTTTGGAAATTTGTCAAAGCTACAAAATGCCTTAACATGCTAATTATTATTTTATACTTTTAAATAACAAATAAGAATCCTAAAAACATTTTTGTAAATTTTTATATTGATCAAAGAACAAGACGGGTATGAAATAAGCAATGTTTTCCCTTTTACTTCTCAAATCATTTTGCAAGCTTCAATTCTTTGTTCAGGAGGGGATCTTTTTTACAAAACTACACCACAAGACATTTGTATAGGTTAACAAACCTATTCTAATCTTATCATAAAATCCAGATTTGGTTATGAAAAGTTTGAAAAATTATTCTTAGAATTTAATTTTATCCCATGATAGTTGTTACATTTACTACATGAAAATTTATATGCAAAATCTAATAACCATTATGGGACAGAGGTAGTATAATTTTTAAAATTATCATTCATCAAATAAAATTTAAATTAACTGAAAATAATGGAATTTCCTTTAAAATCTTAAAAGAGGTCAGAAATTCATCTTAAAAAATAAATTACCTATTATAAAAATAAACGCTAAGATGAAGAAATGTTTTTATACTATGAATTCCCACGTCTTTTATTTGTGCCTAAGGATGAAATATGTTTAAATTTCTTTAGCAACTCTATACATTCTCTTTTATATATTCTTTCATCTTTCTAGTTGACAATGACACAAAACAAGTCCCAACTTTTCTTTTTAGATAAGTTCATTTTTCCATTTTCATTAATCACAGTAAAAACTAGAAAGATGAATGGTGGGATTATCAAAATTAGCTAAATCCTAAATAAATTAGTTAATGTCTTGGTAATGCAGTTGTCATATTGCCCCCACCACCAACAAAAAACACCTTCTAAATATAAGTGCTAATGAAAAAATCTTTTCTGGAAATGATTCTTTTTCTATCACTTAGGTGATATTTCTATCTAAATTTCTCCATTTATCTATGAAGTCAAATGTGTTTTTACTTTTTATCAACTTGTAAGCTATTTTCTTTATTGTTAACATTGAATCTATACTAATATTGGAGGCTTGTGTTTGACTCAAATGAAAGAAAAAAAATAGAAAACCCATTGACATAATTTGGGGCATGAAGACTCACAGAACATCAAGTAGAGACAAAGGCTAGGAGATCAAACAGCATTTCTAGCCAAAATAAACCAATTTTGAGCAAAATAGACTCAAGATATTAATTTTCCTATGAGCTACAATAAAAAAGAATATTTTTTAAAAACTTCATAAAGAGCCAAATGGATAAAGTCAAATTTGACAACATCATGGGAAGCAAAATTGATTTTTAAACTGTTTTTCAGTCAAAGAATTATATTCTTGGAGATAACTGGGGAAAGAAAAGATGACAAGTGAGGTAGTTTTCCAAGGTCACCCTACTTAATTTTAGAGAAAAGCCTTTTTCCTCCCCAAACTAAAGAATGTAAAATAGTTAAAAACTTGATTTTTGCTTTCTTTGTAAAACATTATGAAACCTTAGAGAGTTGTTTCAGCTGTTTTAATATCAAAAGCCGGCTTCTTCCCCAAAATGTTTTTATGCTTTTTTAAGCAATAAAAAAAAAAAAATCTTGATTTTTTTTTAATATCTTGAAGAAAAAACTTGATTTCTGTTATGTTTCTAAAAGAAATGATCTTCAGTGGCATCATTTATTGACAGGCAGTAAGTGTATGTAAGAGTCATATTAAATAAAAAAAGAAGTTATATATCCATAAGCATGAACAAATAATTTTTTTTTGTATTTCATAAATATATCAAAAGAACACGTGTTATATTTGAAGCTACCCCCCTCCATCAAACCCAGACAATGCTGGGTACCTTTGCTAGTATCCAATAATATTCTGTACTAAGTTGTAAAAATTCCAATCTTGTATCTTTCCATCATTATAAATAATGATTGAGATTAATACATAAAAAAAGTTAATACAGAAATATTTTCTTGATTGTGTCAATAGAACATCTTAAAACTCAAATGCTGTGTAATATAAACCCACAAGATGCTGGTGGCTTTCACAGAAAATAACATGTTAAACTGATTGAAATATTTTCAAATTCATATAAAGCTAATTAGAAATTACCATTATTGAATTTTTTTATTAATTTAATATACAACCCATTAACTCTGTTCTAAAGTGCCTTAACAGTTGCACAGCTGTTAACGCCTTCATGAGATTTTTCTCCTAACATTAGCAGTAGTACAACTACTATTACTATCGCCACCACCACCACCACTACTACAACTACTACCACCATGTAAACACCTCATCTTGGTGTAATGGTTAGCAAGTTAGTCTTGTAAACCAATTACTACTAAGTTCAATACTCACTAGGTGCCCTGCTCCTATTACTTTGTGTCTGGTAAGCATTTATCAACAGCTAATAAACTTGGAAAAGTCTGAACAGAAACTTGTAGCCAGACTGGATTTTTTAACAGCAAATTCCAGAAATACAACTTTTTAAAATTTGGTTGATATCAGAAAATTATCTAATTCAAATTCTTTTGTTTTTTTTTAACTCTTAAACTAATACATCTTTTGCTGGCACAACATAAGCTACTTATAGAACAAATCAGTGAAAAATGATGGAAATATTTTCTGATTTTCATAGCTTCTAACAGAGCTTTTTCGACCATGACGGTAAACAAAGGCAAGGGAGATCACTCTAACAGATGGGTGTCAAGTGGTATATGAACTCTACGGCAGTGGAACATGATATTAAAGAGTAAAACATGTTGAAATTATTTGCTTGAAAATTACATATCTTTTTTCTAAAATATTCTAGATTAATTTACATGTTTTTAAAACTATGTATACAAGGGTTGTTTTAGAGAGACAACCAAAAATTGTCACTTAGAAATCTTATGAAAAGAAATTCAACCTGTAAATGCAACTTGTTAATGGTCATAGAAATATCAACTTTCAGATTGGTATATCAATAACCATTTTCTATCACCATTTTAGTCCCCAATTCACCATGTAAAAAGAGTTTTTTTCTTTTTAACAGATTATATACTTGACAAGGACTTAACACCAATATGAAGAAGTATTCAATTTTCCTAAAACTTCTGATATATTAATGACCTTTCAAAGTTAATGACAAGTGACAATAATATTCCCTATTTAAAAAAAAAAAAAAAAACATAAAATTAATCTAGCTAATAATTTCGGAGAAAAAAAATTCCTCAAAAATATCAATTTGTTAATGAAGCAGCAAACAATAAAATATCTTAAGAGTGAAATCAGCTGAGGCTTCCATCACAAGAGATTATTAGCCAGTATTTAAAGTTTCAATGAGAAGACAATAAAAAACAACACTAAAATATATGAACAAAGAAAATTCAATAGAGAAACAGTACTAACCTGCAGGTTGAGACTCTGGGATAGCAGTTGCTGCCTGTTTTCCCACATCTGTAACAGTTCCTGCCAGCCACCATCAAGGGCCTGGAGACGCTGGAAACAGAAAAATAAATAAATTAATAAAAATAAATAAAAACTAACACACAAATGAAATAGGTTTTAATTCCATCTCTTTCCTAATTTATATTGCATCACAAATCCATTTCTGTAATAGTTTGCATTTTGAATTTTATAGCAGCAAAAAAAAAAAAATATATCTCCACACTAATTTGGCATTTTGAACGGTACTCTTAGTTTTCAGTCTTCTGTTGTATCAGAGAATCATATCCTTCAATGTTGGTAATATCTATATTACCAACATCTAAGGATTTAGAGTTAGAATGATAGCCATTTGCTTCTGTCTGAAAGTATTTTTTACCTCCTCCTAAGAAAGAGGCAACTAACCCAAAAACAGAAATATAATTCAATTCAAAGTAGCTAATTAACAAAATAATTCAATTAGCTCATTGTATATACCAAAAAGCAAAAGAGAATGAGACAAGTTTAAATATATCTTCACTTTTATATGATAGTCCTTTATTATAAGAGAAATTATGTCTCACTATACAACATTCAAATCCTATGTAAATGTATTTACTTAAAAAGAAGTAATAAATCTATATTACTTAAATAAATTCTCCAGTACTTTAAAGTGCTCTATGAATACAATAGAAATAAGTTAATTTTTTTTTGACTGGTGAGGAGGTGTGTATCTTGGACTACCCAGGAGATTGAATCAAAATGGTAAATAAGTTTTAAATAATACAATTCAAGAAATAAAATTGTTATTCAGTATGGTATAAAAAATTATATAGAAATGTATTACATTTACCAACCAGATAAAACTGTCTGGATTATTTTTTTACTCTTGAACAGTTACATCGTAATTTCTAAACTTAACTGTTCAATTAAAAAATGATTGAAACCTGCTCTGGAGGATGAATGTAAGTATTACATTTTCTATATCATTTTTTTAAAACATTATTGCAGAAATTTTCTTTATTAAACTATTCTATACAAAGCACTATAGTATTTATTATGGTGAATAGTGTCCATTCAGAGTTTACCAGAATAAAAAGAATAGTAAATATATTTCATCTACACTTAAACCTGAGTATGAGACTCTTTATGACTTTGTATGCTACACTTAATATCATAAATAAAAAAAAAACAAAAACTGAACTGCAAATAGAAATAATAATAAAGATGAACTTTAGTAGCAAAATTCTCAAGATGAATCTTTATTCCTTATTTTAATGTAGCATGCTTCATTTTCATGTTTGATTATAAATGCACCCACCTCCAAATAAAAGTCAGTGCCAAAAACAATATTTTATAAGTTATGAATTTCAACATCACAGATTTCTTTACATACTGAAAGCTTTGGAAGAAATATTCCACTCTAAGTTTCACACTAAAATTCATAGTTTCTAGTTTTTGATATATAAAACTTCTATGGCTTTTCTTTAAAGACAGTTTTATTCAAAAATACTTTTTTCACAAGATACAATGTTAATTATCGTTTTCAGTGAATGATGTGGTTCAATTTATTATGTCTAATATTTTGAGACACAAGATTCTCAGTATTTAATCAACTCTGCAGTGTTAAGACGTGAAACAAGGTCACAGTTTTAAGTGGGGACCTGTCAGAAAGCAAGCCTCCACCAGGGCGAAGCAGTTCCAAAAATGCCCTAGTTCTATTGGCATTCCCCTAAAGGAGTGCCTAAGCTGTTGGGCAATAGACAGAGCCATTACCTTTTTAAATAGGAGGCAGATGCTGCCTGGTGAAGAGTTCCCCGGTAAACAAGCTGATTTATTCTTTTCCTAAAAATCAGTACGAAGCACTTGAAAAAAATTACTCATGGTTGCCTTAAAAGTCTTATATATATATATATATATATATATATATATCAAGTAAGGTATCATTGCATCAATTAGGACTATTAAAAAGAAATTATAAATACTCTTTAATTGTCATTTCCTTACTTTAACTTGTTCATAAAGAATGAACAATAATATTAAAAAGGACTTTTTGAAATTCTGACATTTATGAATCAGGCAGGAGTATCACCTCATTTTCTTTATACTAATTCTAGAGCCAATAAACAACAAATTTATCATCAACAAGCCAGTTTATTTCTTTTTTAGACTTGTCATATTGGCATTTTTTCTTTGGAGCAAATTGGAGAAAAATCTTTGGTGGGTTAAGCACAAAACTTTCAACAATATCTCAAAATGTCAAATCAAAGAAGATATTTGTATAATGATAGGTATCCAAAAATAACAGGATTATTTGCATACACCTAACACTTCAGCCTAGAATTACAGTAGTTGTGAGCCTTGTTCAAGATCAAAGTGTCACTTCCCAACCCACTACCTAATATTAGCATAGTATTCGTTTGCTATGTTCATCTGTAAATTCTAACTGCAATGCAGATCTATTTTCTTTAAGACAAACTACTCACAAATATGATTCCAAACAAGGTTAAAATTTCAAGAAATGAAACAAACAATTTTGAAGGGCCTTAATAAAGTAGCCCATGAGTTTTAATGTGACAGAAGTCATAAACAAAGAAATATACAGAACAAAAAAAAACAAAAAATACACTATTCAGTATAATATATCATTATTTGCCATAAAAAATTCGCAAGTATTTAAAACTGAAACTAAGAGGTTCCAAATAGTAGAAAACTATTACTAATAATAGTTTACTACACAAGAACAAGATTAGTTAGTCAGGCCAAGCTTCTGCCAAAACAACAAAATCTTTATCCTATAGTGAATTAAGATAACTTTGTAATTTTTAGCTTTTCAGTATTTGATAGCAAAGGAGTCGCATATTCCTCCACTTACAGGCCATAGTTTTCCTTGTATATACCTTGACAACATGATGAAGCAGAAGAAATAAATTGAAGGAATCAATTTTTATTTTGGTTGTTGTTCTGTTATACTTTATCAAATAGAAACTTGTGTTTAGTCCAAAACAGTTTATTCTTGGCCTGTTGACAGTTAACCCTTATATGTAAAGTGTTGTTCCATTATCTGCCATTTGATATATACATA
The DNA here is from genome assembly GCA_963585895.1 of Sepioteuthis lessoniana. NCBI lineage: Eukaryota > Metazoa > Mollusca > Cephalopoda > Myopsida > Loliginidae > Sepioteuthis > Sepioteuthis lessoniana. The sequence goes on along the minus strand of OY757940.1, from coordinate 17,100,148 downwards.
GAATGCTAACATATACAACTACTTCAGATAAGAGTGTACCTGGTAGTAATGGCAATGGAGAGGGAAAGTCCATGCTCTTCAGGACTTGAGCCTCATCTCCAGATACCATTTAGAGTCATACTTAGAACAAAAAAATAGTCAAAATCTATTAAACCTATCAAATGAAATAAACTATTACCCTGGAAATGTTAAACAAATCAATTTACCTGTCGTAGAAACATGTATTGAGGATCATCTTGCCCATCAGTGACTTTATCCCCAAACTCCTTCATCTTTGCATATTCAGGAGCATAGGCATCAATTTCATCCTTGAGCAGCTGATGTTGGTTAAGCAGCTTCTCTGCATCAGCCAGACTGTTGGGAATATCTTCTGATGCAACGGTAGTTTGTGTACGAGACAGCCATTGCTGGAAATGGTCAAGGTTGCCGAGGAAACGTTGCAGTTCTCCTGCTTCACCAAGTTTCTCATCACGGTCTTTCAGCTGTGAAAGATAAAAGTTTGAATTAATGGGAAACAGAAACAAAGTAATTGGAGCAATCCAGGGAAAGGAGTAGCGCCCTTCCCTACACCTCAGTGTAGTAGCTATTGAAAAGGGAGCCTTCTGGTAGCCCTTGACTACGGTCGCCAACATTACTTTTCACAATATATAATCATACAAAATTAAAAATGGTTCAAGGGAAGTAATTCATCAGGGGAGAGGATCATTCTAATTCTTTATATTTAATGTCAGGAATAGTTCATTATGATTAAATTATATTTAATTCCAACTAATTAAATTTCCCAACCTAGTAAAATGCAAGAATTACAAAAGAAGCCCTAAATTTACTGGTTCCCAAGCCGTGTGCCACAGCAAACGAGTATGCTGTGAAATGTATCAGTATTCCACAAAAAGTAGAAACAAAACCAGCATAAGATGATAGAAGTAGAGAATTTGACAAATCAGGAACAAATTAAACTTTTATTTTTCATTATTAAACAGATATTCCTTGACTTAAAGAATGTGGATTTAAAATCAAGCATGGAGTTATTACCTACTGATACATTTTAATGATTTAATATTGTTGATCCAGTTTTCTTCTTCATATCTAAACTAAATTGGGATTTTCTTCTCTAACAAACATAAAATGTAGAGAGAGACTTTGGTGCATTGAAGAAGAAATAAGTGTCTCATGTATATCTTAACAGAAAATGTCATGTGGAGACATCAAGACTATGCCTCATAACCATTCTTAATTTATTAAATACAACTAGTAACGGCTAATATTCTATAGTTTAAATTACTTTTATGAGCTAAAATTTAAAAAATACCTTTTAAAATATATTTTTGAATTTACATTTATTTACAAAATATTTTTCTTGCTTCTAAAGTGTGCCCAAAGCAAGAAAGATTGAGGAAACTACTGTTCTGATTATTTGGTAAAAAGAAAATTTATCTAAAACTCAAGACAACTTACCATTTCTTTGAGATCCATCCATACATTATTGATGTCATTGATCTTTTCACGAATAGCCTGGGCTTCTTCAGGTTTAGTTTCTTGTAGCCTATCTGCTTCTACTTGCAAAGATTCGACCTAAAATAAATAAAAAATTTGTTTTCATGTATCACCTTTAGAAATTTTAACTTGAATATTGTCTTTACCAAATATTGAAATATAAAAATGTATACAATTATGGTCTATTAAAAAAAAAATAAAAAAAAAAATTATATATATATATATATATTGGAATTTGATCAATGTGTATATATAGCTTTGTTTTGTTTTTTTAATTCAAAACTATAACGTTCGTGATAAAGAATTTTTCAACACATTTTAAACCTCTTCATAATTATCAATGTTTAAAAAGTGTAAGATATTAAACTCTTTAATTACAATCCAATAATCAGCCAACAATTTGTTTAAAGGTAAATAAATAAATAAATAAAAAAGTAGTGAGAGAAAAACAAATTTGTATATAAGTTGAAATACCCATCTAAGCCAGGTAAAAGGTCAAGATTAACAGAAGACAGCAAAACTAGGACAAATGACAAAAACTCTTCTATTTATTATGTTCTTCTAAACAATGTCTATTTTACAATCTTCATAAATTTACATTGAATGGTTACAAATGGTAATTGTCAATGTAAATGATAAATCTGCATATCAATTATATTTTTATATCATAAAATCAATATTGTTTTGTAAAAAGAGAACTATCTTTTTTAATTTGACAAGGATTTATCTATCACATTTGATTTTTGTAGACTGTCCTAAATAATAAGGCGATGCACTTATTCTAAATCTCCAACTTTAAGAAATACCCAAATACTTAATTAGTGATATTTGATCAAAATGTATATAATTATTTCAAAGTTTGAAAATTTAATTTCTATTTGATTAGTTATCTCTTGTAAAAACAAAGCTTTCAGCTGATTATAATTAAAAACACTTTGATGAACAAAAAATAAATTCTACATTAAAACCTTCTAATGGATCCAATAAATAAGTATTGCAAATATGGTAGCTCAAAATGTTATGCTGTTAATAACAGACAAATAACTCTTCCCAATTAGCAATATAGATTTCGAGCGCTTTCATAAGAATTCATGAAGCCTTATTTCACAATAAATCAATACTTTAAGAGTGAATATTATTAAATGAATAAAAATTACTTTAGCCTGTATAGCTGCAAGATCTCGTTCCATACCACTGAGCCGTCTCTGTAGTGTCATAACGCCAGCCAAATCATTGTCAAGTTCTTCGGTTGATTCAATGATTTTCATTTTCTCATTTATCCAGCCCTTTAAACAATAAAAAAAAAAAGTCAAAATAGAGGCAAAGCAAAGTACAAAGAAAACTCCAAACAAAATAAAATTTTTGTTTAACATTCAGACTAATCAGACATTAAACAAATAATTTACATTTTTCTTCTCATTATTTGATATTTAGATTATTATTGTTTATAAAGATAAAATTAAATATCAAAATTATGTCTGGCATATTTAGTTTTTTTTCCTAACAATTAGGAAATTAAAATTAAAATATATCTCAAAATTTATCATTTTTTCCCCAATAACAAAACTCAAATAAGAAAAAAGCCATTGAAAGCCTTTTCCAAACTTTAAAAAGAAATTTATATATAAAAGTGACAAGGCATTAAAAAATTCAAAGCATTACTTGTTTTAAATCCATAAACTTGACAAAATACAGGGATCCCCCCCCCCATAATCTTTCACTTTATTTTCCCTCTACGAGTCAAATATTGAATTAAATTTTTTTCTTCAAATCTTGAATAATCATTTAAATCTTTATTTATTTGTGAGAGCACAAACTCTACAGTGAGAGTAGAGGTTATATTATAGATTGTCACATACATTCAATAAACTTTTCTTAAAAAAAACAAAAAAAAACGTCACTGCTTTAATGTCAGCAAAGTCAAGTAAAGAGAATTTAGTGTATCACAAAATATATATTTTTAAAAATTTATATTTAATAAACCTTTTTTATATTCAGTAATTCTTCACAGAAATTAGTGTTCATAAATGATAATCCTCCTTATTCTGTATCTATTGTTTGACTATCTTATGAGGAGATGTAAGACTAAAACTAGAATATTTATCCAAATATTAAGAATTTAGTCACACAGCTTCAAGAAAAAGGATGATATTAAAGTGAAATGCCATTTTGGTGGGATAAATTTTTATGGGGGTATTTCTTATAAATGAAATAACCAAAAAGGAGTTTAATAAGAGGGGAAAAAAAAGGTAAATTAACCTTGTTTTAGATCATTTACACAAATAATTGTATCAGAAGTAGGAATGAGAGTTAAAAAGAAAATTGAGTGAGAGAGATGTGAGTATAAAAAAAAAAAAAAAAAATCACTTACAATGGTCTCGTTACATTCAATGTGGAAGTTCTGCAAGCCATGGGCCAGGTGGATTTCGTCCCTCTTCTGGTCAACCAGCGACCTCAAGTTGTTCCATTGGCGATTTAGTTGATTCTGACGAGCAATTACCTCAGCAGCATTTGGATGTTCAACTTGGAGCAACTGACGAGCCAGCTGGTTCACCACTGCAACCTTGGATGCCGTCGAGTTCATTTCATGTTCGAAACTTTCAAAGCGGTGTTTCACAATTGCAAGTTCTTCAATATCATCAGTAATGACAATTGTTGTCAAGAATTTCTCCTATGATTCAGAGAGGAAAAAAAAAAACCCATATAATTTAAAATAAATTTAAATTATTTCATTGTTTTAAATACAACAGTAGACTCCTGTTAATATCTGTGGCAATTTAAAAGTGTTGTTATAATGAATTTTCAATTATTATGGGTGAATTTTATCATGAAATTTATTAATTAAGAGAATTTGAAAAGTATTGACAAAAATGACTTTGGGGAAAAAAAAAATCCTTTCAAGTATTCAGGTTATATCATAAATGAAGAAATTTAATGTTATTAGAAATTTTTACATACACCTCATTCTATCTAAATCATCTTAAGCTTATTAATTGAAAAAACTTCTGAATTTCTTTTCTGATTTCTAGGTTACTTTAAGTAGTATGACTTTAATGATTTACTAATTTTAGCTTTGAAAATAACTGAATTCTTCATGTTCTTTTACTGCAGTTTAATCTGACAAGTCTTTCATCAACAACAAAAAAATAAACATATCAATTCCCACTGTTTATGAACATTTTGGTCGAGTAGACACAAGTGAAATGCAAAGTTCTATATTGCTATTTCATTTATATACATATCTTTTTTTACCTCAAATGTTTAGTGGCAGTTGTGCCTTTGAGCAAAAACCTGACAGCTTGACTGATGTGGAAGCCAACTAAAAAGATATTTCTAAGACTAACTGTCTAGAGGAAAGGTTAAAATATTTTGAATCAAGAAGAAATTGTTGGTAGAATTTGACCCTAAACGAAGACTACAAATTGATTGATCGGGTTTTATGGCATATCAACCTTTGTAGGTTATTTAATGCCAAATCCATTTTTATGTAAATAATCAGTTCTATTTCAAACAATTCAGTTTAATATAAGCCCGCAGTTTAAATGTAAGTTACTACAAATTGAGTTTCCAATTGATGTGAAAAAGAGATCTACATAATCCAATTTTTTTTCTTTTTAGGCTTCCATAATTTAAAATTATGAACATTAGCATTAGGTATGGCTTAACAAAAAGTCCTAAATTTGAAATTGTCAAATATTAATGGCATAGCAAAAGAAAATGCTGAAGAAAATCAAGAAGAATTTAATCCATCAATGAAAAACATTGTATCTGTGATGAGAGAGAGAGAGAGAAATGCACGGCATTTATCAACCAAAAGTGTTTGTGGGGGGGAATAAAAAGGATTTTCTTAATAGTTTACCTTTTCATCTATCCAGGTCTCCACTCCATCAGCCTCGTTGAAGAGCTTGTAGAGAGAGAGGGCATCAAGCAGCCGCTGCTTGCGGAGTTTTGCAAGTTCCAGTAGTTCTTGGTAGCGACGATCAATGCTGCCCAATCGGCTCTGCACATCATCAGACTCGCGGTCCTTTAAAAAAAATTTTTTTTTTAAATTGTCACTGCTCTTAAGCCTTTTTTTATTTGTAGGAAAATGTGATTAAATTGTTTGCATAGAAAAACTTCAACAGTAATTTATTCTAAAAGAAAAATTTTGTTTACCTGTTCACCAAGGTTTGTAGCTTGCTCATGGAGACTTTCAATGACACTCTGGTAGTTCTTAAGTTCATCTGTTACATCCTATAAAACCAAAAATACTATGAACCAGTACACAAAATAATACTAACAGATTGCTAATAAAATTTAACATCAGACACCTATGTCAACTCTATATTAGTCAACTTTTTGCACAGAAAATGATTTTTTAATAACTTTTGTAAAACTATCGCTGGTACAGAATTTTATAGAACAACCTTTTTGGATTACACCAAATCAGAAAAAAAAAAGTTACATACAAAATTATAACTTTATAACTTAAAAAAAAAAAAAAAAAATTTTTTAACCCTTCATAATGCTTGCACTTCCATAGAAATTGCATATTTAATGAAAACAAACTTTATTTTGAAATAGAATTTTAATATTAACACAGTTATATGCTTTTTCTTACTTAAAAAAAAACAAAAAACTTCTTTCCACCCCAAATTTTTATTAATATTTTTCCACCATCTCTTCAAAATTTCTCTCTTTTACTATAATTTGCTTCAGATCTTTTTAAGTTCCTGATAATGCAAAAACTCACATTGCTTCCAAAAATAAAAAATAAAAGATTATAAGTCATTGTTTACCTTGTGTTTTTTGAGCAAAGACTGTACACTGGCTTCATCACGGCCAACATCTTCACTGGACACGATACGGAATGTATCCAACATCCAGATATCAATGTCATCAGCATCCGCAAAGAACTACAAAAGAAAATGGCATATTTGAAATCAAGAGAGAAAAAAATTAGATAAAGTATTTAGTTTAACTACAAAGTGCAAATGTCATATTGTTGTTTGTTTGAAAAACAGAATCAGTAAGCAAAAGCCTGTTTATATTTACTCTACACTAAATATGCTAGGGAAAAGCATAAATCTATTTCTTCTTCTCCTACGTAAAATATCATAGAACAGACAAGGTGATCTAGCCTTAGTTGACAACCAATCTAGAACAAAGACAACTGAATTCAAAATCAGGATCTGGAATCCCTGAAACAATCTATCTTCATTCTGGCAACTGATGCCAAATCGGAGCATAAAAAGTGTGTCGAAGAGAGACTTGATGCATGGATAATTGCTTGTCTTCTACTCTGTAGCACTATGTGGGTAGGCCGCCAAAGCAGACAAGTCTGTTTTGGCGCGAAACCAGACAAAGGATTCTTGGACATGAAATCTCGCCGTATCCGGAAGTGGTAAGGGGACGCGAATGGGAGTGGACGACGCGACCCAGCAGAGGGCAGTTGGCGGCTGGAGAGCAGAGAGGGCAGTTGGCGGCCGAACAGCAGAGGGTTGGCGTGGATCCACGGAGGGGCGGTCAACACCGGACACCGGAGCAGAGAGGCGAGGCAGCATGGGATAGGGTCCAGCGAGAGTGAGTCAAGATGAGTCTGATTCCAGTAGCATTGTGGAATTTTCGCTAGTAACCCACGCTAGCGATAGTCCGCACATGCATGTAGTGTTGCAATACCTCTTTTCTGCTCTTGGTTAACCCCAGGCTTTGTTCGTGTTTGTTCGTTTGTCCTTCTATTTTCTCCGTTCCCTCGATCGTATTCTTGTGTAGGTAAAGAAATGTGCGTTACCCCCTCAACCACTAGTTGATCACCGGCCGGCGTAAGAAGTGACATGGTTAGAAGAAAGTTAACATGTGTGGGGGCGAGAGGGGGTAGCGTTTTACAAATGGTGCCGTTGACCAGAGAAAAAAACCTGATGAAAAATAAAATTGGAATTGATCAGGGAGCGGGGAGTTTAGAGGCTGAAAGACGAACGGAAAAAGAAGAAAAAAAAATGCCTTAAGGACCCGCAACAAGGCGAGACAGAGAAAAGAAAAAGAAAACGAGAGAAACAAAGAAAAAAAAAGATGGAAAAGAAAGAAACCTACAAAGGTAGGAATACACATTCCCCCCTCCCCCACTGCACTCGAATATAAGAACAAAAGAAAAAAAGATTTGTTAGATTAAGGAAATTTTAAGATGTAAAAAAAAAAAAAAAAGTAATCTATTTCGTTTTTGTGTGTGTGTGTGTATATGTTTAACCCCTTAACTGCTGATAATTTTTGTTGTATTTTTGTTAGAAGGTAAGGGAAGGTCTTCTTCTTCCCCTACCCGCTTTTCACACTTAACTTGACCGGTAGAATTCAAATGCTTTTTTTTTCTCCTTCTTCGTAGCAGTTTCACATAGTAATTTTTATACTTAAGTGTTAGGACCAGTGGCTTAAGAAAGAAAGTTAGTCCGTTCTTGGAAGTTTTATAGTAATTTTTTTTATGCTGGAAAGGTGATAAGTCACAGGAAAAAAAAAAAAAAAAAAAAAAAAAAAAAATTTTTTTTTGCTGTCAGGTTCACTAAAAAAAAAAAAAAAATTGTGGTATTTCAAAACCCCAGAGAAAGGGAAGATGAAACGAAAAATAAGAGAGAGAGTGAGATTTCTAAGCTAGGTTAAACTCGACTGGTCAAAGTCGGGTCGTTCCAAGTGCAGAGGGTAGAAGGTGGAGGAAAGCTTCTACCACAAAAACATAAAAAAAAAAAAAAAGCAATATTATTATTACTTTTTTTTTTTTTTTTTTTTTTATGTGTATGATGATATGGTAAGGGGTGAGTGATCCCAACCACCCCAGTGCAGTGTTGCTATGTTGTTATTTTATTCATTTATTTTATTTTTTTTTATTTTTTATTTTTTTTTAGGGGACGACCGAACCCCTTTAAAATTTTGTAATTTCGGTTGTTACTGCCTGTACATTTTTGTTGTTGTTGTTTGCTTAATTGTTATTTTGTTTTCTCCTCGGCCGAGTTGAGATGCATAGTCTCTTATTGTTTTTGTTGAATCTTGTTGCCCACTACTGTTAAAGGCGATAATTGTTATAAATTCTCTGGTAATTTGTGTTTGTAATCAGACAATTTAAAATTTTTTTTTTTTTTTTTTTTTTTACACTGTTCTTTATTCAATGTTGCCCGAGCAGGGTCATGATGTGCTCAGTGGATGTGCATAGTGTCTTATTGTTGTTGAATTTTTTATGTAATTTATGAAATAAATGACAAAAATGGTTGGGGATGGTGTGTGACACTATGAGTTGGATATATGCACATATATGTATACACACGTGTGTGTGTGCACCCATACCAGTGTGCGTGTGTGTGTATATGTGTGTGTGCGCCCACGCCCACACGCACCTGCATGCATGCACGCGCACGCACACATATATATGTGGCGAGATGAGTTAGATTCGGCCTGGGTATCGAATTTCAAATGTTAGGAAAACCCATTAACTAGATTAAGGAAATCTAGATAAGAAAATGTTTATACATATAGTTGCGGACGTGTTAAGTACTTGTCAGAACTTAAAAGGGTCTGAATTTAATGTCCCTGTATCGGAGACAGCCAGTCTAGGAACTAATTTTATGTCCAGTTTTTTTAAGAGAGAATTGGCTCCCCAAAAAGTTATGGGTTTATTCGTGGGTGTTCCATTAGCCGGAAATAATAATGAGACATTCTGTATATATACAGGTGCATTTTGGGTCCGAGAGTCAGACTTAGTTTGGGTTCGAAGGGAGTTGATTAGACCGGGACAAAGAAATAACGAACAGCGACATTACCAGCCGGACCCAGTTAGTTAAGATAAGCTTTTGCCAGCCGAAACTCAAACTAGAATTAATCATCCACTAAGTGTTACACGCTTCTCATCATCCCTTGACGTTTTAACCACAAGTTGTTGTTTTGTCTTGTTCTTTTCCCTGTGAACCTGCTTCTCGCTTTGATCCGGCCCACATAAGTATTCAGACGAGGACTCAATAACTTATGCAAACTGCAGAAGCGGGTATTATCACAATACAACCTGGCTTAAGTCTGTGTGCAAATCCATAGTCTTGCAAAACTAATGGATGCAATCACCACTAATTCATAATCAAATAGTGTGTGTGTATATATTATTTTTTTTTCCAATTTTCATCATACAACGTGGTTGGCAGCTGATGAGGGCAGGGTTTCGCATGTGCTTTCACATGTTGTATGATGAAAATTGGAAAAAAAACAAAAAAAAAACAAACAAAAAACAAAACAAAAAAACACTATCTGATTATGAATATAAGATAATACTAAACATACTACCTATAAAACTCAAATTTGATATTTGATTAATGTCAAAGGTTAAAAATGGCCAAGATTGAAGAGCTTATTAAATTATTTTAAAGCAGGTCAGAAAATGTTCAAAAGCTGTGGCTTTTTTTATCAATCACTTCGATACCTGCCCAAAGTAATGAGTTTTAGATAATTCTATAGCAATTACAAGTGAACATTTTCAAGTATTATCATTCCAAATGATCTTCAACAAAAAAAGCAAAAATAATTAAATTAGAAGAAAAAGCAATCAAAAAGGAAGATTTTTTACAATGAAAATGATTATTCACTGACCTGATAGTAATCAACAGCCTCATTGAGTCTGCGTTTGCGATAAGCTGCCAGGTCAATCAAACTCTCCCACTGCTGGTTGATCTCATCTATGCGTTCTTGGATTTTATCTGCACCGAAATTGCCGGCAGAAATGAGATCATTGCCAACTTGGATGACTGACTGCAGGTGTGAGTGTCTGGCTGTCATTTCATCCTCCAGTGCCTAGAAACAATAACAAAAACATTGTTACAAACAAAAAGGCCAAAGTGAATCCAAAGTAAAAATCAAAGTTTAAAACAACTATTAAAGATTCTTTTAAAAGAAAAAGAACTCAAACTGGCCCCTATTTAAAAATCCATGAAAGATTTTATTGTACAAAGCCTAGACATGAAACTGAACTTTACACCCTAACACACAAATAGAAGAGTAGAGGGAAGGGTATGAACTAAATTTAGCCCATGTTAGTACCCAGGAGTATACAATAATTTAAACAAAAAAACTAATTCATTAATTAGCAATACTGTAGGCAGGAGAATCAAGTACCTTCTTAAATCAAAGAACTGGGATTGAATCAGTCCCAGGTTTGGATTAAACAAGTTCAGATCTATATATCTGTCTAGGGTGTATAAAAACCCTATAATCCTAATATGATAAATTTTTACTTCTGAAGCAATTTTTTCTTTTTAGTATAAACTCATATCATGTATAAATATGAACATAACAACAATAGTTGTATTATGGAAGATTTCTAAAGTATTTGAGATCTAAAAAATATTTTTCCAAAGAAAATAATAATAGAAAATTATATACATATCCAGTGGATCAAAAAAATGTACATGAAGTAAATGAACTGGACTGATATTGATGGTTATGTTACAAAACCAAGACAAACAAAAACATATTCAATTTTATAATTAAAATTCATAGTAAAACTTATTTTGGTTTCTTTGTTTTTAATAGCATATCAACTTTCATGGGTTAATTAATACCAAAGCCATCCTTATAGAAGAACAGAAGTGGTACTATTTAATCTATAGCTGGGAGAATAAGGGGGTTTATACTTTTCTTTGATTAATGGCACATCAATGATCATGGGTTATTTAATACCTAAGCCATCCTTGTAGAGGAACAGCAGTGATACTATTTAATTTGCAACTGGGGGATAAGGGGGTTCAAATCTTTCTCAAAGGTATTAGTCTGAAAGTGAACATAATAGCATGACTGGAGTTTAAACTCTCTTACTTTGAAGCTACAGTCCAGTATTTAAGCCATTACATTATGGGGGACTCTCTTCTGTAATACCTGATATTGTTATTTACCATTCATACTCCAAAACACCTAACCATGAATAATTTAATCCTTTGGAATTTGTTCTTTGAATATGTATATATATATAAATATAAACATTTAATTTGAATTTTATGTTGTACAGTTCAAACCTAGCATTTTCAAATTTCAACAGAGTTTAAATCAACCATAATTAAGAATTGAACCCCCCCCCAAAAGAACAACACACACACACACACACACACACACACACACACACACACACACACCTTAAACAAAGGATAGCAAGATGGGAGGTGGATGTTACCTTGTGTTTGTTCAGTAGGAGGTGCACACTAGTCAAGTCATGTCCCAGGTCAGGAGAAGACATCAACTGCTCTTTTTCTTTCACCCAGCCCTCCTCATCGGCCATATCCCAATAGAATTGCCACAGTTTACGTGACTCTTCAAGGCGAGCCCTGCGCTCAGCTGACAGTTGTTTTAATTCAGTGAAGGCTGTTTCCAGAGTAGACATGCGCTCCAGTATAACATCAGGCTTGCAAGGTTGGTATTCAGCTAAAGACAAATATAAATGTTTAAATAAATATTTTCATTACAACTATTTTGTTTTAATTTATATTAAAACAAATTAACAATCCCAAGTTGAGAATAAGGTTATAAAGTACAAAGAATCCGTCTATGTAAACTTTGAGTATAGAAACTTCCAAACTTAAAAAAAAAATAAATTAAATTATTTGCCTTACTCTTAAAAAACAATTAGTCACATTTAATTAAATATTATTACTTTGGTTTACAAGTAATTCTTCAAGTAGAAGTAAAATAATGAAAAGGCCCAAGTCCATCCCACAAATAAAAGACTTTAATGACAAATATCAACAACATATTTTCAAATTTCCTGAAGTTTATCAATCTCTCAAATATTTCAGTCCTATTGACATCTAAATAGATAATCTTTGTTATCTGTACACTTATTGCCATGAGGCCATTTCATAAAATGGACCCCTAAAGTTAAAAAAAGAAAAAAAAAAAAAAGAAAAAAAAAGAAATCCCTGAAACCTGCCCACTCAACTCATTAACAATATTTGAAAAGAGTTGGAAAAAATATTCAAATCTTTTTCTCTTCATTTTTTTTTTTGAAGGAGCTATAAGGTGATAAGAATGCCACTTACATCCAACATCCACAAAGTTGCCTTGAGCAAATCTATGAGCTTGAGAATTAACAGTTTTCACCCTCTCACCAACAACATTGATGTCAGCCTCAAGCAAGCTGTGTTTTTGAAGCAAATCTTCCACTCCCATCAAGTGTTTGCCATAATCTTCTGACATGAGACGAGCCTGCAAAGAATTCAGAATGTATATCAAGGGTCAAACTTTGTTCCATGTAAAAATAAAATAACTTGAAAAATAATAATTTAACAATGATTATTATGACAAAAATGATTCTACTGAAAGGATTTTCTTGAAATTTAATATTCTAATAATTCTACTATAATAAATATTTAAATTAATGATAAATCTGCTTCAGTCAGCAGACATTCTAATAATTCTACTAAAAACAATACTTAAATTTTTCAACTGTAAAAGTTATGGATATAGAAAATAATGTTTCTTAAAATGTGGTTTGGCATAAGGCCAGAAGATATAGTGAGAATCAAACCCACTTGCAATGGCAACTAAAACTAACAGTAGTTTTGATTTAGCACAAGGCCACGAGTTTAGAGCACCCAGTAGTAGTAAGCCTGTGAGATGAGCTTTCTAAATATTACACAAGATTACCAACACTTCTCAAAATATAGAGTGAAATTCACTCTCTATGGTAAAAGAAATTTTATTTGATTTTAAAATATGAAAAAAATTAAATAATTTTCTTTAACACATTCCAATATAATTTACCAACTAATGTAAAAAACAAATATTGAAAAAAAAATTGATTTAAAAATCAATATCTATTTTTTTTTCAAGTCAAATGATACAGTGACTGATTACAATTCAATTGGTATACAGGTGATAATTTTACTGGTTCAAATAAAGAAATAAAAAACTGCACCTTAATTTCTTCCATCCAATCCAGAATATACAACATTTCTTGGAAGATTTTCTGGAGATTCAAAGAAAGCTCCAGTCTCATACGCCTTGCCCGTAGCAGTTCCAAAAGATAATTCCATAGACACAGAACATTGTCTCTCCTGGAAAGCAAAAATCAAATCAAATATTCATTTATCAATGTAAAATACAAGTTTTTAGCAGGTCAAACAAATGAAAAATATATATATGGACACACACTGGCACCAAAAAGAACCAGATAATGAAGGAAAAAATTTTTTTTTCTAGTTAAAACTTTGGAAGTTTGTCCTTTTTGTTGAGTGGCAAAAAAGATTTGCTTTTGATTTCTTTTTTTCATTCCATGGAATTTCCACAGGTCCTGCAAGTATATATACTAAGCTCAGTGAAACCTAAATGCTCTCCTCCATATACATGATTTTATTATGTTAGGGATGAATGAGTTTTATATATATCATAAGACTGTAATTCCTCATAATCTCCAAGAGCTTAGTTGTGGTGGGAGAAAGGTTCAATGGGAAGCAGTGGGATATGTCATGAAAAATATTTATTACAAATAAAATATTCTTTTCAGTAGTTTAATTTGTTTTAAGATGTTTTATATACTGTATGCCAACATATAAGATGACTTTTGACCTTAAAACATACCCCCTAAAATTGGGGGTTATTTTATATGACCAGTATATAAAATATGAACCTTAAATCCAGTGGTGTAGGAGATGTTAGCACAGGTAATGATTGACTGTAAAGTTATCCCTGACTTGGTAACAATACAAATAGTTTATACATCCAGTTATGTGCTGAAAATATGGTGTATATATATATATATATATATATATATATATATATATATATATCAGTTAATCACTTTAATTTTGGTTGCTAATTAAAATTAATGATGTCACATTATTTGCATATATATGTAAATGATAAACAAAACATTAAACTGTAACTGATTTTTTAATCCTTACTGGTTGTTTTTACTTCAACCAAACAATTTGAATGGATTTTGTTAGTGTTATCAATTGAGCAAAACAATAAATTAATTCAACTGAATAAAAATGTTCAGAATCTAAAATTTAGCCATGGAAAATGAAAAACTCTGCAACAAATGCATGTTTTACATACCTGACAATAATTCTAGCAATATCATGGTAGTCTTCTTGTTGTAGTTCATTGGATACTGCAATGACGGCTTGTACACGCTCTTCATAGGCATTAATATCAGTCTCAATGGCTTCATGCTTTTTGGTAGCAGCCTCTACAGCAGCAAGGTCATAGCCGAAATTGTCCTGAGACACAAGTCTCTGGTTCTCACTGAGCCAAGTCTCACGCATGCCAGCCTTGCGATTGAACCTAGCAGCCAACTGCTCCAGCTTTTCTTGTCTAGACAAAGAAACAAACAGAAATAATTTAGAAAACTATACATCCAATAGAAATTATTCAAATGAAGAAAAAAAATTCTAAATTTTATAAGATAAATTGAGTATTTTTCTTTTAAAAGAATATCTGATTTCAATTAAGATTTTCAAGGTATAAAATAAAACTCAAAATTAATATGGCATCATATTTTAAATACATCAATCTTCACTCAATGACTTGGTTCCATTCTTAAGATTAAGTCATTAAGTGAATTACTCACTAAACAAGGATCATACGATATTAGCATCTCAGGCATCAACATATCTTTAAATGTTTAATATTTTTATACCGTCATCTTGGCACCATTTATCATATTTTTCAAACATTTACAAATTGTTGTTCAGCAAATTTTTAATTATTTTTCATTATTACCATACTGCGATTTCAACCATATGAAGTCTTTATTTATTTTTTAAAAGTTTTTATCCTATAATGTGTTGTATAAAACTTTAACAAAAACCTAAAGTTTGTTTTAGCACCTTTTTCATTTGTTTAAAAAATACTCTTGAGGTATTATCAAAAGTCATAATGAAATTAAATATAGAAAAAAAATATGTCCAATAAGGTTCATATTTCTATGAACAAGTGCATCTCTTTCAGCATTGTGCAAACAAATTGGTCAACAAATACATTGTTTTATAATTTTTTTTCTACTAGCATTTTCACAATATATACAATTTAATAAACAAATTTTAAAGTATTGATATGTCAAAACAGTATTTCTATGGGTATAACTTATGTAGTGGATATACTCCTAAAGAGAATGGCCTTGCTGCAAGAAAACTGATTCTGACTGGGGAGGAGGTGATTTTTCTATGGAACTAGGTAAATTACTGATTATGGTATACTATCTAATAGTACCATATATTTTTTTTTTTTCATCATACAACGTGTGAAAGCATGTGTGATACCATGTCCTCATCAGCCGCCATCCATATATTGTTGCAACTGTATTTCATAGTCATGTCATATCCAACATTACTGATAAGCCAATTAAAGTTATTGAGAGTGATAAAATTTACTCTTTATAAATTGACATGAATTTAACAAATACTTTTCTTACCACAACTAACTTACATCATTTAAGACATTGCAGGTTGAATAAAAGAATTTAGGTCAGAAATAAAGTCAATTTCATTTGTTTGCCAAAGAAAACAAAATTCTTTTCTATTTTCTGAGTTTTGCACTGACAGTAATGAAAATTAAAAATGTCCATTCAAAGTACTAATAATAACCATAGTTTCTTTTATTTAACAACTTTCATGTAACAAGAATTTCCTAAAAAGAAAAAGATGAAAATAAGGCAATTGGTCTTACCGGATCAGTTCTTCTCGCAAAGCCAACTCTCTCTCGTGCTCCGCTTTCTCCAGCTTGTCCCAAGCTTTGTTGATATCAGATATCAATTTACCTTCCCTGGGTAGGTAGGGCCTCTGATTGTTAGCCCGCATCTTACTTTGAAGTGTAAACAGAAGAACTTCGAGATTTCCTTTCTCGACAAACCTGAAAATATACAAATACGAGTCTAAAAAGAAATTCGACAAGCATACAGGATATACCCAAATGAACATTAATTCTGTAACAAAAATTGATTTTAAATATTCAAAAAGAAATAAAAAGTTAAATTCTAATAACGCCTTGCAAAAATCATTAGATTTTTCAGTAAATGTTTTATACTGATTTCTAAAAACTACTTAAATTGCAGTTATCTCCCTTCTTTACATATTCCAGTTATGGTTAAAACAGTAAGCAACCAGTGAAAGAAATGAACAACTCTGAATGTATAAACACCATATCAACATGTCAATTGGTCATAGTGGCAAAAGATCACATATCTTAGAGACTGGCAACCTATCCCCATCTAATACTGCCAAATCAATCAGATGAAAATTAAGAATGAGCTCACATACCACATTTTGTCTTTAGGAAATATTTAAAAGTATTATTTGGATGACTGTAATACCATTGCCCTTGTATCCAAGTAGTAAAGACAACCGAGATGGAAAAATAGATTTCTTTGAGGCAAAAAAGATGAACAGAGATCACAGAAGAACATCTTTTATATAAACTTAGAATTAAGCATCAATAATTATTTGTTGATATGACTGATATTGTTGATATTAGAGCTTTCCTTTAAATTTTTCCCAACTTCATCTTTTCTAAGAACTAATTTTACAATTACATAAATTTTCATTGTTACATGCAATGTGAACAACTTTTACAAAAAGACAACAAATGGGTAAATTTTGAGCAAAATATGACCCCTCTCACCGCCTAAACTCCCAGCAGTGTAAGTTACATTTCACTTACTTTGGGGGCTTTTCTACAGTTCGGTATGTGTTAAATCCTGTGAGTTGTTCTTGCACTCCAGTTAAAGAGTTGGCAAATTTTCGGTCATTCAGAATAACAATTGTTTGTTCAATCCATTCTAAGAGTTCAGAGGTCAGAGTTTCATACTCTTCAATCATCTTCTCTGTGTCAATGGCATTGTCAATTACCTAAAAAAGAAGAAACAAAAATAGTACAAAAAAGGTAGAGAACAAAAAGTGGGATTTCTTTAAAACTAGAATGCAAATTTTTACTTAGAAAAAAAAAAAAAAAAAAAAAAAAATACAATAGCCAGAAAGAGAAAAAAATAACAGCTATCATTAAAATTCTATCAAAATCAAATACAAGCCCTAAATTTCAGTGTTGGTATTTTTGTTTTTAATCCCTATTAAAACTGTAAACAACACTCATAAAACCATGTGTTTTTAATTGTACTCCACTAACAATTTCAAAAAAGAAAAACATTATAAAACAAATTTTCGAAAAAGAATATAAATCAATCTAAATTCCCAGAGAATTATCTTTAACATCTTCAAGTTATAACAGATATTCAGTGAAATGTCACTAATAAATAAACAAAAGTATACTACTAATCTCTTTTACCAACTTTTCATAATTCGTAGTAAAATTTAGTATTCAATGAATATTAAATTTCATTAATTAGTGGAATTCTTGAAAAGTTTAAAAATGTATTTTTGGGATGAAGTTTAACAATTTTCTAAGTAATGGAAGAAAATTTTTTTATCAGATTCTTCTCTAATTCCACTTAATAATATAAATTTCATAAAAATTGGTTAAACCATTATTTGTGATCAAATAATCCCCCCACAAAGCATTGTCCATAAAGAAGACCCTGTTGTCATGTGTTTTTTAATCTAATAGCAATTTATGCTAATTGACTAATTCTATTTAGTTATATTCTGTGAATTGTTTTTCTTTCAATTGTTTAAAAGATGTAGTAATTTTGTATTTATTCTAACTTAAAATGAATACTTGAGCCCTATCTTGGGAGAATAATACATTTAAAACTGCTTTCAACTTAGGACGTTTTAACTCATTTTCATTCCAATCTTAAGTTGGCTTGGCTATCAACCCTTGTGGGTTATTCAATACCAAATCCCGTTTATACTCATGATTTTTAAGTGAATAGTTTGTTGATAACATTTTTTTGTTTTCACACAGTTAAATGGTTTCAAGTGAAATGGTTTCAAGAATAAATGATTAAACAGTTCTATTTGGTTTGTAGGTTGTGTTTTACAGCATATCAACACTTGTAGGTTATTCTATGCCAAATCCTCTTCATACATACATACATACATACATATTAAATATATATGATTTGTAAACAAATTCATAAGTAACAATTTTTACACAAACCAGGGCTCATTTGCTTGTACACAGTTAAATGGTTTCAAGTAAAGTGTTTAAATATTTCTATTTGACCCAGAGATCAGACCCTAACAAGTACTACCACTCTGGGTCAGGAGCATTCTACATTTACCAAAGCTCCAGAACTGAAACCTCATCACAGTCTTGTGTCATAACCAGGACACTTGTTGGGAGTGGAAGTGGTCTTATTCCTCTGCAGAGATGCAATTAACATCTACAATTCCAACCAAATGGACTGCCAAAGTTGGAGAGCATTAAAGAACAACTATTAAGATGTTGGCGACCTTAGTCAAGGGTGACTCAAAGGCTCTCTTTTCAATAGCAACTATACAGAGGTGTAGGGGAGGGCACTACTGCATTCCCTGGATTGCTCCACTTTACCCTTGATCCTCACCTTATAATGCTAAGTGTTAAACAAGGCGGCATCAAGCACCATTTTTTGAGATTTTAGTATGACTCGACTTGTGATTGAACCCCAGTCTCCCGGACCATTGGTGAACACTATACTCATTAGGACAATGAACAACTATTACTACTTCCTTAAAGATTCAACATTATAATAAATAGTTTTATATCCATGTTTGTATTATGTAGCTTTTTTAATGTACTATAGTTGGCGACTGTAGTCAAGGGCTACCTGAAAGCTCTCTTTTCAATAGCTACTACACCGAGGTGTAGGGGAAGGTGCTACTCCTTTCTCTAGATTGCTCCACTTTACCCTTGAAACGTACCTTATAATGCTGAGTGTTAAGCAAGGAGGTATCAAGTACCACTTTTTCAGTCTTTGGTATGACTTGACCTGAGATTGAACCCTTGCATACTTGTCATGTTAAATGATTTTTTTAAAGGTTGGATAGAATGAGAAGAAGCAGTTTTTATTAATGTTTCTACATTCTTCTTATTATTCAAGAGATGAAACAGTTTTAACAATGTTTTACTTACTCTTCCGATTCTCTTGCCTTGCACGGATTCAGCCTTCATTCGAGAGAAGTAATGGTAGTAGGTCACCACGTATGTGATGATAGACTTCTCATCAGGAATTTCAACGTTGACATCTGAAAGACAGAAGAGTCACAAATTAAGTTTTCTTGATAAAATGTAGATTAGAATGAAATATTTTAATCCAGAGATCAATCAAGATTTCATACAATGTAATCAGATGCTATTATATCCATTAGAGTACCCATCATGACATAAAAAAATGATGGCACATAGGAAATTGCTATTTCACCCTCACTGGTCTTAATATGCAAATACCATGCAGTATTAATTACAAGAATTTATTATGATGTACATACAATTCACTATATTGGCTATGGTCAGATAAACTTGCTAACCAATACTCCATAGCCAGTTGTCCTGCATTTACTTTTGTAAATTGGGTGTTTAAGCAAATTTCTTAACCTATCTTCCTTAAAACAAATCCTTTGTGTTATTACAGACAAAAACAAATACACATCATCTTTGCTATTTATGATCGCTTTCTTTGACATAAGCAAATTAAGAGCGTTAAATCACAAGAAAAAAACTGGAGTAGGAAATTTTTCATTAAATCATTGCAAAGTTTACACATTTAAAAGGTCTTTTGCACTTCCAGTTCTTTTTTCTATAAAATATTGAAAAGAAATCCCTCATCTTGAAGACTCAACTGATTAAGATCAAGCACTTTGCTAATTTTTATTTGAATTGTGTCTGTTCTTTCAAATTTAACTCAACATCAAATATATCACTGAAATATAAAAGTAAAGGAATAACTTTAAATTAGCTTCAGGGAGAAAAAGAGAAGTTACAAAACAGTAACAATTCTATTCATGATTAGCTCCTCCCAAATTATTTTCAAGCCTGATATCAAGTTTTTATAAATTATATTCTCTTTAACAAAATAATGTTTATTGATGTAAGAATAAAAATGCAATCAATGATATGAGAGAGAGAGAGAGAGAGAGAGAGAGAGAGAGGCGGGGGGGGGCATTACTCTTTGAAAATTTTATTTTACAATTTGAGACAGAGATCAAAGTAATCTATCAAAAGTGAACTTAAATAATATCTCTCTTGATAATCTGATGCTTATTAAAAAAAAAAAAGCAAAAAAAAAAAAAAAAAAAAAAAAAGCAAAAAAAAAGCATCAAGCAAATACACAAGTTGCTTTATTATCGTCTAAAAGATATTAGGATATAATGTATTACTTTTGAATAAAAAAAGAGATCAATTTAAGACCCCCCTAAAAAAAGTTTAATCATTCCTCTCTTTTGTTGAGAATCAAAGACAGTAAATCTTTATTAAACCCAAAATTCAATATTTTATCTTTGATATAGAGATAACTTGATGTAAAAGGAATTGTATTTGAGAGGTTTTGTTTTACATAAACAAAATTGTGCAAAATTTTTCAAAGTAAGAAAATCTGGATTAGATGTTTTTTTTTGTTATTGTGTTGAATCCCCAACACATTGAGAACATCATTTAAGCTTTAAAATTATTTAAAAAAAAAATAAATAAATAAAAAGAAAGAGGTTTTTGCTGTTTCATATTTAATCCTTATGTTGATGTTTTGGTTAGTGGATTTTCTTTGTTTGGAATAACAACAAAAATAAAAATATAAATAAATAAAAAAAATAACAGGGATAAAAAAAATGTATTTACTAGATTCAATATTTAACATGTTAGAACAATATTAAATACCGTTATTTGAATAAAATCAAATTTCCCCAGGAATTGCTTTTGATATTAAATTATTTTGGTGTTTTTCCATACTGAATGACTCATGCAACAGTATCTAACCCGCCAAATCCCTCCCCTCCTTTTTTTTAAATATACACATAAATCACTATAAGACAACTATACAGAAGAGATTTATAAAAAACTACTATAAAACTATATATATATATATATATATATATATATAACACACATTAAATCTTATTAAATATTCCTATATTTAGAGTAAATCAAAGCTGATTATTTAAAAAAAAAAGGAAAAATTAAATCAATAAGGAGATGTGTGAATAATGTTCAAAAGGATTATATTACAACTAATAACAAGCTCAATAGAAATCATTTAAGTCCAATTATGAAAATTAGCCAAATATAAATTGGGAAGCCGAGTGACAAGAAATAGAAGTGAAATAATTATTTTTCGGTAGAAAGATTAAATAATGAAACACAAACGGAGATCACATCTGATGACTCATATTATGATAATCAACTAAGAAGAAAGAATTAATAATATAGTAAGAATTATTACAAACTGTTTGTCTCTTTATAACATTAGCGAAGACTTTAAATATGACCAAAAAAAAAAGAAAAAAAAAAAAAAGTTTTAGATTAATTTGGAAAAAGTTAATTTTAATGAAACTGCACAAAGAAATAAAAGGAAAGAGAAGATTTTTTCAAAGGAACTACCATGATTGATGTTGAGGTCAGGGTAAATAGGATATGTGTAATATTTATTGGAAAGGGAGAAAGAAGAGGGAGAGAGAGAGAGAGAGATTTATTAGGGAGAAAAAAAGATGGAGGGAGAGTAAGAGACAAGGATGAATGAGTGAATAGTGCTTCTTGTTTGTTAAAAAAGAAGCCATTTTGAAACAAGTGAGAAAGAGGAGATAAGAATGAGAAGATGTCGGAAGCAGCAGCAGTGAGGGTGATAATCAATACTGTCTGTTTATAAATGAATAGGCTTCATTGAGAAGAGGCTTTCCAACGATGGAGTAGCAGCAGCAGCAGCCTGGCTGGTTGCAGCCTACATTCCATTGAGACAGCATCAGAAACAACAGTGGGAGGTGAGAGTAGAAATGAAGGAGGAAGAATATAAAGCAGATGCTGGCAAGAAAAGAAGCCAAATGGTTGTCATTCTGACAAGTGGCAATGTAGCCAATGATGGAATCAGATGCAGCTGAGGGAACAGCAGGGTGTAGAGGAAAGCATCATGGTGGAGACAAATTGACAGTCAGTTTGGTGGACAAGTGAGAATATCAGTGATGTAGAAGAAGACTTTAAATGATTCACACCAACAGCTTGTTGTTATTGAGTCATTGTTTTAGAAAAAAAAGTGAGCAGCACTAATATAAACGGCAGGGCTCGTATTGATTTTAACAAAGGAACAATTTGTTTTATCGCTGAATAATACAATGACGTAGATTTGCACACACAGCAAGCTGAAATACCCTCCTTGCTGCATTTTGTGTCATGATCTTTTTCAAGAGCAGCAAAAACAAGAGGGATTTAGGGAGGAATAGATGCTGTAACATGAGTCATGAAACTCAAAAATAATTCATCAAAAGCAATTTCAGCAAAATTTTATTTATTTATTTTTAAGAAGAGAGAACATGATTAACAAAAAGAAAAAAAATCATATTTAGGAAGAGGGTGCAAAAAGTTTGAAAATTAAAAATTTTTGGTAAAAATGTTTGTAAATAAAAAATTCTATATCCCCCCAAAAGCCAAACAACTCCTTGAAACCAAGTTTTGTTTTGTTTTTAAAGTTGTTGAATTTTAAATGGAAGCCAAATGTAAATTAATACAAAATCCTACCTAAGAGAAATGAAGAAAATTGGTTTAGCTGGAAAGTACTCACCTTCTGGATCCAACAATTTGGTGATACTCAGTTTTTCTTCTGCAACTGTGAAGGCATTGTTCAGATTGTGCATAGCATTGGATTTCTGGAGTTTGTCATACTGAATGAGGTCAGGCCTGAAAAGAGAAAATAAACAATTTTTGTTGCAGTAAACAATGGTAAAAATGTCAGGCAAACAAAAATTTAAAAAGATTATTTCAATTTTTCTAAACATTTTTTAATATAATCCAAAAGAGTAAATCTTTAAAATTATACCCTGTGTTTAAAAGAACAACTGAAATTGTGAATTATCTACTTAATATATAAAATAAAATATGGCATATATTAGTCATAAAAACTGGTTTCACTGCAGAATAAGAAATTAAATTGTTATGGTAATTCTTCAGGTGATATAAAAATAAAGTCTTATATTAAACTTGGTAAATTCCATAATTATTCATTGGTGTCATTTTTGAGGAACAGAAAACTTTTTTTAATATCAGATGATGACAGACTTGTATACAAGAAATATTCTTAAATTAACATTGGCTCTGAAGGTAAATAAAACTTTTAAAGATATATATTTTAGTCTTATCTATGATTGTTTTCAATTACGGCAAAAAGACAAGATCAATAATCTTTACTTAATTGTATCTTTAGATTATTAAAATAAAGAGCAACATTAAGATTTACTTTTTAAAAATATCTTATAAGTACAATATTATTGTAAAATTGTTTGAATATTGAAGTAATTTTTTTTTATGTCACTGGTAAACTAATTCAGAATAATATTTATCATCATGGATTTCTGAATATTGACTGAACCCTAAATTCTTCAAAGTGAAATGGGATTTAAAAAAAAAAAAATTTACTCAAAAATTCTGTTTTAAAACAATTTCTGTAAAATGGCAATGGAAAGTGAATTTAAAGTATTTTTTTTAAAAGGGTTTTCAGTCTTCATAACAGTCAATTGAGAATTTAGATCCTAAGGTATTTCACTGCCAACCTATTCTATTTTGTTTAATACTTAAATGAAACAACAATCATCAGCATTGATTAATATTTTCTTTATCTTGATTTTTAGTAGCTGCTTTCTTTTTCTTCAAATATTGCAGTTCACTTAAGTATCAATAACACCAGAAGATTATAAATAATAAAGGAATGGGTGTTTGAATCTGACAGTTTATCCTTTCTTATTTCGGGGCTGTAATAATTTTATGTAGTCAAATTGATGACCCAAATGAACAATTCATTAAAAATAAAAAAATTAGATGAAAGGAAATACTAGTCAAAATTATTATTATTATTAATAATAGATATACAATTATTTTGCATTTGAATCCAAGTGAAGAGGCCATAACATTTACTTTATTGTCTAGCAAATTTGTAGAGAGGCAAAAAATAAAAGATAATTTATTACAAACCATTATATTAATGATTACATTAAATAAAAACAAGGAGAATTTAGTGGACACCAGCAAAAATATTAACCAACAAAAGATTACCAGATGGGATGACTAAAAACTATTCATCTCTAATTTAATCATTAAAAAGTTAGTCGCACAAACAGCATATTTTTCATTTATTCTTCTCTTATTACAATCAACAAAAGCAAATATAGAAATTTCTATCCACAAAAAAATGACTGGCAGGGAGATATATACAAGAGTAAATAATTATAAATGTATATTATTTCTAAAATTAATTTCCATCTCATTAACATCTGCAAAACAGATTGTTTTTGCTAAATTCATGAAAACATTTGGAGGTAATAATGATATCAAAGGTGAGATTTCATGAATCTTATCAAAAAGGAAATATCCATGAAATTTAAACATTATTTTTGTAAACAGTTGGGAACAAAGTTTTTATTCTGCAAACAAAATTGTCTACAGTCAAGAATTTAGCTTTTAATTGTCTCCCCTCCCCTTAAACTGGAACGCATTGAAAACTATAATTCTGTAAATCTTCACTATTCTGATTCTTTAAACTCATTTTAAATTTCTTAGGTCATCATATATTGATCTGCAGCACATATTTGTAATTGCATTAGATTTGTACACTCTTATAAACACAGACAAGTAATTTGTGGTCGTTTTCCTGTATTTATCATTTGCTCCTATTTAAACCTGGTTATGGCCCCAGTAAATAAAGTGTGTCCTATGCTGGGAAGCAACTGGACAATAAAAAGCTTGTGCAAATATTACAACACCAGCTCTTCCACAAAAACATAAAGAAAGACTGTCAGAACTCATACTGGGTGGTGTATTAAAAAAAATGTCTTCTCTCCAAGAGGGTCTTCTCTCCAAGTAGCATCTGCTCCTAAGTCTAATAAAGGTAAGGGCTGGGTTTATTGCTGGGCATTTTATGCACAAAAGAGGAATGCCAATAAAGCTGAACTATTTTGAGACACTGCCCTGCTCCCTATAGGGCTTCTATATTAAATCAACCTTGAGTCAAATCTCAACATTGTGGGTGGGTGTAAATACAACCCTTTATTTTATCTGTGCCTGTACTGTACAACAAAATGAATTCATCAAAATTTCACTTCTTTTTCATTTAATGTTTCTGCTCGTTTATTATCTAACTTGTACTGACTTACATGATATTTTAAAGGTATGATCAAGTAGTTAGAGTTAATCCTTCAGTGATTCAACATTTTCACTAATCTTGCACTCCTAAGGTCCTAATGGTGTTGGATTAACAGATTAATCAAAATCGACCTGTATGTATATTTGTATTAAATTAACAAAGCAATGCATTTAAATAGATTGAAATTTATTATCACAAATTGTAAAGGATGCACCTCAATTAGTCAAAAGTAGAAAAATGCATCAACTGAAAGATTGTGATTAAAATGGTAGCTGAAGCTGGGTTTAAATATTTGATGGAAAGTTCATTTTTAACACTGCATTACTCATTAGTATTATTTTCTCTTCAAGTGCTCTGCTCTCCTCCTCTCCAAGAGTGCCAAGGTTTTGTAAATTTATTAACTTTGAAATCCTGTTCTGTGTGTTAAAGTAATTTTTTTTCTGTTGAAGGATATGACAACATTACTATGAAATTCAAACACATTATTTTTTGCAATCTGAGTCATCTACAGTGGGAGGACAAACTTTTTTTTACTCAGCAAACAAAGTTGCCTCCAGTCAAAGAATTTAAGCTTTTAATTGGTCTTCTTTATCAAAACACCAAAATTTCCTAAAATGTTGTGGTTGTTTGTTTTTCCCTTACATTGAATAATATGTTAAACAATTTAGAGCAATTGATACACCAAAAGTTTTTTTGAATGAGTTCATAAAAAATTCTTCTAAAGTCTGTTGATTAGTGTATTATCCAAATGAGGAAATAATAATAATATAATTAAAAAAGAAAAGAGTTACTGACCTATGTTTGTGAATGATGGCATTGAAAGCCAAGCCATCCCTCCAGCTGGTAGTGAAATTCCGGACATTGACGTTCGGGTATCCAGCAGTCTTCATCTGGCACCAAAGCAAGAGAGCATCTTTGGCAGATTTTGTCTCACTATTTTCAGTTTCTTCAATGATGTCTTGAATCTGAAAAGAAAACACCATCAATTAATGTTGGTAATTATTTCATTTTGGTCTCTTTCACCAAATCATAAGATGAAGGAAAGAAAAACTGGTTTTCGAGTCTCTGTTTATTTTGTATTTAACAATAAACATAGAATCGTTTGAATGTTAAAAATGAATAATATTATATCTATTAAATAAGTTTGGTTTCTCTTAAAACTTTCTATCAGAATTTTACACAAACATTTCTTTTTAAAATTAATGAATTCATAAGACCTTTAATAAGCATTACTCTGTAGATTCAACGTATTCTTAAACAAATTTTTTTCAGTGGTTGTCCAGAATAGGATAATGATCAAATGTCTGTGTAATTTCAGTAGTAATATAATAAATAAATAATACTGAAATTTTTTCACCATCCAAGAGTTAAGCTTCAATTCACTACAATTCACTCAATCTAATACACTCCTTTATTTTTTTCCTACCCTCAACCCCTAAGAAACTGTCAACTTAGGTTAGCTTTCGGACATAATTTTTTCAACTTATATATAACTGTTTGGTAATAAAAAAAAACAAACAAAAAACAATAATTGAAAGTTACTCTTATCTGGATGGCGAATATAAGATTTCTATATAATTCTTTTATACATTACAACAGAATTAATGAAAATTTTCTTTGCTGTCCACAATTCTGGACAAGCACCAGTTCCTTAAAATGGTGGGGCAAATGTTAACTTGGATTATTTACAGAAATTTTCTTGAATCTTATCTCTCATTTGGAAGAAAAAAGTTTTAACACACACACACACAGGCCATAGAAATTTTTTTTTTTCCTAGAAGGATGAAGTCATTTCACTCAATTAAACTTGCCCAGAAAAGATTGGGTTACAATGTGATCCTTTCAGTGAATTAAAAGATTCAATAATTGTTAACATTTCTATCCAAGTATTAAACAATTTTTTTTAGTATTTCTTTAAAATAAATTCACAATACCTTTAATAAATACTACTCTTGATAACCAATGAGTTTTTAAAGTACAAACGTTGAGTGGAGAGGACAAATATCCCATTATGTAAAAAACAAAAAGAATTATCAAAAGAAATTAACTGATATTATAAATATTTCCAAGTGACATGGATATTCCATAATTATCTGTCTAAATTTTTGAGATGAGGCTGGATGTACATTTTGTGTGTTATTTTTCGGACTGTTGTCCTCATCTTTATTGTTGTTAGTTGTAACACTTTATTTTTAATGTTTTGGCCACTGTATCCACTGGCCTTCTTCAGGTGTCCCTCATTTATCTGGTTACAACTAACAACAATAAAGATGAGGACAACAGTTCAAAAAATAACAAACAAAATATTCCATAATTATTGAATAGGTTAACAGAAAAAGAATCATTTAAGAGCTTTTTATTTTATTAAGACTAATAAAGCTTTCATTCTCAAATGGAGCCACTTATTTCCACAATTATAATGAACTTTAAAAAAAAAAAAAAAAAAAAAAAAAAAAAAAATCTCTCTCCAAGTAATCTGCTCTTAACTATGTATTTGCTTAAAAGATGGATTATTATTCTTGTCATTTGTGGCAAGACTGACAAGAGACTCATCAATCAATTCAGATTTGATGAGCAACTTTTTCAATGATGATGTGAAACCAGGAGAGTCATTTACTACTAAAACCAAGGAAATTCATAAGAATTTTTTTTTCTAAGACTTACCTGGAAACGAAGAATGATAGTCCATATGAGACCAAGTGTAAGTCTGGCACTGCCATCTACAATGTCGTGAGCACCCATATTTTCAAGGTGGACTTTCTGTTCATGCAGGAACGTCAATGCTTTATCCACATTTTCAAGGCAGTGGATCCTCATTTTGCCCTTTGTTGGTCGAGGCTGAAATAATACAAGCAAGAATAGTTTGAAAATTTCATTCATTTTAAAAATCTTATTAAAAATGAAAGAATTCTACATAATATCCACAAAACTAAATCTTTAATATTAACCTTACCAAAACAGCAAAATTTGGCAACAAGGAAAAGAGACACAAATATACAATTAAAATAAATTTATCAAAAAATACTTTACAGTCATCTGTGAGAAACTGTACAAGTTGACAAATCATGTCTAATCCAGGAAGAATTAATCAACAGCCCAATTTTTTAGGCTCAATTTATCATAAAACCATGTTCAAAACCTTCTAGATATCTTTCCACCCACCACCTTTCACTTTAGAAACATTTTAGGAATCTAAACTGCTAGAATTACTCAATTTTAAATGATCACTGAATGACAATTTGAGAGTTGCAACAGAAAAACAAGACAAGATTTAATAATAATAAAAAAAAATTATTTATGGGCACAGTGAATTTTCAAAATAAAAATATCAGTTACAAGTTTATAGTTTTGCCATCAGCATCATTCAACTCTTACATATAGGGGGAATTCTCTAAAGAATTAAACTATCAGTGCTATTATTTTGATGATCAAAAAGGTAGCAACAATTAAATTAATTCTGTTTTGTATTGCTTACCATACAATCAAAAGCAAACTAAATTCAGAAAAGGTTTTGAATTGGTTACTATATTTGATGGCAAAAGATTCCCTTACATCTCCTTTACAGTATTATTTAGTCTAAATACAATTACTAGAGTAACCTATGCAATCAAAACACACATTATCTTACTAGATACTTCCCATATTAGACCCGAGAAATGTTTTGAACCATTTCCCTGGGGAAAAAGTGGGGTTTATACAAGGGTCATTCAACGAATAAGGGGAATTTTAGAGAAAAAAAAAAAAATCAAAATAAATTTATTCTTTACTGTTTTTTTTTTTTCATAAATGTAAACTCTGTATTGTTTAGAATTGATTTATAGCAAAAAATTATTTTTATCATGCAAAAATACTTGTTCTGAGGCAAATCAAACGCAAATGCTCCAGGGTTGAAATGAGCTTTGCCTTCAAATTTTTTGTGGTTGAGAAGCACAAACCTTGTGAAGTTTACAGAAGAATTTGTGATTTGTAAGGAGAAGCATGGGCTAAATTGTTTAAAGAAGCCCAAAATAGTATTCAAGATGAAGATAGGCCCACAATGGCAAGCACACCTGAAATGGTGGATTCAGTTAATGCACTCATTTTAGGTTTGGTTTGGTTTCTTTGTTTAATGGCATATCAACTCTTTTTAGGTTATTTAATGCCAAAGCTAGTCTCCTAGAAGAACAGTAGTAGTACTATTTAACCCATAGCTGGGAGGATAAAGGGATTCATACCTTTCCCAAGGGTATTTGCCCGAAAGTGAACGTAATAGTGCGACTGGAGTACGAACTCGTGTACTACGATTCCGCAGTCCATCGCTTTAACCATTACACGATGAGGATACCCCCACACTCATTTTAGTTGACAAAAGAGTTACAATAGAGGACATTTCTGAACAACTAGGAATTTTTTAGGGTACAGCACACAAAATTGAACATTAAGAAGAGCTGCCGCAACTTCCTTACAGTCCAGATTTAGCATCCCCTGGTTTCCACTTGTTTGGTCTCCTCAAAGAATTTCTAAGTGGAACAAAATTTTCAAGCAATCATAAAATGTGAACAAATGGTTAAAAAGTCAGTCCAAAGATTTCAATGCTGAAGAAATACAAACGTTTTTTTTTTTTTTTTTTTTTTTTTTTTTCCCAAAGAGAAAAATGTGTTTTAAAGAATGGAGATTATATTAAAGAATAAAGAAAAAAATTTTTTTCTTTGATTAAAACGCAAATTGTTATATTGCAAAATTCACCTTATTCTTCGAATGACCCTCATATATATATATATATATATATATATATATATATATCAACCAATAGAATATCTCTATCTTAAAGCTGAAATCCCCTTTAAAAGTGATTTATTTGTCAATGTGTTCATCTGTTCTAAAATACACATTAATTACCTCCCCTTTTTTATAAGTTCATTCGTTCTAAGAACAGATTCACAGTTGAATACAATCAGAAAAAATAAGGATGCAATGCAATATTAGTGATATTGATTAATGAATTAATTCTAATCTGGCTGGAAATTTAGTTTTCATGTTCCACTTTTCACCCAACTTTTTAATCTGTGTGTTATTGGTTAAAGAATAATGGTAAATAAAGTTGTTGCAAACCAGATGATATATATATATATATATGAGAAAGAGAGAGATTAAAATGGGAACAGGAGGTAAACAAAGGTAAATCAGCTTATTTGCATGATTAGGAATTAATTTTAATTCCATCAATAACAAATGACCAAATGGGATTATTTGTGGATAAAGAAGGATCAAATGGTACATAGTTAAGAAATACTAAAATTCATCAGAAAAAGAAAAGTGGAAGTTCATTTTGTTCATAGAAAGAAAGCTTGATAAAATAAGACTGAATACATTTAATGTAAGCGTGGGGACAAAAGCCTAACAAGTGATCAATAGGAGAGATGTTGGATTGGCCAGAAAATCATTCAGGATAGGAATCCATCCAACAAATATTCACAAACTTCTTAGTTTTAAACATTATGTAAATTCACTGCAATGAAAATTATAACCAAACATTTCAAAACTCTCTCTATTATATATATATATATATATATATATATATATATATATATATATATATATATATATATATATATACACAACCAGCTGAAAATTTATAACTGATGTTACATCAAATAATAAGTAGAAATCCTAAAATCAATAAAAATGGCATTTAACAATATTTCTCCAAGAAAGAAAAGTTTTAATGGAATCAGATTCTTTACAGTGATATATATATATATATATATATATATATATATATATATATATATATATATATTTACAAGTTATGAATTAAACTGATTAAGTGACAACTGTAAGGCTTTCAAATATCACAAACCAACTATAACCTTCTGTAACAAGACTAAGTTCGCTTTGAAAAATAAATAGTTCCTTAAGACTTAGGAAACCAATTTTGTTCATCCTTTTAAATATTTACCTTTACATTTCAAATCAAACAATATTCTTTACATTTCACATCTTGAATAAGTAATATAATGTTCTATGTAAAGAAGAGAACAGAGACCTAGTTTGGTTAGATTTTGGTAAAATTATGTTAAGATTGGGTACAACCAAATGATCATGAGTAGTTGGTAAAAAATAATGAAAATAATGATGATAATAATAAAGTGAAGAGGTTTATCAAATATACAGAAGATATTGAATCAAAAAGAATTAAAGTTGGGTTGATAACCTGGTACATATTGATAAAGGATCTACAAGATGGATAGGTTGGGAGAAAAATAATGCAGTGAAATTGTCTTCATGACAACTGTTATGATAGTACAAATTTTTTTAAAAGAAAAAAAAATTGGTATATTTTCATTTATTGATTTTAAATGAATATAGAAGAAAATAACATCCTAAAAAAAACACAAAAAAACAAAAACAATTGACTAAGTATATAGAGAAGGTTCTGTGAATGAGCAAAGAAGTCAAAAGTTGGTTAATAGGATATTTCTCACCTAATGATGTGCCAATTTAGATAGTGGTAATTATCAATTTACTTGATAATAATCTGTGCTATATGAGGCAAAAGTTAAGCAACACACTAAAAAATGTTCAAATCAAACATTACAAATCATTTGTAACAGCTTGGTTATGTTAGTCACTTGGGTTTGTGGCTTCCATATTTAAAAAAATTACTTTTGTCCATGTGTGATTCTCCATACAACGAAAACTGAATACTTTACAACAAGACAGAACACCAGAGATGTTGAGTCAATAAAAACTCAACAACCCCTAATGGTACCAAGGGTCAGTTTTCATCCTTATATACTGCGTATATAGAGGAATTGGAACAGAGTCTTCTATTATTAGTTTCCTCCAGAGAACCATAAGGTAGTAGCAAATAATGAAAAGCATTCAAATTAGTTAAGAGAAATTGTGTAGTATTTCATCATGTCATTGCTAGATTGAAAGTTTCCAGGCAAAAATTGTTCCAGATGGGCTGGCAAGTTTTTACTCTTCTGTCATATTCCCAAGAGAGTGAATATTCAGCAGTTTATTCCAGGCTTTACAGGTTTCTCTTCATAAGATAAAACCTAATTCCCTGAAAGATTGTTTAAGTCACTTATGAAATTTTCAAGTGTCCACAATAAATGCAGATATTTTAAAACATTTTCATACCAGCTGTTTTGGTTTTTAAAGTATAGATCACACTTTTTAGATCTACTAACTGCAAGTGTGGAGATTATAACTGCCACCTGTCTATATATATATATATATATATATATATATATATAAAAAGAGATTTTTGTGAGAGCAGTACACTTAAAATGTACTGAGAGTAAAACAATTTGCAGTTCAATTGACAACTGAATGATAATTTTGTGTTGTTGTCATTTACAATAAAAATTCCTTTTTACAAATCACTGAAATCCTTATTATAACAGAAATATAAAATTTTAATTATAATTTCTAATTCCTTCCAAAATAGAAGCACCAATATTCCAATGGTAGCTGTTACAATAGGAGCCCAAAACATTCACAGGTCATCACATTGTTTAAAGCTCAATCCAAACTCTTACTGATAGATAAAATAATTTCATGTCAGTTTGTTAAATTCTTTTTTTGCTTACAACAAATCAACAAACATGAAAACATTTTTAAGACTTGATTAAATAGATTATTAATTAAAGATAAGGAGAGAATCAAAACTAATCCCCTTATAATATGCTAATTTCAGTACTTTTCTTCCACCTTTTTAAGTAGAAGTATTGAAATTAGCATATTGGTCTAGTTGAAGTGCTCTTTTAGTCACAATTAGATTTATTGATTTTCCACTGGTTCATGCCTTTCTATTAACCACTCATTCAAATGCCAAAAGTAATAAACACTTTAATTCTATTAAGTAACTACAGAATAATTCAGGTTTTCTTAAGACTTGACACAAACACTGGCAGTTAATATTTCATTCAGTAAACTTCTCAGCTGCATTTTTTGTTAGCTGCATAGGATAATATTTAATCTAA
Organism: Sepioteuthis lessoniana; assembly: GCA_963585895.1. Classification (NCBI taxonomy): domain Eukaryota; kingdom Metazoa; phylum Mollusca; class Cephalopoda; order Myopsida; family Loliginidae; genus Sepioteuthis; species Sepioteuthis lessoniana. The sequence goes on along the minus strand of OY757940.1, from coordinate 17,066,485 downwards.
TTAACAAATTAAATGGGGGAGAGATTAAAAACAAAAATGAGAAGCATTAAAATTCCCCACCTCCCTAATAACAAACAAAAAATGCAAAAAAAACTGAATTGCTGATATATACCAGTGTCAGAGCTGGGAATTTTCTAATCTTATTTTAGCTGCCTTCATTAAAGAAAGAGATAAATATGGTGATTGTGATAAGACTAGCTTTATTCAATCCCTCAAAAATGTGGGTCACTACCCTAAAAAGTTTTGAGAGTTTAAAGAAGATGGCAGCTGCAAGATTTTATTCACAATTGATTCAATTTATTCATAAGGACAGGAGGCTAAGAGATTGACCCTCAGAGAAAGAGATTAAGTGAGACTATGCAGGGAGGCAATTATATAAGTAAGCAGATAATAGGAGGTGTATGCATGATAGGTATTGTGAGAGAGAGAGAGAGAACGAACAACCTACATTTCAAGCAAGTTAAAAAGTCACCTTTTCAGAGATACAATGATTTAGTCATAACCAGTTGTAAAAGGTGCTTTTATATCTAAAAGGTCATCTTATACATATTTAGAGCTTCTTCGCCATTAGCCAGGACAGAAAACACCATTACTAACAGACTTACTATTTACAAAAATGGAAACATTACATACAATAAACCCCAGAGTCAAGGTGCTATTAAGGTTTAGTATGCCTAAGATATATCTGATATACTTAGGGCTGTTGGTTCAATTTGCAAGCTTCAGATTACAGCATTAAAAAAATAAATGAATAAATAAATAAAGGTGAGGGAAACTAATTGGATTGAGTTTTCAATGTCCCATTTAAAATTCATTAGCAAAAAAAAAAAAAAAAAAAAAGGAAAAAGAAAAAAAAAAGAGGATTGTGTTAGAATTACTCAAGTACAATAACAATATTCAGCTTTATTAATATCTATCATTAAGCAACAATCCTCACTTATCAGACTCAATTCATTCAGCTTGATAATCATATTAAAGTCAGAGGATGTTGGCATTTTGAACATGGGCTTCAATTAAAAGAAATGGAGAGAGAGAGAGAGAGAGAGAGAGAGAAAAAAAGACTTTATGTTGGACCATTTTACTACTAGAAAATAATTTTGGTTAAAAAAAAAAAAAAAAATCATTTGATGATTCTGTTAACTTGGATAACATTCAAAGAGAGATTGACAATTTTAGATTAAAGTCCTATAGATACAATTCACAAAAATAAAACAATAATAAAAGAAATCTTTATTTTATGCTTGGATTTATAATTAAGGAGTTTTTCTCAGAAAGTTACCATCATATTTTTCATGTGATAGATTTGCATTCTGAAACATTAAGGGTCAGCCATTTGTGCATCCATTAAAGCTGAATCATACAATATCATTTTATCTTTGAAGCTTTCATTATGCATACTTTCTGGAGATATTGGTGGAGGGGGAGAATAACGGAAACAATGCCCATGTTCAGAGCCTTAATACATAGAATTATTTGACTTTATCTTGCCAGCTAATTTCTCAGTGTCAGCAAATTGTGGACATCAGCTTCTCAACTATTAAACATAGCATGGAATTTTTGTGCATTACAAAGCAACAGACATTGGACACACGCACAAAGGAATTGTTCAAAAAGTTCTAAGCATCACACAGAAAGAAGTGCATAGCTCAACATTTTTGTTATAACAATACACTACCACTTCTTTTAAAACTAGAAAAATCTGAATTAGTTTTTTAAGTTTTATAAGAAGTGATAGTGTGCAGTTACAATAAAAATATTCAATCATGGCTCTTCTTTCTGAGAGAGGCTAAGATATTTTTGAATGACTTGAGTGTGTGAGTGAGACACATACACATAAGCTAGAGATTTGCTTTCCATGTTTATATTATCTTATTGAATAAAACAGTGGAGTTCTTGATGTGCAAATTGCTAATTGTATCTAAGAGAAGGGATAACATTTTGGTTAAAGATTTTGTAGTGTTATGGAATTGGAATTCCTCTCCAACTCCATAACATAGTAAAATCTTTGGCCAAACTGTTATCCTTTCTCTTATGTATTATTAGTAATTCGTACATCAAGAACTTCAGTGATTTACCCAACAAAATAGATGAATGAAAAGGTTTACTACTAAAGTGTCATGAATCTGGAGACAGATTTCATGACTCATCTTCAACACATTTGATTACTACCAAAATTATAAAAACTAATATTAGATTTCAAGGATTTATATATATATATATATATATATATATATATATATAAAATAATTTAGAGTTAATTAAATGGTCTTTAACACAGCTGTCTTTTGACTAAATGAAGTGAATCTTTGAATTTATTGTTATGACAGAAAACTCAACAGATACAAACAATGAGAATCACTCCACCTCCACGTCTGAAAAATAATTCATGTTTTTGTATGTCACTTGACATGATAAATACATAGAGATTGGTGTTAAGAGTTAAACAAGATCAGGAACTACAAAAACAAATTGTCAAGAGATGGAAATGCCATCAGGGAGGTCACCAGAATGTCAAAACAGTAATTGGGTATAAGGAATAAGGTAATTGTTGTTCCAGAAATTTGTCTACACCAAACAATTTGAGAGGCACAATAGAAACACATGTAAAATCTTGGTTCAGAAGTAAATCTAAGATATATTAGACATTAGGCAATTGGTTTTATGATGATCAAAAGAATTGTGGAAGTAAGAAGTGATCAATAAAAAGAAGTGGTAACTATTTTAGTTTAAAAGATATATTTACAAGGGATAAGTACAAGACTAACCACTATAGTACTCTTTCTGTACTAGTTTTAAAATCTGAAGTTTGTAGTTATAAGTTACTTAATTCAGTATTTTAACAAGACTAATAACTGAAGAGTTCACAAAGCCTTTAACAAATAAAAAGAGAGAAGAGGCAGCACCCTGAAATGACTTTAAATTATTACCATCATTGTAAGTCTTCTTTACTAATCATACAACAAATTCTAAAATAATCTTTGGTCATTTGGTTCTTCCTTTAAAATAATTAAAAAAAAAAAGTCAATATCCTACATTCATTCTATTTCCTACCAATCAATTACAACTAATTCTTCTAATCAACTCCTTCCACAAACAGATAAAAAACAATGGAAATATGAATGTCTATCTTAGAAAATACAATAATAATAAAAAAAAACAAAAAAAACAACAACAACAACAACAACACTATCACCACTGTCTAGCCATATATTCCAATTGCTATTTAAAGAGTAAACCTTTTAACAACTGAGAAAAAAAAATACTTGGCTATATGAGAGAGAGAGATTTTTTCATGTCACCAAATCTATAAATTACTAAATTTCTTATGATTGTATGTAATCAGAAACCAGCAAAAACAGCACATCCTAGCAAGATATTTATTAAAGCAATACACTTAAATTGATTTAACAAGCGATTTCCAATCCAATTTGCAACTGGACTATAATTTTGTAGGATTTGTATTTATGCTATCATTTTCTAATTATCCAAATTCTATAAAAGAGATATAAAATGCTAATTAGAATCCTTCACTTCTTTCTAAATAGGAGCATCACTATTATCATTGATCATTGTTATAATAAGACCCTACCCCATGATGTGTTCACAAGGTGTCTAGTCAATAACATAATTTGAACTCATGACTTCAAATTATGAGAAAAAGTTGGTTATTTTAAGATAAAAAAAATAAATGATTTTCATTAATAAAATATCCTGGAAAATCATTAGAGATGAATGACTAATTGAAAAAACAGGTTAAATTTTCAAAGATTCTCAAAATAACTCAAAATTCTTCTAAATTGATAAGCATTAAGAAACAACTTGTATCTTTCTGAAAATGTGTTGCTTAAGACACAAAAGTAATCAGACTTTGAAGAGTGAAAATTGGCCAAATAATTATGACTGACTAGTAAATGAGTCAAAGTCAATTTTCATCTTTGGATTTTTAGTTGCTTTGTTAATTTCAATAATAATAAAAACTGCTAAAAAAATTCAAAAAGATTAAATAAACTACTAGTCAAAATAAATAATGGTTGGCAATGCTTCCTCTTAAAAAACAAAAACAAAACAAACTACTTACTTCTCAAAATACATTAAGGAATGGGAAGTTTTAAGTAATAAAAACTTGAATAATTAAAACCAACTCTTACAATGAGCATTTTTTGTAGTTTTTCAAACAAAATATTTGAGAAAATCTTTGTAATTTGTCAATTGTTTAATCTTATAATTTAAAATGTAGACAAGAACATCAATCCAACTATATTTAAAAAAAAACAAAACAAAACCCACAATGAATTTAGGGAGTTCAAAAATTTTATTAAGATTTGATTTTCAATGAATTCCCTATTTTAAATATATAAGGCAACATTCAAATGTAAAAGCAAATGTTATTTAAAAAAGGTATGATATAATTTATCACTTCCATAATCAGAATTTTTCCCTATTACAAATTTGAAATAAAAAAATATTGTAATGGAAAAAAAGAAAAATCAGCCTTCAAATAAAGAGACATTTACCAAATACTGTACAATTAAAAACAGTATAGGGACCAACCTTTGATTCATAGTCACAGTCATTAATTCATCAAGTCAATGGTTGGTTCTAGTTTTTAGTCCTTCCATCAACTTTATAAAATTATTGAACTGATGGAAACCAATTTTGTTTGCCTAAAATTAGGTCTTCAAAATTCAAACTATCTATTCCAGTGCCCACCTCACTTTCCTTGGGTTCTAATTTGTAAAAACAGAGTGAAGGGCAAATTTTTAATGAAACAGAAACTTACATAGAAAAAAATAATGGTGCAACATTCTAATTAAAATATAAACTATTAACACTCCTAATAAGTAGGATTTATCAAATCCTCTAACCATTGATAAACACACACAATTCTTTTTGAAGGAAAAGAAATATTCTTTGAAATAAACATTCTCATTTTGTCAAATTTTATGTGAACAGCCTTAAAATCATTCAAAATTCTTGAAAAGATTTTCAATTCTTTTGTTGATTTTAAAATTAAATCCGTTTTTCTTTCTGTCAATTGTTTAGAAAGTTTTTAGAAAAGCTGTTGCCTGACAAGTTTGAATGAAAATCTGAAGCAGGATTCAAAGAAGATAAAAATATATACATGAATTAAGAGGAGTAGGGGTTAAATTTAGAAGGAAAAAACTGAAAGAGAAATCCATTAGTAATTAAACTAGTTTTTATTTTTTTCAAGAAAAAAATTTTTTTGAATTAAATAATTTTATTTTTTAAAAAAGTTTTTAAAAATTCAATATAAAAAAATGTGTATATTTAATAGAAAAAAAACAAAACAAAACAAAATGCAATGTGAATAAATTAGGTTTACAAAATTTTAGATGAAAAAGAAATGAGTTAATTTGTAAAGAGTTAATTCTATGAAAATGACAGTCACTTAGAAAAGAAGAAAAAGTAGAGTCAAAGAGCAAGTCTCATCAAATGTTGAGTAATTTAGGAAAGAGGACAAGGAGGATTGGAAGAAAAATGTTAGTCTGACCTGTTAGAAACAAAAGGTGAAAAATCAAGTGGACTCTCTAAGGAATTAATAGCCAATCATAGCACTGACTGATTGACGATAACTTAATTGACAACATCAAATAACAAGATTTAAGACGCAAACAAAAACAAAATTAATGTTAATCTTTATTATCAAATTAGCAAAATGTAAGATTTGATTGAATTGGTATAAAAAATTTAAAAAGGTTATTATGGCATAATTATCATTTGTTAGGTAATACTGGTGCCAAGCTGTATTGGCGTTGTCTTCTTGCTCTTTCATTGTACAATACTTTTAGCATTAAGAGAAAAGAATCGCTGCATGGGCAACTGCCTACCCTTTGTACAATCTTCCCCAGGCCTGTGTCCTGGAGAGAAAGTAAGTCTTTCAAGACAGTTCTATAGTCTCACAAAATTAACATAGCCAGGCAGCAACTGCCAGTAATGATTAGGTTGTGTTACTGTGAAGATAAGTTGATACTAATATTTTGAGGGGAAAATCTAGTATTGCCTTGATAATCAAAGCAACTCACTAATATAGACAAAAAAGAAAGATTTTAAAGAATTGCTTAAAGGAAGCCACTTTTGATCACATTATTCATAAACTTTATATTGGACTTAACAGCAAATTAAAAAAAAAAAAGGAGATTATCCTATAAATAGCATTTGTTATCGCTCAAGCAATTATAAGGAGAGGAATGCACATGTACACAGGTCCTATGCTATTATGAAATTACAAATTGCTTTTATATTATTTTAAGGTTATTGCACCAACAGAAATCTTAAAAGTGTCACTTTTACTGTGTTATGGCAGTATAAATACAAAAATTAATATAATATAGAACTTCATTCTAAAAATAATTTTACAAATACATTTTTAAAAGAGTAAAAGAAAATTCTTCTATTGAAATATTGTTCAAAATTGAAAATACTAGAAACAAAAAAACTTGTTCAAGTGAGTTTTCAAATGTTCTGAGGGGGAAAAAAGAAACTAATTTAAAGTCTTAATTGCATTCAGTAATGTAATTGTGTTTTTAACCTTGTAATTTTTAGAAAGAAAATGGAACATTTAAGTTTAAGTGATATTGGACATTTATCAAGGAGGTAATTTTCACTTGGTCCAATTTTTCAAACAGAAAACAGTATTGCAAGCCAACAAACCGAGTTAACAATTTAAAAGTACAACAATGATAAAACTACAAACATTTACTTGAAAATATGCAAGACATTTTGGTTTGTTTATAGTCAAAATATTTTGACAGTAACCCACCCTTCTTCAGGTGCCTCAAACTCAAAACAGTCTATTATAATAACTAAGATAAAAACACTAGTTGGGAGAAAAAACAAAAATCAGTGATTAAGTGTTATTCCTAATCTGAGAAATTCAAATAAAAATAATGCTAAGAGAGACTTAATGGTAAACTGTCCAAAATCAAATAAATCATTAATGACAGATTTATCTTGTATTCAAGGTGAATATAAGAATTACTGATTAAGAAAATTTAAGAGAAAATTCAAAAACTAAACATGGTTTGAGAATTTAATTGTTCTAAATTGAGATTTAAAGACTAACATCTGGTCTTTTAAAATAAACTTATATGAAGAGATTTTTATTTAAGAGTTTTGGGAAAATATTAGGTTGATGTAAAAGTCTCAAGCATAATGTTATGGAAATCTTAAAAATGTCTTTGAAATTTATTCAGAAAATAATTACTTTATGTAATCAGTTAATTGTTTACAAATCTTGGAAAAAAATTGTAAAGAGCAAAAAGGAACCTCAGTTTTTGTTTTCCTCTCATTGAACTTAGAAAAAAAACAAAACTCTTTTTTACCAGTTACTGTCAGAGAAAAGTTACGAAAATCAAAAACAATGACAATCAAAGATGGATCCAAGGCAGCTTACACATTAACTTAAACAGATTTTACTGGTGAGGAGGGAATGCATGTTTTTTGAGATTCAAAGGAAATTCTTTATTAATTGCCTAAAGTCAGATAAACTTATTTAATATTGCAGAGAGCAATTGATCAGTTTCATTGATATTTAAGTGGAAAGAAATTCTTCTGGGCAATAAAGTTGACTGATTTATCATCATGTTGCATTGATGTATAGCAATCAGATTTAAATAGGGAAGCTCTTCTATATACAACATTATCTACGGTATGAAGGAGGATGTCATCTTGTTAGGGCTGCATAAACAAGATGAACACATTTTCATACTCAGAGTATGTTCCAGCCAGACTGGGCAGCATCATCCAAATATTGTACACGGTAAAATATTTCCTCAATGAATGAATTGAACTTTATCACATCACACACAAATATTACAGCTCAGAAAGTATGAGGGAACCGTTTGAAAACAAAAACATGAATATCATTATCATGTCTTTACGCGGGCAGATGAATCTGTATCTTAAACTATAAAATAGGATATTCTAGTTTAAGAATTCATTTCTATTTATATGTATATCTAGAGATATGTTTTTATTTATATGTATATCTAGAGATATGTTTTTAAAAATATCTCAAGAATATATTTTTAATTCTTTACAACTGTTTAAAATGTAGTATTAAATACAAAGTGTTTCTTTTTATACTATTATTCATATTCACCACTATTTTTAACTCATGCAAATTTTTAACATTCACAAAAAAATGAATAAATAAATAAATAAATAAATAAATGAAAATAAAAGTAACCAAATATTCTAATGTTTTGTCACCTTCAGACAATCACTTGTCTTGCTCTATATACAATATTCCTTATCTTGTAATAAGTTCCAATATATAAAACAAGTCATCAAATCAAATTAATTGTTCTTTTATGATGGAATACACAGTTTAGATGAACAATAGAATAAAGTCATTGATAACTGATTCTATGAATGTATAAAGGATTCCATACTACACGAAAAGTTTGTATCAATCTAATAATCAAATCACAGCTCACAAGTGACAAGGTGTATTGCAAGAAAGTTCATGAGATGCTTAAAGATATTTGCAATACATCAACAAGTTTTGTTTTTTTTACTTCAATCAAAAGAAAAATACAATAATTTAAATTGCTAATTATTTTCAAAAGTTTGGCAATGTGATCTGCATATTGTTGCCTTGAATAAAGTAAATTTTTCTGTCAATAAAAATGTTAATGATCTGGCATTCATCTTACCAGCAAAAAAAAAAAAAAAAAAAAAAAAAAAAAAAAAAAAGCATACCATAGCAAGTAAATTTAAAGGGTTTTAATTTAGAGAACATAACAATCAGTTAGCTCTTGCCTTGCTCATTATAATTTCTCAAGGTAGATAACTCTTAAATGCTAATTATAGAATATCTATCTTTATCTATTTACAATTAATTATAATATAAATTCTCTAAATAGTATGTGATCTGATTGAGTTTGAATACAAAAAACAAAGAAATGAATCAAAATTGATCAGTTTTTTTATTTTTTCTAAGTTTTTTTTTTTAGACTTGGAAAATGAATAGATAAACTGTTGAGTTGAGAAGGTAAAAAAATTTCATGAAGTAGAAGAGAAAAAATATCTAAGAGCTACCCTAACCCTAATCCAGGCAGTAGATTTAAATGGATTACTGAGATAAAAAGAATAAGGTTGTTAAAATCAGACCTGAATAGGGTACATAGTTGGATAGGAAGTTGACATGTGATTGATATACCTCATGATTTATTGTGAAAACCTGTATGAAGGTACATATAAAAATAATAGACAGACAGGAACAGTGAGACAAAGAAAGAAAGAAAGAACAATTAAAGGAGTGAAATGACCTTGAAAAATGTCAAAAGTGATGAGAACAATAATAAAATTCTGACAGCCTTTAGAAACAGGAAATGTTTGTACCCTTTAGTTGTTTTTTGTTCATTTTAAGGGATCATAAAACATAACTAATTTTACTTTTCAAAAGGAAATTAACAATGACTTCATTTTTTTTATTTTTTACTATCAACATAAAGTGTTTCAGTGGTTACAAGAATTAACTAACAAAAACAAAAAAACTTGAGTATGATTAATTTGTACAGTTAAACTGAATCAACATTATCAAAATGGTGATCAGAAAACCTCATCTTAGAAAATAGATTCTGAATTTTTTTTTTCAAAATGTGATTATAAAGTATTCCATTCAATTTTCCATGAACTCTTTACTTTTCTGTCTAAGTACAACAGTAATTCATGTTCAGTTATCTTGCACATAAATGGTGCCTTTGTTTTATGGCATGTCAACCTTAATGGGCCATTTAATGCTAAAGCTATCCTTGTAGAACAGTGGTGGTACTATTTAACCCATAGGTGGGGTGAGGATAAGGGTATTAGACCAAAAGTGAATGCCATAATGCTAGTGAAGTTTCAACTTGCTAACTACAATGTCACAATCCAACATGTTAGCCACCAAACCACAGGGACACCCTCCTCCTTCCAGTGAGATTAATACTATTCAAATATTGATCACTTTATTGTAGTAATAATGACATAGTGCAGAGTTAGACAAACCACCTATTTGTTATTCTTACTTTTAGAAATTCTTTACAGGAAGTGAAGTTAATTCTTATATATTTAATTTTCCAATTTTAAAGATATTTTCTCTAAAAGTTGAAATTAAGAAAATATCTGAAACTTTGAAAAATGATTTTAAAAAATCTCTTTATTAAAATGAGAATTAAAATTAAAACTACCTTAAAGAGTCTCCACCCCAAATATTTTAATTTATAGGCTATTTAACTGTTTCATGACTGTGTGTCACTAGTTGAATTCCAAAAGCAGTACCATGTTCCCTATTATGTAATTCCTATTTTATATTTTTTTTTCCAGAGGGTAGTTCTAACACCAGTTCATAATATTTCTATTCTAAGATTTTATGATGATTTTAAAGGTTTTAAGGGAACTTTTTTCTTTTTCAAACTGTTGTTTTGCTTTTTTTGTTGGAAACTGTGATGTTGGGTCAATGGAAAATAGGCCAGCGAAAGGGTAAAAGTGATGGCAAATGACAAGATTATATTTTCCCAAGATATGCAGCATATAAATATTTATAGTTTCCTAAATAAGTTTTACCAAATTTACTATAATAAAATGCCATATGTATCTGTACATTTAGGGTCTGTAGCACCAAAGGGAGATAACTAATTCATATCTATTAGTCATTTCCTTTATCTCCAAATGCATAAAAAGCTGATGAAACAAGTCATTAGATTATTCTAGTTCAGAGTTCTAACACTAAATACTAAGTGATTCAAAAAGTAATTCCTCTTATTTATTTCCAGGGAAACTATAACAGGTAACACATCATTAGATAGAGCAAGTTTTCAGCTACTAAACATAATTTTTTTTTCCCTGCATAATCACCATCAAAGAATACATGCCATGAAGATAAATAGGAGACATTAGTATTCATTAGTCTTTTATTCATTTTATCTGCTGAGGAGAGCAAAGAATGGCTTAGCTTAGCACATTCAAAGGCATATCAACCCCTTATGGGATATTTATTGCAGAAATTTGATTCATTTGTAAATGTCTGATTATAATTATAACAATATTGTTAATGTTCCATGGTGAACATTTCTTTAAATACACTTTATTTCTTTTTTATTTTTATTTGACAATAAAAATCATTTATTTACAGTTATTAGTTATTCCAATCTAATACAAATAATTTATAGTGATATGCTCCTATCTATTTCTGTAATATAATTAAGGATTGTAATTAAATATATTAGTTAATCGTTTTATTTTAGTGATAAATTGTGAGCTAAGTAAAAACACTGAGTTTGACTTCTAGTTGCAAGGTTGAGTGGAAAGGTCAGCCAGATCGACCTTGAGTGTATTTGATGTCAGCTACTGTCATAATAAAGTTTTGTTTAGAAATCAACTGTGGACAAGATATTAAAGATAAACATTTTAGGATGACGTGTCACTGAAAATTTTAATGATACATGTTATTAACAGATTAATTAGCAGAATATATATAAGAAGAGACTAAGACACAGGGTTAGTTGGTTAGTTAGCTGAGGCAGTCAGTCGGGGAGTTGGCAGCGTCGGGTAGTTCCAGTTCAGTCCAGGAGGAGGAGATGAGACAAGCAGCCCCTTTGAGGTAGGGCTTGGTCAGGGTGGAGAAGAAATGAAGACTGTGGTTTTCATCTCACCTGCCACGAGTTAAACTTCCTGGATATCTATGGACAAGTAATTTTTTTTTCTTTTTAAATTCTCTCTCGGTTTTGAGACAACTGCTGTGAATGTTGCTAGCAACAAATAATTTTCATATCTAGAAACAACTGAGTCACTTTGTATTTTTGTGCATGACTGGTCCTGTAATATTACAATTCTAATAAGTTTATATACAATAATAGGGTTTCAAGTAACTATTACTATTTAATAATCATTTTCAAACAGATCTATTCAATACATAAATGAGAGTTTAAGAGGTACTATGACTTTGCTTCAGAGTGGACCTGGATGACAATGAAGGAGTACTTGACACTCTCCAGAGATTTAGAAGCTGGAACCTCACCACCATATGCCCTTTAGCGTCATATCCAAAACAAACTCTTTTTTTTTAGGAGTGGGAAGGGTCTTATACCTCTGCAGAGAATGCAGTTGGTAGGTATATTCTAAGTCCCACAAACAGAATAAGCTAAGAATCTGTCAACAGCCAATCATCTCATGTTACAGGACAATGATGGTCATTTCATACATATTTTATTGTAACTCAAGAGATGAAAGTTTTTGGTTTTATGGTTGTTGTATAAAAATCTTGTCAGTATTTATTATTTAATTATTTTAATGCTTATATGAATTGATCAACAAATGTTTGCTAAGCAACAGTTGTGCTAAGAAATTAGATTGTGTGAAACAATACTAAAAAAGTTTTGTTGTAACACTGAATAGGGGAAAAAGCTAATCACCACAAGAAAGCAATTTATTTTTAATATATCATTTTGTTTCTTAATAGATCACAATACATTTCTAAATCAACAAGCAGCATTAAAGCTTTTTGCTTAAACTAGATAGAGCATGACCCAGTTGAATTCCCTTTATAATTGAAATCTAATATATTGCTGCTTTTATTTCTGAAGGAGTAAAAGATTCTAATTGGCATTTCATAGCTATCTCAGTTACATTGAGAATTTAGATGATCAAAAAATCGTGTTCAGTATAAACACAAACCCAACAAAATCATGATTATTCTAACAAATTGAACAGGAAATTACTTCATTTTCTAATATAACATAGGGCCAAAAATACGACCAAGATATGAATATGTGAAATATACATAGGGAATCCCGAAATATAAGGGAAACACTGACGATTCTCTTGGTACAGGTACAAAACTTTTATTACCTTCTTTAAGTTTAGGTTTTTCGACACGAGGAGAGAGAGACACACAATTTTTCTATGCTGACTGTTCGTCCATCATCAGCTTTCAACTCACTGACTCAACCAATGCGCGCGTGCACCCCGCAGTAAACAACTGGACTGGCCTCGTCCAGACTCGAATCCCAACTCGTTCTGTCTAAGGCCAAATCTCAACTCACTGCTTTTATTCAAAATCACTAAGAATCCCAGCCCATCGCTTCTGGGCATGACGTCATTTACATGCCCAGTCCCATTTCCTATTTGTGATTGTCACATCCTCCCCGCATGCGCGAACACCTGCACTCAATGTGTGCACTTAACTAACCCATGCACTAAGCCAAAAGGTTCTAAGCCAAACTAAACCAAAAGATAAGATATATAAAACGAAAAATGATAATATAAAAAAATCCTTCCACAATTATACAACACTAAGAGTATTTTAAGTGTATAGGTTTAATAATAATAAAAATTTGTGATACATGCCATTGAGGTTTTTAAAAAAATTATTTGTATCAGACCTATTACACTGTGTGTGTGTGTGTGTGTATTAAGTTGATGACACAAGCATAAGTCTTTACTCCCCACCTCCGAAAAAGTCAGAATTTCTAAACAGTATGACAGGCAATCACATTTGGGAATTAGCTAGGAATGTTCACCAAACTTGAAAGATGAACAAAATACAGAACACATCATGTAAGAGAAAAGGAGATTTTTATATTGATCAGAGCTCTGCTGGATTCTTAGTTGAGTGTCAAATTTTTTTTTAGATAAAAGGGGTGAAATCTCCCACCTCTCCTCCCCGATGCATTCAAATCAAGATCTCCACAATCAAGTTATAACATGATCTGAAAGTAGGAATTGACTTTTCAATGATAATGAACAGTTTTGCTGGGTCTTCAAAATTCTGCTTTTAACACACCATTACCAAAACTCAAGACCACATGATTCTTTTGTATATAAAAAAATCTGATTTCAGTTGATATTCAATTTGTCAGTCTTTATTTCAACAAACATAGCCTTTCAGCAAATTATAGCTAATAGGGGAAAAGGAAGTTGATTTTAATAAGCTTTTCACATATCAGCAAGCCAATAAACAATGTTCATTTCAACAGTTATAGTGAAGTTACTACCCCATGACCACTCACATCTGCTACACAAATATAATAAGAATTTTATTAACATATAAACACAAGCAGTAGGAGAAATATTTTTCTCTTTAAATAAGTCATCAAAATTTGGTATTTTACTGTTTTCAAAGGTTTCTTAAATGGCAAAACTAAGATTAACCCACAAGATTAAATGGAATGTTCATTTTTTTTTTTTTTAAATAAGAATCTATATTATCTGATTTAATAAGATTCCATAATGCAGCCAAAATTGTTGCAAGATTATTACTAGCACAATAGCATTAAAAATTTCAAATCAAATTTGCAACTCAATAATGTAGTCAGAATTTGCAATCACCTTCTTAATCATTTTTCATGGGAAATATTAAATGCTAATGATAATGTCTTTTCTCATACCAATTTATTTACTTGCAATAAATAATAATATAATTCTATAAATAGGATATGAATCGACAACCTTAATATCTGCCAAAAGGTGGCTTTTAAGTGGTAATAAAAAGTTTCAACAGCTTGATTTTCAGTTTATTAAAAACAAAAAGATTCAAGACTTATCAACCAGATATACATTCTCTTATAACTTCAGAGGAAAAGGAATTTGAAGGATCAAAAGAACAAATTGTGCAATGAATACAATGGTCAGTTTTATCAATGACCTTGTTAAACAGAAAACAATTTTCATTTGATGATAAAAAATGACTTGAAAGAATATTTAGGTACAAGTTCCAATTAATTATATGACACACGAGTGTGAATAAAAGCTTTTCAGGTAAAAGATCTACAAGAACCCAACGGATACACATGTCATCTGTATTTCTGATCCTTTTAGAAATTAGAAGTCATTTTCAATCAGCTAATGAACTTGCTCACAAGTGAATGTAAAATCCATCCTTGGATTTCTAAGTCTGGTACAGGTAGGATCCAGAAGTTAGGAGAACATATAGGTTTTATTAAATTGGTGACCCAGTGATAGCCATAGAAAGAAGAAAAAAAAAAAAAAAAAAAAAAAAAACGGTGGAGGACAAGGCTTCCAGGATTAATTTAAAAAAAAATTCCTTGAAAAGGTTTCTGAAATTAAGTGAAGATGAAAGAAATGCACATACCAGGCGTTCCCCAGATAGGACTTCCAGCAATTTTATCAACATCTTGCCATCTCGTAAATCCAAGTATAAGTCACTGATCCGGCAGCCCACGCGGGCCAGGTGTGAATTCACCCATTTTGTGAAGGTCTTTTTCTGGACTGCCTCTCTCTCATCTACAAAATAAAAATGTTTTTCATTTTTTAAATTCTCAGCAAAATCTTCAGTTATTATTTCAGTTAGCACAAAAGAATAACCATTAAAAAAAAAAAAAAAAAAAAAAAAAAAAAAAATTACTGACTGATGAAAATACAAATGAGTTATAGCCATAAGGGGGGGGGAAGTTGTAACATTTTGATAACAAAAAAGGAACAGACTCCTAAACAGTAAAAAATTAACCCTTCTAAGATATCAAAAACAAGAAAATAGTCTAACTGAATGAAATAATTTTTAATAACCAGTTTAAAGTAATCATTAATAACACTGGTCGAAAAGAAAAATTTTTGAAATGGTGTTGAGGCACCAAACATCTTTCTTAGCTAATTTGAGGGTGCTGAATTTGAAAATGACCTTTTTTGGGTTAGCTACTGTTTTTGCGGTACAGAAATGCCTCATTTTTAGAAAAAAAAATTTTTTTCATTTGTTTTCTGTATTTATGATATTGACCAATGGCAATATTTCTCAAGTAAAATTGTAGAAACCTCTCAATTTGTATTTTTAACCAATAAATATTGGTCTGCTTATTGAGAAATACTATTTTTGCAACAATTAGACCCTAAGTCTTTAAAAATAACCTGATTGAATATACAAAGACCAACAGGTATTTTCATCAAACCATTTAATAAACACTAAAATTAAAACCTTTGTGAACATAAGAAATTTTCTCTTTCTTGATTGTCATGTTCAATGTTATTTAAGTTCTTTTTGATACTCCAGCAGTAGTCAGCCATCATTCACTTCTTCCACTGTCCCTGGTTGCGATTTTCCATTGTTTTGATATCCTGATGTAATAGTTCTTGCTCATCACTCGCATCACTGCAATTATCTAGAAATTCATCTAGAGGCTATGTAAAAAATGAACCTTAATATTCATATTAGTGCCTGTAGACTTTTCAACAGTTTTTTCACAAACTCCTAGTAGTTTAACGGCCTGAGAAGTTTTCCAACACATCAACAATGTCCAAGCGCATAATTCTAAGTCATTCATTAAATTAACAAATTCATCATCCTTAATGAGTTTCCTGAAGTTATGGTGAAACCATTTACATGATGTTCATCATGTAAAATGAAATAGGTGCATTCAATTGGGACGTCTTTAGATAGAGTTTCTTTCCAACTGTGAAAACAAAAGCTCACAATGTGGTTTCCTTCCAAAATGAAGGGACAAAAGTAATGGAATAAATTTATGAATATCAAACAAAAGATTTTAGGGTCTAATTTTTTTCTTTTTTATGTCACCTTAATTATCAGGTGTGCTAAAGTGTTTTACTGATAAAGTTTATCAGTTAATTTGAATTTTAGTGATAAATTGGAAAAAATTTGTCTTATTTTAAATCAAAAACACTTTTTTCTTATAAAGATAATTTATTTCAGGTGGCTGACAAATTGCTAAGCCAACCTGAAAATTTTGTGATCAGCCAAGATTACAAATTGATCTTTTTCCAAAAATGAGTAAATCAACACCATCAAATTAGCTAAAAAATGTGTTTTGTTTCTGGGCATCAAAATTGTCTTGTCCAGAGTAATTAACAATATTACTTAGATGGTACTGGACATTGGCCTAGCGGTTAGAGTGTTCGCCAATGGCCTGGGAGACCTGGGTTCAATCCCAGGTCGAGCCATACCAAAGACTCAAAAAATGGTACTTGATGCCTCCTTCCTTAACACTCAGCATTATAAGGTACGGATCAAGGGTAAAGTGGAGCAATCCAGGGAAAGGAGTAGCGCCCTTCCCTACACCTTGGTGTAGTAGCTATCGAAAAGGGAGCCTTCGGGTCACCCTCGACTATGGTCGAGGGTGACTTTACTTTTACTTACTTAGATGGTTATAAATAGATTAATTTTAATTCTTTTACTACCCAAGCATTTTAATAGATTTAATCCTACAGTTATTTATATTGCTTTTTCCAGAAGTTTGAAGTTACAATACTGTTGACATGAAAACATTTCATAAGATATGCTTAATGTCTATTTCTAAATATTCTGAGCACTGGCATTAAATGATAAAATTTCTTGAAAGCCAGATTAGAATACAAAAGATATATAATTGGTTTTTCTTTTAAATTTCAAAATAAAAATAAATGACAATCTTTGTAAGAGCAACTGAAATTCTTATATCTACCAAGAAAATTAAATTGAAAGTAAGAAGTTTAACTTTAAATTATGATCTGAAGTTTATGGCGTTGTAACAGAAAATTAAATCGATAAGGCAAGTTCAGACTCAACCCAAAGCTGTTGGCATTGCTTCAAACTAATACCTTTAAGAAATTTATGAATTCATCTCTTATCCCCTCTCAGTATAGATAATATAGTAGAGAAGATGTTGTCATTGAGTCTTAGTGGGCAACCAATTCAAAACCAGTAGCTAGAGCCATTAAGGCAGTCCAGCATTGTTTTCATTCTTCTTCTAGCAACTCTTTTAAAGACACTGATCTCAAATTGTATTGGCCCTTGTCTATCCCTTAAGATAGTATCTGTGATGTGGAGGGAGAAGAGATCTGCTGTCTGAACAAAAGTCAGTTTTCCATATCTGCACAAATCCACATTTGCCTCCAAAATTATATAATAATGCCATTCTAAAATTATCAAGATTTTCTAAAAAAATTTTTATTTTAAACAAAATACAGAAGAAATTTATATTGTAAATAAAAATGAAAAGGTGTGTATGTGTTTACAAGAGCTGTCTATCTGCTTCAAAATATTATTTTTTTTATTCACTACTCAACTCCTTCCTTGCTATAAACCATTGCCCAGAGACCCACAGGTAAGGTGGGTGGCATTGTTGAAATTCTATTGAAGTCTTTAATTGAGTATTTGCAAATGCACCCAACAGTGAGAGACTTAGGGAGAGCTAAGTAGCATTTAGAGCAGGCAAACACCATTTGGTAAGAAACAGCAATTGAGAGAGACATTCTTTTCACTCCTCACTAATTAAATTAACATCAAGATTATGTAGGAGGAGATTGGGTTGCCAAAACTGGTTTGAGTGGCCAGTTTAAACAAGGATAATGTTTAAAGAGTAAATCATAGTGGCAAACAAGTAAGAAATAGCATCCATGAGAAAGAGATAAGAGACATAACAGAGAGAAAATCATTAAGAGTGGAAATTTTATATAGAATGCACTTGTTAAGAAATAATAGCTTTTTAAAGAGCACTGCTTTGTAGGAGAGGCCATCAATGACAACAGCCAATTAACAAAGTCAATGCACAAAAATATCTTAACTCTTCTTAATGCAACAATGATTAGAAGTAAAATTTCACATCTTATCAATATGGTTCCCTAAATATTTTCAAAGATATTTTCACATGTTCAGTTGACCGAAAAATGTTTTAATTTTAATTCAGAATATAGAAATTGGGGATCACTAAATGACCCTGATATCAATTTGTTTTACTATCAATCTAGCCAAATATACTTTATTTTTAGAAGGTATTTAAAATGAAATAGCAATCCATATGAAAACGTAAGACCAACAAGATCATATTAAACTCTGGCAATGAGTTTGCCAAGACAAAGCAAGATACTAAAACCTATGCAATAACACTTCTTAATGGTCTATACCAGGGGTCTTCAAACTAGATTAAGAGACAAAGGCATATTTCTTTTTGTGACAACACACATGGTTATAACAAATAAACAAATAAAACATTTCATTTAAATTTGATTCATTGATCTAGTGGCCTAGTACTGAAACCTAAATGAAGTAACTAACAATGAACAGATAACCTTTAAGCATGAAGAATAGAATGAGAACATTTACCCTGTGGATTCAATAAATGGTTTGGTTTGAAAATCTCAAAAAGTTACTGTCTATAACAGATGCCTACAGGTGACTGGAAGGTAAAAACAACCAAAATAGGGTGACTATAATAATAAACCGGACATTGGCCTAGGGGTTAGAGTGTTCGCCAATGGCCCGGGAGACCTGGGTTCAATCCCAGGTCGCGTCATACCAAAGACTCAAAAAATGGTACTTGATGCTTCCTTCCTTAACACTCAGCATTATAAGGTACGGATCAAGGGTAAAGTAGAGCAATCCAGGGAAGGAGTAGCGCCCTCCCCTACACCTTGGTGTAGTAGCTATCGAAAAGGGAGCCTTCGGGTTACCCTCGACTATGGTCGCCAACTTTACTTATAATAATAATAATAATAATCAAGATGAGGACACTTGTCAGAGTATGTAATAATAATTCCCATCTCAGAAATTGAAAAAAAAAAAAAAAAAAAAAACTTTTAAAAGGATTTTGTTACAATTGATCAATTCTTATATTCATAAACTCATAAGCTCAATATTTCAGTCTGTTTTACTATACACCATAAGTCCAACATTTAAAATTATTTTACTATACCCAACAAACCCAATATTCTGGGCTCAGAAAAATCACAACAGATTCTAAGTCTGTGAATATAGCAATTATAGGGAATGATGGGATAGATTTGAAAGCAAAGTTTGCGCTTGCTTTTATTTTAATGAATTTTGAGCTCAGGTACAGGTATATAAGGGTTAAATCAATAATAGGTCAAAAGGTTACATTACTAAAACCAAAACAAGTATCACAAAAAATTAACTTTATAAAGAAAAAAAAAAAAAAAAAAAAAAAAGGAGACAAATAGAAAACAAAATCTATGATTTCATGAAAATCTTTCCAGTTTAAGCACTGAGAAAGGGCAATCCCAACAAGAGGACAGCACCTGCCAGTTGAGTCAGTAATTATGCAGGAGTTTGGGCGAGTTGTGAAAAAGAAACTTTCTCCTATTACGTCTTTTGCAGCAAATGTCCGACACCAATCAATTGCTGACTCCATATTAACACATCATTTAGGAATGGTGTGAAAGCCAATCATTTAGACAAAATTAAAGGGCAGCAGCAAATTTAGCTCACATATTTGTACACTCCTTTGTCAAAATGCCCAGTAAGTAAGCATTCAACCACAAATAAGATTCCCATTTCAAGTCATGCAATGTGATCACTCAACAAGAAAAAATAACAAAAACATCATATTAAACAATGAGGAGATAATTGATATTATGAACTAAAACTAATTAACATAGTTAAGTAATTCTATGTTATTTGCTCAAATCTTAAATCTATAAATAGGCAGACAAATAGTTTCATAGGCTGATACGCTTGACAGACACTCAACATGTTTTAGAAATGAAGTGAATTAAGCTTAAAGGTTTTGATAGTGGGTTCAAAATCTCATACTTTATTTGTTAATCATTTATTATTAGGTGTGCATAAGTTAGCAGCATTTTTTTTTCAACTATAGAAAGAATCCACAGTTTAAAATGTGGCTTTTTAATTAGAAACTTTTGCACCCAACTAATACAATTGAATTAATTGATCAATAGAATTCAATCAACTGATATAAAGTATTGGTTACACAATCTGGTATCACTACAGAGAACTGAGAAATTCCTGTTTTGATAACACTGGACATGATGTTATGGATTCTTATCGGGGACACTAAAACAAAATTTTAATATGTTAAATTTAAAAAAAAACAAACCTATAATTATTCAATGGTTAATAGAATGTTATAAATAGTCAATTTGGGACCAAACTTTGTTTATCTGTTATGCCAACAGATGTGTAGACAAGAAATAAAATGTGTTAAAAGGAACTCTTAAATTGTAAATGATTAACTTTTAAAGTAAGCCATGTTTAAATATATGCATATATAAAAATAAGTTTTATTCATTATAATTTTTTAAATTTATAACAAGGAGAACAAAACTGTTTTTTTTTTACTTTATTTTCACCTTTAATATTCATAAAGTATTAAACGTAGACAAGAAAATGCAACATAAATGTTTTTGATATATTATAAATACAATTGCATATTATTCAATTTATTCTATTTTTTTTTTTTTAATAGCACAGGTAAACTTGTATTTATAAACCAAATCTTTCTTGAGAGAAATACTAAGGATCTAACACCTGAAGATTGATTTAAACTTTATGTACAGAACATTACAAAAAATATGATGAATATGAAGTTTTCAACAAACTGAGAGAAGATTTGGGGGAAAAAAAAAAAAAAGATAAAATAAATAGTTTATAATTCATTAAATTATTAACAGGAAAAAAGAATTCATCTTCATAATTGTAATTAAAAATAAAATTTCAACTTCTCAGATACAAAAAGATTATTTTTTTGCTAAAAGTTGAGTGAAGAGTAAAATATTTCCAAAAAAAGTATTTCATATTTCTTCTCTTAAGATGAGAGAGAGAGAGACACACACACACAAATACTAATTATGTTATTCGCTACCCTCTCAATTGCTTATAATTTTATCATTTTAAGTTAAAAGAATATATAACTTTAAATGTCTGGAATTTTATCAATAAACTGCTAACATATAAATTAAAGCAAAAATTTTATCAAAACTTGAATTAGGGTCAACTACTTCAATGTTACTTTTTTTTGTTAGATTTAAATTCTAAGAAGTTTTTAAATGAATATGAAAGATTTGTTCAAAATTCAAACATGAAACAAAGATTGATTATTTTATAGGTTTTTTTTTACTAAGCTAAACTTAGTTGTAGCTAAAAGCCAGAAGTAGAGGGGCACTCTGTGAGAACCTCACAAATCATAATTGGTTAGCCTAACTTGCTAACTATTAAACCAAGCAAGGTGCTATTTTGTATGTTTTTTTAATCAGTTCTAAGATGTTTAAAAGAAGCTATTTTTACAAGTAAAGTACTAACCAAATTCATTCATAAAATGATTTTTACAAAAGTAAATTTCTTCTTAAAATTTATAAACCAAATTGTCAGAAATGATTCCTAATAGCCACATTTAAAATGTTACAAAAAAAAAAAAAAAAAAAAAAGAAAAGAAAAAAAAGGGAAATTGAATTCTTTTCGATTCAAGGCTGTAGACAGAAGACAATAAAAGGGTTTATGAAATTTGAGAGAAAAAAATGGGTCAAGTGTGTTGAACAGTGGGATAAATATGTTAAATAACATTGCATAGGTCATTTCCTTTGAGGAACTAACAGAAGTCAAATTCATTTTCTAAGAGATAATCTAACTTTGTATTCTCCCAACCATGAATGAATTTCCATTAGAACACAATTTAGTTATCATTCATTAACTAACATTTTATAAGGATAAGAATTTTTTAATGAACAATTTTAAAGTTATTTTTTATAGTAATTCAGGGTCCTGTTAATTAAAAGATAAAAAAATGGCTAAATGAAAAGATCAGCATCAGATAAAACTTTAATTCAAATTTTCCAATTACAAAAGTGAATCAGCACAAATGAGCATTTAACTTATATGTAATATAATATAATATACAGTAGTAAGCACAAAGACCAGAACGAAGTTAAGAAAAAGTGTAAATATGAAATAACTTTTTATTTTAAAGCCTCATAGAACATTTTATCAAGGAAAATAAAGATAAGATTCCAAAATATAAAACTCGATAAACTTATTTATATAAAGTTAAAAGAATTATTATATAACATTCGAAAAAATAGATGATCAAAAACAGAGCGTTTAAAAAAAAATCATACTCTTATAATGAATATATCATATCTAAATGAAAATAGCATTCATAATTCATCAGTTCTTGATGTGTAGATCTTTACTTTCAATAACAGCTTGAAATCTCTTGGTACACAAATGAATTAATGTCTTGCATTCATCAATAGATATTTTCTCCCATTCTACTTTTAAATTAGTCTATAGTTCTACATCGTTTCTTGGATTCTTTTCCTTAGCTCTTTCATTTAGTAACTTCCAAACATCCTCAATAGGATTCATGTTTGGGCTTTGAGCAGCCCACTCCATAACAGTAACATCCTCCTCAGAAAGAAATGTCTTAAACTTTGCTGTGTGACACAGAGTGTTATCTTGCATAAATACAGTTCTCAAATTAGGTACATGTTTCTTCATTATCACTTTGTATACAGCTGCATTAATTTTACTGTGTAGCCTGACAAGAGGTCCTGTACAAGCAACAGTAATCATGCCAATCATCACACTTCCTCCTCCAAATTTAACATGGCTTTTAGTGCACCGAGGCGAAAATTGTTTCTTAGGACTGCGCTGAACAAATCTTCTCCCATCGCAACCGAACAGGTTAAACTTTGACTCATTGCTGAATTGAACACAATCCCACTCTTCTTCAGTCCATATAACGTGTTCAGTGGCAAATTTCAATTGGATCATTTTGGGTTTTTTTTTTTTAGAAGTGTAAGGCTTCGTAGAAGCGACTTGACAATTCAAATTTATTTCATTAAGTCTTCGGGAAATAGTGTGCCTTGATATTTTAATGCCAAGGTTAGCATTAGCTCTTTTAGAGATAGTGGTTGCTGTCGCAAATCAATCCTTTTCTGATTTATTATCAATCCATCTGTCTTGCTTTGCAGTAGTTTTCCAAGGCCTGCTAAGTGTTTTTTTGGTTTCACATGACCCAGTTTCCTCAAAATATGAATAACACTTTTAGATTTCCCCACAGTCTTCAAAATATCCCCAATTGGGAGTTTATCTGCATTATGTAACTTGACTATTAGTTTTCTAAGTTCCAATGATGTCACAGATTTTTTTCGTCATGTTTACAATGCAAGAGCTGGTGAAGAGTTGGTGTAATTTAGTAAAATTACCCTATTTTATATTCTTACCCCCGCAAATTTATTAATAATACAAAATAATCACTAAATTTTATGGATTTATTTAATTGTTCTGATGTTTTTGATCATCTAATTTTTTTTAATGTTATATAATTATTCTTAAATCTTTATCAAAATAAGTTTATTGAGCTTTATATTTTAGAATTATATATTTTTCCTTGATAAAATGTACGATGAAGTTTTAAAATAAAAAGCTATTTAACATTTAGACTTTTTCTTAACATCATTCTGATCTTTATGCTTGCTACTGTATATATAATATGATATGATATAAACATATATACAATATGATATAATATAATATAAAAAATGCATATGATGGCCTATGAAAGGTCCAAAAGCGCTCGGGATAATTTTGGTAAATTCATCCACCAATTTCAACCTGAAACCAAGACACTTATCAGGAAACTTGAAAGGATCTTAATAAAATTATGTTGACAAAATGTATCTTTATTATTTAATCAAACATGCTTTAATGAAAGACTGCTGCTCAACCACACACACACACACACACACACACACATATATTATTTTTACCATTCAATTAGTTTTTGTTACTATAATGTTTTGGTTGATCCATTTTACAAAATTATTCAGTGTAAAAAGACTCAAGTGAATGAAGGAAAGAGATCACTGAGAGAAAGATGAATGAAAGCTAGCACAAAATATTGTTTTCCAGCAGTAAACTCTGGATTCTACACATCTGGGGCACATTTCTCAAATTCTTTACATTTCTAAGCAGCTTCTCCCAACCCCATTGCTATCAAACTTCAGTCTCTCAATCACACACACACACACACCTAAAAGACCAGGGATGATAATAAATATAGTAATAGAAGGAAAGAAAGAGTCATCACAGTTTTCTGTCCATGAATGACTCATTCACTTCTACCCTATTTTTACTCTCCAGTGAAGGAGACAATCAAACTAATGTTGCTTGCAAGTAATGAGGGGAATAAAGAAGACACAATATAACATTTGTCATCAATGTGGAGGAATTCATATTCATTTAGTAAAAAAAAAAAAGATTGAAACACTGGAAGAAGAGATATTCTTGAAATAGAAAGTATCGGGGGGGGGGTCTTTAAGTCTTAAATATTCAACAAACTATTCCAAACCATAACAGATTTATTGCGATTCCACCTCTTAAAATAAAGTTTCTAACATAAATGGTCATTGTGAAAGTCGCTGCATAAATTCTATTTCAACAAAAACTATTTTCATTTTTTACAGACCTTTATTTCAAAGCTTATTATCATCATAACATTATTATACAATTCAGCTGTTTCAGAAAGCAGATACAAATACTGAAAATTTGGAGGCATCATTTTAGACGAGACCTCAAAGTTGCTGAAAGAATTCAAGGAGTGAAATGAAATCATAAAACAATATCTGACCATAAAAGTGGATTAAGCATTTAAAAGTAAAATAAACATCAGGAGTTTACATTCACCAGTTGTCAATTATCAGAGGTGAATCCAACAATCAACACTTGAAAATTATCTAAAATGCGAAAATCATTAAAAGATTATGTGCAGAATGTAACATAAGCTTTAAAAAACAGTTGATTAAAAAAAAAAAATTTTTGATAAGCCTTAATAAATTGTATAGGATTGATGCAATATAACTGAAAATTGTTCTTTTTGTAGAAATATTCAGAATAATTTAAGTATAGCAAAATAAATATCAATTAATTTTTCTGCATTTACCTTGGGTAGAGAGGTGTATGTGGCATAACAGTTATTGGATTCAACAAGCCAAGTTCAAATCCTAGACAAAGCTGTTTGCTTTTCATTTTTAACTCCTGCTGTTAGGAAAGGTATTAACCTATCTCTTCCCCTCCTCACTGCAACCATGAGTAAAGAGTAGGACAGACTAGGCTCTTTAGCCTTGATATAGCAACCAGTCTAGCAGAAAATACTGAATTGAGCTCCACTGCTTAAAAATTGACCATGTGTCAAATTTTACTTGTAGAAGTGATTGGATAAATACAGATCCTGAATCCGGCTAGCAGTTCAATTGACACAAGGAAATATCTGGTAGAATGTGGTATTTAGAAATGCATATTTTCAATGAATGATAATACATCAGTGTAATAAAATCTAGAATATCCATGGACTATAAATAATATCCTCTGACTTCATGGGATTTCTGGATTCCAAAAAAATTTGTTAATGGCATCTTAATGTAAGTTTTGCTGATTTTCTCAAGGAAAAAAAAAAAAAAAAAAAAAAAAAAGAAATGCAATTAAATATACGAGAAATTACTTACCTGCTAGAGCTTTGATTCTTGATCGCTCAAACAGCTTGGAAGAATTACTTCCACTATCGAAACCTTCTTCCATCGCTGGGGGGCCCTGCCCAGGCTCCCAATGGACCCCTGCATGAATCTGTGCTATCTCTGTCATGACACCTTATCAACTCTGAAATAAAATAAAAAAAAAATTAGAGAAAAATAAACTTTAGTGCTTTTATTTTTTTGTAATACAAATTAAAATAATTTTGGGGGAAGAAGGCGCAACTGCCAAGACTTTTTATTTTATTTTTTAAGGGAGATATTTCTTTAAAAGAATGTTTTAAAGTTTGCAAAGGTTATTTTGAGTATTGCTGTTTAAGACACTGCTCCCTGGAAAGTAGGAATCAAAAAGGTCATCTACTTGTAAAACTTATGAAAAGAGAAATCTTGGCAAATTCCTACTTTTGTTATAAAAAGGAGTAAAATGAAAGCGAGACAACACAGAGTTCTTTTCATAAGCTTAAAATAACAACAACACATACAAAGAATCTGAATTGTAACCAATATTTTTAAGTAGATTATCAATTGACCATCAACCCCACCGCAAACAAGACCCAAATACCAACTAAAGTTTTCATTAAGCAAATATACAAATTAAATAATCTAAAATGTCATTCCAGATCATTTGCATAATTAAAAATTATCATAGAACTTGTAAAAATAATTAAATTAAAACTTTAATTTCTCAAGAAGAATGATTAAAAAATTCATAATGAAGCCTAAGCTTATTAATTTAGATTAAGAGATTATTTCTATCCACCAAGCCAATATTTCAGTGGCTAATCTGTTAAGTCAGGTGAGCTACTATTCAGATGGCAAGTGAGAGAGAAGCATTAAAAAAACATAGCCAGATTAGGAAAAAAAGATTCACAACTGATCGTAACAAGAGGTTCAATAGTAAACGAGGTGATAAGAGTAGACATCTAATGTGGTAAAAGAAAATTGATTTATCTGTGTATTACGAAAATTCTCATTGTGTCTGTAACAGTAAGCAAAAACAGCACATCATATTGAGATTTTTATAAGTGAAAATGTTCTTACTGAACAAAGCAATTTTCAGTCCAATTTGCAACTGAATGATTACAATGTGGGGTTAGCATTCACATGATCATCATTTTTTAATGATTCAAATTATCAGTGTAGATAACTATGAAGTGCCAGTAAGAATCTTTCATCTTTTCTAAATAGAAGCCTCGTGGACTACTGTTTTCCTGGGTTGTTTGGTAATTCTATGAAAATTCAAGTTTGAATCACCATATAGTTCAAAAGTAAGGATACTTAACAGTCGTCTATAGTATTAGAATAAAGTGACAATACTGATTTTAGAAGTATAAACTTTCTTATTTTTTTGTTTCAACACAAGTGAAATCTGACACAAGAGAACTTCAACACATCCCAATGGTGAAAATTTAAACATTAAGCAATAAAGCTAGGTGAATAAAAATAAGAGCTTATACTAAAGAATGTATTGTCTTCAGAAATTTACAGAAAATTATTTCAATTAAAAACATTCGTACATTTGGCAACTGAATAATACAAGCATACTTAGAAAATTTATTCTTTTTTTGATGCCAATGAGCAACCAGCACTGTTTTTATTTTTACAATTAGTGGGGAAAAAAGATGATAATAATTTAACATATTTAAAATCTTCGAAGAGCTAAAACCAATTACCAACCTAACTCCAGGCCACAACTTTATATACTTTTGTGCTAAACTTATACTTTTTGTGCTTAACTGGAAATTGAGAGAGAAAAAAAAAACAACAAAAAAAACTCCAAATTGAAAAAATGATTTTCATTTGTTTATTTTTAGATGAAGCTCTGTTAATCACTATTATTAATAAACTTGACTAGTATTATTCTTTACCTTTTTTTTTCTTCTTTTTTTTTTTTAAAATCACAACTTCTCTGGTCATCATTTTTACAACAGTAAAAGTAAGTTAAGTTGGCGACCAGAAGGCTCCCTTTTCAATGGCTTCTACATGGAGGTGTAGGGGAGGGCGCTAATATATATTGCTGAGTGTTAAGCAAGGAGGTATCAAGTACCATTTTCAAAGTCTTTGGCATGACGCAACCTGGGATTGAACCCAGACCTCCCGGACCATTGGTGAACACTAGGTCAATTTGGTTTGGGTTATGACATATCAATCCATGGAGGTTAGGTAATGCCAAATTCTGTTCATAAATATATATTAAAGATATGATTTGTAAATGAATAGTTTGTAGGTAACATTTTAAACAAGCCAGAGCTCATTTGTTAGCACATAGTTGAATAGTTTCAAGTATTGTTATCTAACACTAATAATTCTAATCAATATCAATCATTTGTTTACACACAGTTAAATGGTCAAGTATTACTATGTAATACTAACAATTCAATTTAAGATTATTCATTTGTTTGCACACAGTTAAACAGTTCTATTTAACATAAGAGATATAACAGGTACTACAACTCCAGGTCCAAGTGGATCTGAGAATAATGGTATTGAAGGAGCACTCCACATTCCCCAAAACTCTAAGACTGAAGTTTCATCATCAGATGGTTTAGAGACATACCCAGGACACTTGTTGGTAGGGAGGTCTGACCTCTCTGCAGAGATACTATCAAAGATGCAACCCATCTGAGACAAAGGTATGTGTAGCTTCATTGATATTTTTTGAATTTTGATGATATGATCCATTCTCCTGTAGCTTAGACAATAAAGCAACTGGTACATAGAACTAGGCTTCTGAGTTAAAAAGAATACAAGTTCGAATTTTGCAGAAAGATAATTCTTTATTCTTGTTTCTAATCCACGCTGTTATAGATGGTTGGTTGGTTGGGTTTTATGACATATTGTAGAGTGGCTGAAATCCCCAACACACAGGATGGACTGGTCTGAGCGCCATTTAGAGAAGTGCTTGCTCTAGACTGTGTCTCTTAAATACGACTAAGGATATTTACATTAGTTGGCATAATGTGTTTCTCTCTGGAATAAAATATCTCTTATTTTAGGTGTATCAACCTTACTTATACACAACAACACATATCAACCCTTGTAGGTTATTTAGTGCCAGATCCTGTTTAGGTAACATTTTAAAACGAACCTGAGCTCATTTCTCTGCATACAGTTAAATGGTTTTAAGTATTTCTATTCAACATTACTCATTTACTTATTTTCACACAGTTAAATGGCATATATGATTTGTAAACAAATCATTTGTAGGTAACATTTTTAAACAAGCCAGAGTTCATTTGTTTGAACATAGTTAAATGGTTATAAAAGTAAAGTGAAATTGGCGACCTTAGTTGAGGATGACCTGAAGGCTCCTTTTTAATAGCTACTACACCAAGGTGAAGGGGAGGGCACTACTCCACTCCTTGAATTGCTTCACTTTACCCTTGATCCTTACCTAATAATGCTGAGTGTCAAGCAAAGCTGATTCAAGTACCATTTTTTGAGTCTTCGGTATGACGACCTGGGATTAAACCCTGGTCTCCCAGACCATTGGCAAACACTCTACTCATTAGGCCAATGGCCTGAAAATGGTTATGAAACTGGAAAAAAAAATCCCAACCAAGATTAAGATGATGAAGGATAAAACTAGCCAAAATTAATTTTTATAGGATAAAAGATAAAATAAAATTAAAAAAAAAACTAGTTCTTTTAACTGTTAATTCATAACAGCAGAAATATATCATTGCAACCAAACATAAGGTGGTAACCTTGTAAGCAATAAAATAGATCACTTTCAAATCATTTTCAACATTTGAGTCAGTGAAATATGACACTTTATCAATATGATACTTGTATTGAAAAAATAAGATATTTTAATATCTTCTATTGAAATAGGAATAAAGAGATAATAAAACTGTAGAAGATTTTTCACTACAATACATGAATAAAAAAGAAAGAAAAAAGACCACAATTCCTTATAAATCTAAGTAACATCAAATTTCTTTGAGTGATGTTTGATAATACAACTACAAACTAGAGAAAACTGCAAGAATCATTTTTTTTTTTTTAAAATCTTGTCAAAATTCTGAAAAATCAAAATCAGTGTTAATGATTATTTTCAGATTGAAGAAAAAATCTTTCCATAGTTTAACAAATGTTTTTTTTTGTCTATTATTAACAACAGTTAAATCAAGATCAAAAAACTTTTCTATTGTTAAAAATACAAGAACATGTTAGTTTTTGAAAATTACCAAACTATCCAGGTTTTTAGCAAAGAGGTTGAGTTTACAATAAGTATAACATTAAAGCAGACCCTCACTTCACGCTGATAAGGATTTTACAAATAAACTATGATTCAATAAATACATAATTCAAATCCATGTTCTGTTATTGGGACCAAAGACCATAAACTTTTCATAGGAACAGCTTAAAATACTGTCTGTAGGGTGGCTTTTCAGACGATTTCATAAAGGAGATGATATTGAGATTAAAGTGGCCTAAATTAGATTTTAAAAAAAAAGAAAAGAGAAAAAAAAACCCTCTCAATTCTAGATTTCTTAAAACATTTTAATAGTGCATGAATGAATAAAGAAAAGAAAAATATCTCAATACAAAATTTAAATTGTTGATGAGATCATTTCTTTTTGTATAGATTTAGTTTTTCCCAACAATTCAATTTTTACTGAAGATCTATTTAAAAAGAAAAAAAAAAGAGAAAATAGAAATTACAAAGAATTACAACAAATGAGCAATTAGTTTAAGAAAATTAAATTTCACTGTTCATTGGCAAACAAGTCAATCAAGCTATTCAGCTTTTGAGGATAAATCAAATTTACGAGATGAGCAGAGTTTTGAGTGAATGAGAAAGCCATCATTTAGAAAAAGACACTTAAATTCCACTAAGTCAAAATTTCTTTCCTCCATTTTTTTTCTTTTAATTTAAAAAAAAATAAAATCAAAACAGCAGATTTTTCATACACCCTGTTTGAATGTCTAAAATTCCAAACACACAAATCATAATAACTGAATGCTGTTTCCCACAGCTGGTTCAGATTTGCTTTTTGTCAAAGATTTATTCTTGAGCCTGATACAAAAATTCTCACCACCATCTTTTTAGTACAATCTCAGGTCTTTTGAAAGTTTACTTTTTTTAAAAAATAGTTTATATAAGTCAATTGTTGTTTATAAGATGGAAGAAAAATTCTGAAATTAGGAAAATGGGTTCCACATGAAATGGTTTCTTTAAGGTACTGGCAATGAAAAATAAGATTTTCAAGCCAAAACAAAGAAAATCAGTGGCAAAAACCAAGACAGCCTCACTCTAAACAGAATCTACTAAGAGTAGGAAGGAGTTTATGAACTACAAAGGGAATTCTGCAAAGTTTCAGTAGTACATTAGCTTCATTGCTGAACTTAGACAAATTGTTACAACTCAATAAGTAGTGAGCAATTGGCTTGTTTGAACATCAACATGGAAAGAGAGGCTTTTTTTCTAGGCAAGAACATGATAACACCTGAACTTTCAAATGTGAAAGCAAAAATAAGTAAAATAAAAAAAAAAACAATAGAAATTTTTTTCCATATATGGCATATTCTCCAGATACTTTCAAACAATCATTTGTTTCAGTCCAAGCATCATTCTTTTTCAGTTTTATGTTTCAAAGTTGAAAATATCAAGTAAACCACTTAAAGAATTCATCAAATGATACATAATTGGCGGAAAGGTTAATATGAACTCATAGAAAGCCAGAGAAATTTGGCAACTGAATACTGAATGGCATAAATAAAAGTGCCCATGGTGTAATGGTTATTATTGCAGGAAATGGACACGGTGGACACGAGTTCAAATTGCATTTCACATATCACTAATACCCTTGGGAAAGGTATGAATCCAATTATTCTCCCTCCAGCTATGGGTAAATAGTAGGGCAGACTAGGTTCGTCAGCCTTGGTGAGGCAACTAGTCTAGGAGAAGGAAAACTCCGAATTCAAACCTGTTAAACTCCGCTTAAAAATTGACCTTGTGTCATATCCTGCCTGAGTGGAGGGGTTGGGTAAATATGATAAATAAAAGATCTGCCAACAAAATTGCCTTCAAATTTTTCATAAACTTAATCCATTCTGTCCAACTTAAAAAAATTCTTAATGTCTGAATTGAGCTGAAATATGACAAGCTCATAGAAACCTCATAGGGGAGATCATGGTATACACTGCTAATGAGACCTAATAAGGTTGAAACAGCTGTGCAGTGGTTCCTTATGTCACAAGTAGTGCCTGCTGGATTTTCTGGTCATGGTAATTTTCGAATGAATTGAGCAATCTGGTATCCGGTAAGATAAAATGTAAACAAACGAAAGTTAGTACATAATGCCTTATAATTCCCGAGCTGTATGATACTAAGTTTAACAAAGTTGGGCGGGTTTCAATCCCAGCTTGAAGCTTTCTATATTTCTAGCCACACTGAAGAGTTGTGATATAACAAAACAGTCTGTCTGGGGAGATATATATATATATATATATATACACACACACACATACACACAATTTTCCACTAAGTTTCCAAGCTTGGTAACACTTAGTGAAAACCCTTTTCCTCCATAACAACACTACAGAAATACGTAATAAACATTTAAAAAATAATTATCAATTTAAAGGCTGCCATTAGCAGCTATTAAGTTCAAATGTCAAGTCACATCCTGAGAAATTATACTGATTAGAATGAGCACAAACAAAACCCTAACACTATTAAGCTGCAAATTGTTTTATTCCCTAAAAGCACTTTATATGTAGTTAGCACAATATATAAACATTGGATCATTATACAAATACCTATTATTCATAATTAACTTTGAGACAAAGTTAGAAGAATGGATTCTACTGACAATCTCATGACATAAATATGAAAATAAAAATTTAGTTCATGTTTATAATCCAATCTTGTATGTGTATGCTCACGTTTATGGATTTTTGTACATGCCTCTCTGGGGATCATGGTCAAAGTCCCAGAGAACTGATTTTTTTTCATGGATATTGACTTATTCTCTGCAGTCATTGTAGGTCACCAGATGTCACAATAGTCCAGATAGTAACTTTAATATAAAGATCAAACATGTTTTTTTTAACCTCATAAATGGTGAGACAGATGAAGTCAGAGATCACCAAATACCAAGATAACTCCAGCACCTTTGGTTTGAAATAATATTCTTTATGTATCATCATTTTCATTCAATCCTATATAAACTTTTATCGGCTGGGGAGGGGTGGGGTAGAAAGAAAATCCAGATTAGTTTGGGTGCATACGATTATCATTGTGTTGCAGTTAATGTTAATTTTCTACTCTTTCGTCCAAAGCAAAACCAGGAACTTATAAAATATCCTCAAGAATGGAAGAAAAATTAACATTAAAAACAAAACAAAATACCACTTAATTTGTCATTGCTTAGAATAACAAACTTATCCCAAATATTGAGTCACTATTTATAATGGATTATTAACAACAATATTCTAGCTTCACATACAATGATATTTTCAAATCTTTCAATTTATAGCTTAATTAACAGTTAAACACATTTTTATAATTTCAAAACCATAGATGTTCCTAATTATGTTACCAGTACAACCTCGAAAATTGTTTTTAACATTCCCTGACATTTCTACCCTAAAATCAATTTTTTTTCCAAAATCATTATCAGATGAAACCAATAGAGGGGCAATATATATATATATATATATATATATACACACACACACATACATACACACACATGCATGCATACATACAATTTTACAAATGCAAGTACTCAAGTATATATAAAGTAAAAAGGAAAGTCATTTCATTAATTACTGTCAGCTGAGTTGTAGTACTTAATTAAGTTCTTAAACAAATCAATTTGTCCAAACTCATTAGTGATTGAAAAAAAAAAAAAAAAAAAAAGAAAGGCAAACACTACAACTGAACATATAGTAGTGAGTAAATTCAAAAGCAAGGCAATGTATGACATGATTGGTATGTGAACAAACACAAGTGATTAATTAACACATACAAATTTCTTAACTTTGATTTTTTTTTTTAAACATATAACACAAAGCTATTGTATAAACATACAAACGATTGCTCATGTTATATCAGTTCTGTAATGAATTTATTGGCCAGGCTAGATGTTAAGCTGTTTGTAAGCACATTAATTCAATGAACCAGGTCATTTTACTTGCCACTTGTCCCATTATAAAATCTATAGGTTAAATGATATATTTTCTTTTATCAAGACCAAATCTTTAACATTTCTTTGTACATATATAAATCAAAAAATCTGCAGCCTAATGATGAAAAAAAAAAAAAAAAAAAAAAAAAAAAATCATCACAAATATTTGTTAATAATCCTTTCATGCAAATACCCTTAATTCAGTAGTG
Organism: Sepioteuthis lessoniana; assembly: GCA_963585895.1. Lineage (NCBI taxonomy): Eukaryota > Metazoa > Mollusca > Cephalopoda > Myopsida > Loliginidae > Sepioteuthis > Sepioteuthis lessoniana. Next base: position 17,031,903 of record OY757940.1, on the reverse strand, counting down.
AACATTGATGAGACAAATTAAACACGATAGAATTGAATGTTGCCTTTCACAAGTCCAACATTTGCAAATTATCATTTTTCAGTTTGTCATAATTAAGATGAGAATTTTTTTTTTTTTTTAGTAGTTTATAGCTTAGTATCGGTCCATTGGCCAAATGAGTAGAGTGTTTGCAAATGGTCTGAAAGACCTGGGTTCAATCCCAGGTCGAGTAATACCAAAGACTCAAAAATGGTACTTGATGTCGCCTTGCTTAACATTCAAGATTATAAGGTAAGGATCAAGGGTAAAGTGGAGCAATCCAAGGAATGGAGTAGCACCCTCCTCTACACCTCGATGTAGTAGATATTGAAAAGGGAGCCTTTGGGTCACCCTCGACTAAGGTTGTCAGCTTTACTTTATGGAACATCACAAATGAGGGCACAGACTAGAAAACGTTAAAAAAAAAAAAAAAAAAGGATTATATATATATATATATATATATATACTATATATATATATATATACTATATATATATATATATATACTATATATATATATATATATACTATATATATATATATATATATATATATATATATATATATATATATATATATCATTAATCTATTCTATTGCTTACTATCATAAATATATGATGTACTTTAAAGACATCTTGACAAGGAGACTTACTTCTGGCCCCCTGCCACAATAAAGCTAAACAAAATCTTAAAAAATCAATATCTACTGCATTGCCTACCTCTGTTAACAATATTGTTTTATTTCTAACTTTATAAAATATATTACTGAAGTACAATGTATTGTTTTACTTCAATGTGTTTTAAAAATGGTCAAAAGGATTAAGAGTTAAAGTTAAGAAAGGTGGAACTAGAGATTGTAGCCCACCCCGACACTTTTGAAGGTGTTTTGTTCTTCTAGCTCCCATGAATGTAGAGGGCTGAGTGCACATAGGAAATCTGAAATCAAAATTCAACTCATCAATAAGTCTATGGACTTATTGCTCCAACTTTACACATAAGTCTATGGACTTATTGCTCCAACTTTACACATATTGGCTCTTTGAAGAAACTATTCATATGTATTGTAAATCAGATTTTATTTTGTTTAACCTTATCAGTATGAATATAAAAATGAGCAAGCAATTATAACCTCTCATTTTAAGGACTTAACCTGGCAAAACTTTTTTATAGGGACAAACAAGGTGTAAGTTGTTGGTTGGTTGGGTTTTATAGCATATCAACCTTTGTAGATTATTCAATGCCAAATCTATTTTTATGCAAATAATTCTATTTCAAACAATTCAGTTTAGCATGAGTACACAGTTTAATTGTCAAAAACATTTCTATTTCAAGCTATTCAGTTTAGTATAAGTACAGTTTTATTTCAGATAATTCAGTTTAGCGTAAGTACACAGTTCAAATCTCAAAACAGTTCTATTTCGAGCAATTCAGTTTAGCATAAATATGCAATTTAAATGCAAAAAAACATAAAATCAAACCACAGTTTCATTTAATCTAATCCATAGATAGGACCCTTATCAGGCACTACCACTCTGAGCCAGAATGGACCTGGGAGCGATGGTAATGAAGAGGTACTCTGTATTCCCCAAAGTTCCAGCATTACTGGAACCTCACCATCAGATTGTTTAGTGTCGTAAACAGGACACTCGTTGGGGGCGGGGGAGTCTTACCCCTCTGCAGAGAAGCAGTCGGTGTATTTTACAGCCCCAGCCAACTGGGCAAACAAGGTATAAGTGAGAAAAAAATTTAAAAGTCAGAATCCCAAATTAGAAACCAAATCCTTTCAAATCAAAGGACCAAAAAGGAAAGTTTTGTTTTAATAAAATAATTATTTAATCTTAAAAAAAAAAAAAAAAAAAAAAAAAAAAAAAGATTTTCTCTTTTTTAATTAATGAAGATAGGTTAAGAACAACAGCCAAATATTTTACCAATAGAGTTTCATTAATTTTGACAAGTAATTTCTTTAATCTTTTTTATTTTTTTTGTTTTTAATACAACTCACTTGGCAGGGTGGGATCCTTATTTCTACAACAACCAGGAACAGTGCTTATCAGAGACAATAACAAAAGAAAACCTCTCTGTGAGGTCTGATTTTGTCAGAGAAAGCCTGGTTATCCATACAAGCTGCTTTGCCAACTAAGCTACAAGATTCATTGGTATTGCAAAAGCCAAAATTACACCAGTAACTCATCTCCTACTTAGTATTCAATCTCTCAATTCAATGTTTTTTATACCCACCCAACTGAACCCTTGTCAATATCTCGGAATTATTTATTGATAAATATTCTAAATAAAAGAAAGACATACAAACTGACATTGGAGGACAACCAGACAGCCAATTTAAATCCTTTCCAAAGTTGAAGATAAAAATTAAGTTACCCATAAAACAGTTTCCCCAGATGGTTCCTGCTGAGGAGCAAAGTTAATGATATACAATGGGGTCAGGTAATAAAAAAAAAAAAACAAAAAAAACATAAGAGTAGTTATGCCTGTTATGAATGTAATGTTTTTCTGAACTTATTTTTCTCTTTGGCTGGATAACATTTGTGAGAGTGTTTCATTAAACCAACCTAGATTGGAAATCAAGAGACCAAAGAAGGGGGTGACCATTGCAGTTAGCTATTGGCAAATAAGGACATTTCAATAATATTGAAATGAAATGAGAAATTAGCCAGCAGGCAAACTATCAACAGTTTGGCTTTGGGCCAACAGAAACAATAATAATTGTTTTTCCCTTATTATCTATTCAATGTCACTGAAAGCCTCAACAAAAACCACAATGAAAGCAATTATAATAAAAGGCTTTTAGTATATTGTACAAGTATTTAGAGCAGAAGGGAGGGGAGTATTTCAAAAGAAAATATCTTAATGCACTCCTTGAATGAGGCGTAAGGCTTAAATTTGTTCTAAAAAGAGTTTTATAGAAACAAAAACTTCAAGTGATTTTCTTCTCAAAATAACTTTTTAGCACTGCACAATCTGTAAATATTCAATTGGTTAATTATAATTACTCCTAAGGATATTACAGTCAAAATCCACATACATAAGCAATAGATTTATTTATTACTATACTAAATGCTATTTAATTATTTTAAAAACCTTAAAACATTCATTCCATTGAGACCACTAAATCACTGTACCCAACAGTTCACTTGTTGGAAAAGCAGAACACACACACACACACACACTAGAAAAAAAAAGCACACCATTAATTTTTTATTATAGCAATACATTGAAAGTGTTCTTAGTCAGGGAATAAAGCCTTTCCAGTCCAATTTGCAACTGAATAACTATTTAGCAGGGTCTGGAATTGCATTGAACTTTTTTTTAATCATCTAAATTCTTGATGTAATGGAAATGACTATGAAATGTGAATTAGAATCGTTCACTCCTTAAATAGAAGCATCATGGATCTCTGTTACAATGAGAATTCAGTGGGTTCATGGGTTTAGACCGGACATTGGCCTAGGGGTTAGAGTGTTCACCAATGACCCGGGAGACCTGGGTTCAATCCCAGGTCGAGTCATACCAAAGACTCAAAAAATGGTACTTGATGCCTCCTTGCTTAGCACTCAGCATTATAAGGTACGGATCAAGGGTAAAGTAGAGCAATCCAGGGAAAGGAGTAGCGCCCTCCCCTACACCTTGGTGTAGTAGCTATCGAAAAGGGAGCCTTCGGGTTACCCTCGACTATGGTCGCCAACTTTACTTATGGGTTATGTACCACTGATCTAGTGGGTAAAGTGTTCACCAATGTTCCAGGAGACTGGAGTTCAATCTCAAGTCGAGTCATACCAAAGACTCAAAAAATGATACTTGATGCCTCCTTGCTTAAAACAGCATTATAAGATATGGATCAAGGGTAAGTAGAGCAATCTGGAGGGGAAAGGAGTTGCGCCCTCCCCTACACTTGGGCGTAGTAGTTAATGAAAAGAGAGCCTTCAGGTCGCCAACTTTACTTTATGGATTATCTAGTTTCTTTTGAATCTCAGTCAAATTGAAATAATTTATCATCAGGTGAGGCTTCTCAAATGGTTCATTTGAATTTCATTCTAATAAAAGGGACACACAAACAGTAAAATAAGTTTTCAGTGAGACACTAACAAAAAAAAAACAAAAAAACTCAGATAAAAATTTTTTTTGACAAGGATTAGTTTCAACAGATAAGAATCAAGAATGGAAACTTGTGGAATGAAAGTTCTGGGATATTTGGGGTTTTGTTTTCAAAGCCAGTCTTTTGGGGTATGAAAATAGCAGCAGCAAGAGCAAAACAAACTGATAGGTCTAGGGCTCCTACTAAATTCCACAAACCCAAATAGAATGTGCCAGTATAGGGTTGCTACTTATTCCCATATTCTGGCACTCAGCTCTAGCCCTAATTCCAATCCTCTAAGGTAGGGGGAAGAGGGAAAAGAAGGAATGAGAAAACCTAAGAAGGTGTATCAACATATATGATATGAGCAACCAGCTAGAAATATCACAGATGAGTTAAGCAAAGTCAATTCCAAAATATAACTCATTAGTACAAGAATGTTGTCTACAGACAAGAATTATGATAATGAAAAGAAGTGAAACAGGCAGAAAGAAATCTGCTCATCCTACATGAAGGCATCCTCTGGGGTAGGCAGATATCAAGATAGGATATAACCTCAAAGGAGGAGAAACAGAACCAAATCAACAGCTTAAGTTGCTGGTTTCACTCTACACTATTCTTTTTCAGTATACTAAATTAGTAACTGCCAAAAAGTCAGCTGAAATGCTATAGCCACATTAAAAGTTGCAGCAAAACACAGGAGGTACTAAATATAAAATAATAAATCAGTTTTTATTTGCTGATTTTTAATTTCCACAGTATTTGTCAAACTCTTTAAAAAAATAATAAAAACAAAATAAATCAAACAAACAAATAAAAACTCTTCTAGGTATGAATAAGACAATACAAGATTCAGCACAAAAAAAAAAAAAAAAATTACTAGTTCAACATGGACAAGCAATGCTTTAATTTTAAAATATTTTAAAAGTTCAATTATTTTTTTTGTGAGGGAATGTTTAAGTGCTTTAGAGGAATATACAAATCCATTTTCTAGTCATTATCAAGAGCAAGACATGGAAGTCAGGTTTGTCCACAAGAAAAAAACCCGAAGATATTGAGAAGAGTCAAAAGTGATGAAACGAAAGGATTATAGATAATTTTTATACTTTCTTGAACCATTCATAAGTTAAAATATAAGGATACTGCCCCAAATACTAAATAGTAATAATAATACCACCATTACTACCTTTGTTGTTTTCCACAATATTTCTATAACACAAAGATTGCTGAGCAAATATACACACCATGATATATATGTGTACATTTGGGTAGTAATTTTGTTATACAAGTATCTGACCACAGTATTCTTTTTTAATGATTCTAAGCATATAGTATAAACCTATGTGGAATATTTAAGTCTGCTTTATATTTTTGTTCTATTTAGTTAAATATAAATTGAATCTATCAGAATAAATAAACTTACCAAATTTTGGCAGATAAAAGTAGAGATGGATAAAGGTTGATCAACATTGCAGTTCTCATACCAAGCAAATTTTAGTTAACCGAGAATTAGAGAGTGCCATGGGTTTCTAAATAAAATCAATCATATCAAGATTTTTGCACAGGCATAAGGCACCAACAAAAATATTGTTTTCAAGATTGGATCAGGATTTGATGACTCGAGGATTCTAGATCAGAAATGAGTAAAGATCCCAAGCCTGTCACTCAACCAATTACAACTCTTGTAAAATGTAACCCTTCCTCTGCTATAAAACCTAATATTTTAAAGTGAGTGTTGTTTTACTAGGTACAATAAGCTTGATATTTCAGGCTCGGAATCATCACATGAGGTCAGATATACAAATAATAGATTGATCATTCACAATCTTTCTTTTAATGGAATGATAGGATAGGTTTAAACAAAGATGTCCAAGACCAAAAGCAAAGTTTGAAAGCATTTTGTGCTTAACTTTAAATTTTTTTTACAGTATTTGAGGGCCAAAGAGCAAAAGGCTCAAAGGGTTAAATGCAAAATTTTAACTAAAAGGAACTATTTGTGAAAAGTGCAAATGACAAGCAACTATATTTTCATCAGAGAGATCAATAACAGAAAAATGTAAGTCACTTACAAACAGAAATTATCGAAACAGCTTCAATGATTTAACATGATTAGGTCATTATCACAAGCCACAACAAAGACATTTTTTACAACTTACTCCAGACAATCCTTGCTATAAATTCAGACTGTTGAGTACAAAATTCATCTATGACTAGTATTTTTAGTATTCACCATCCAGAAAGCTGTGCACAATATGAAAGAAAATGCACCTAAAAGAGAAGGTGGAAAAATTGGCAAATAAAATTGTTTTTAATCTATCCTTACAATTCAGATGTTTACATGAGAAAATGCAGTGAACATTGAAAGGGTTACAAATAAAGCAGGTCAACAGAATTGAGCATTAGTAACAAGAAAACAATCTAAGGGGATACGAGAAACAGTGTTAGTCTTCTCAACCAGTTGTTTAATAGCTTCAGTTTAATCTGGTATTCACCTGACAGGATGTAAGATATACGAATAAGATTATTTTAACTTTCTTGTGTATGTGTAGCGGGGATTATCTAAAGGGCACTTAAATCAAGCCACACAAGTTTTAAGAAAAGCAGAGAATAATTAGGTAGCGGGAGAGGGTCAGGGAGATCCATGCTGGCAGCTGGACAAGATGATAATGAATATCATACATTTATGTACTCAGACAAGAGACTTCATCAATGCTAAAAATCAAGAAGACAAGTCTGAGTACATCAGTGTATCATAATGATAATTCCTCATCTCAGATAGTCATACAAAAATCAAATGTTAGGATTTCAAATGAATTGGCATTAACAACAACAACAAAAAAAAAAAAAAAACAACTTTTTCTACAAAAAGACAAAAAAAAAAGAGATACATTTTTAGAATTATAATAAAAAAACTATGCTATCCTATATTCATCCTAGAGGGGATAAATTTAAGAAGTGCTATTTTTCTAGTTCGTTTCTACCATTTACTAAATCATAACAATATTCCTTTTTCTAAAAAAAATTAAAAAAATAAACCTTATTTTGAACTATATAATAAAATAGAAAATACAAGAGTTGGTTAACTGAAAACTCAGTAACTTCTAAGCAACTTCATTTTTATTCTTTTGGAGGAGGGCAACATAAAAATTCATCTTGGTGATATTCAGGTAGCTAATTTGGATTCTATATAAAACATAACTAAGAGTCATGCCTTTTTGCTTGAGAAAATTGACATCAATTCATATAGACAGGAGAATTATTCAAAAAGTTACATAACAATGAGAAGTATATCATCTTGTTTTTTTTTTTTTTTTTTTTTTAAACCTTCTCCTCAACACAAGGGAAACATCTTTTTAGAAGGATAATATGTATTTACACATTTGAATGTGTGTATGTATATATATATATATAAGTGAAACTTTGCTTTTCTTTTAGTAAGGAGTGCCAATTTCCACCATTGCCAGCCTTGTCAGCAAACTAACCGAATTCATTTCTCTCTCTCTCTCTCTCTTTATCTTGTTTGGAATCTAATTGTATCCAAATACTAAAGTTGAAGCTTACCACTTATTTATGGTTAATTCTCCCAAAACAGGCTGTTGGAGTGCAGATGAGGATGGAATAGCAGGAATATTCCAAGCCAACAAGTATCGGCACCAGAGAAATGGGCGGGCAGCATTAATACTCCAAGAAATGATGCTGATGGAAATGCTATGTTGTTGGAATGGAGACTGATGTGAGATTGGAGAGGGCTGGGGGATCTTTATAAACCCAGACTATTCACGAGAGAGAGCGAATGTGTAGTGAGGGAAAAGAGAGAGCAGGAGAGGTCTATTTACTAGCTGACAACTGGGCTGGGGGTTATTTGATCGCATACTGCAGAATTCAGACAACTCCCATTAGGCACCAAAGCAGCAAGGAGGTAAGGAGGTGAAGAAGAGAGAAAGAGAAGGTTAGGGGGGGGATCTGTGATAACAACTGATGATGCTGGTGGTGGTGGTGGTGCATGAAACACCCAACTATGACTCAAGGAGGCTTTTTGCAGTCAAACAGCACACATTCCACTAATTCTTTAAGGTATCAAATTAAAAAATAAATAAATTTAAAAAATAAAAAAGCTAACAGTGGCTATTCTTTTCTCCTTACACTGTACTAGGGTGTGTCTTTGCCCCACCCCAATCTATGCAACACATCCACACATGCAGAAGGAGATAGGAAATATGGTGGTGGGTAAATGATTAAGTTTGATTTTATTTTCCATTTCATTAAAACCATTCATCAATAAATCTCTACAGCTGATTAACCAATTGAACAATTGTATTCTTTGAATACTAAGGCTTTTAGAAAAGGAACTGGATTTTCTTTGTCTCTAACCCCTTCACTGAATACATAAGCAATTGACCCTCGTATAATTTACCTAACCTGCCAGTGGTATAAGAAATAACAGCTATAACCATTGATATTTTGTTATTTCACTTTCTGAGAGGTTAAAGGCACAAATGAATATAAATATCCTATTTAATTCAGAAATGTGCATAAAGATATTGAAATAAATTTGCAACTGTTGAATTCACATAGTCTTTATCTCACTGATAGATTCAGCATTAAAAGTATAGGAATTCTTTTATTTCTTTATAAAATTTGAACCGAAATAGATTAAGTAAAAATGTTCGATTTTACATTATAAATATGAACATATAATCCAGGTCATTTAAAAAAAAAAAAAAAAAAAAAAAAAAGCTAGAATTTGAAAAAAAAAAAAAAAGCTAGAATTTGAAAAAAAATAAATAAATAAAGTCAGGACAAACTTATTCAACTTTCTTCTGTAAGCCTATTTAATTTTTCAATCCAGCTGGTGTATTTTTTTTTTTTTTTGTGCTGAGCTACATAATTTGATAAATATTTTTTAATATATCAATATGTTTTCCCCTTATAACCAGCACCATTCCTGTTATGATTATTTACAATATGGATCAGCATTTCTACTTGTCTATTGGTTTGAGATGGTGGCATTAATTGGTAAGTTGAGAACACAGGAGCATCAATTGACTGAAATGCTTTCAAATCATTAGAACAAATATGATGAAAAACAAAATAATAAAAGAGAAATGTAAAGAGAAAATAAGTTAAGAAAAAGACAAGTTTAAATAGACCAAAGTTAGAGAAATGAGAAGACTAAATTACAAAAATTCAAAAGATTTGAAAGAAAAGAAAAAGAAAGAGAAAAACCAAGAAAAATTATGAAGCATTGTCAACCTAGTAACTGCTTGTAAAAAGTTAAGAAAAATTAAAAGAAAAATAAATCTCTTATTTGAATTTCTAGATGAATTTTTTTTTCAAATAAAAACATTCATAATCACTAGTAAATTTGAATAGATATATCTCTCAAAGTCTTTTTGAAGTTACAACTATTCGAATTTACTAGTGAAAATATACTTACTCAAGATGAAAATGTCTTGAGTTACTATAACAAAATGTTTCATCCCTCTGCAGTGAAACCAAGTCACATGAGCAAAATTAATATAATTCATATTTTAGTAGATTTCTAAAATGATATTGAAATAGAAAATAATTCAGTTATTAAAAAATGTAGTTGTCAAAACTAGAAATAGTTTTTTGAAGTTCTTATTTAACCTGATTAAATTTAAATGGAGTTGAAATTTTAATCAGCCACCAAATATGAAATAAGAAAAGAAAAAGTAATCCAAGTGATTACTATTCAAACAACTATTTGCTAAAAGCACACAGAGCACTTTGACTTGTTTTGCATAATGTGATATATTCAAGAGAAGCTGAAGCAGTAGTCTGGGATGAGAGAGCTGAGTCACCTGATAACCAGTCATAGTAAAGTCTCCTTCACACACACACACACACACACACACTAGAATAGACACAGAAAAACCAATTGATGACAAGCCAGAAAGGTAGGAAGCACAGTTATAGGTTGGACAATGCGACAAAACCTGAGGATAATTATCAAGAATGCACATAAAACACTAAAAACAGTTTTTTTAGCAGTAGTCATGAGTAGTAGGAGCTGCACTATTAAGGCTACTTGTATGATGGATGGTAGGTTTCTATGGTATTGGTTTCAGTGGTACTGCTAGGAATATCTAGTAAGTTGGAGGTGATTGGTGCATTTGCAGTGGTGGGTAGTAACAGGTCTCATAAAAAATAAATGAAAGAAGAAAAAAAAAAAAAAAAAAAAAATCAATTGAGTTATTTTCATTCACATGACTAAAATGCAAGATATATCACAATGAAAAATAACTAAATTAGCCAATAATAAAATTGTCAATTACATTAATATGCATTTTGAGAAAATCTAAAATTAAAGAAAAATATTTTTAGCAGAATCTGGATCTTAATTTATATGATTAGAATACAACCGGTTTTCAGTTTTATCTTTAAACCTTTACAAAGCTGATGTTTAAGTTATCAACAAGTTGGAGTAACTGCTACATACACTAAATAGGTCAAGATTTGAATTGAAACTGGTCATTTGACAATTTTTCTTGTAAATCAAAAATTTACCAACAATTAAAAATGAAAATTATGACCAAAAAACAACCCCCCCCCATAAATCCAGATAACAGATTAAATATTTTAAAAATTTCAGTGTTTTCAAGAGAAAGATATAATTTGAATGAGTGACTTTAAAAGTTTTATTGATTTAAAGAGTGTGTGTGTGTTTTATCCAGATCGTAAATCTTAACAATGCTATGTAATTATTTCACATTTCTAACTAGAGGAACAACCTATAAGCCTAAATAGTAATGTGAATAACGATTTTATAAAGATTATTTATTTTTTGTTTTTAATCAAGAGTTTCTGAAATTAGAATTTTACATGATGAATTACATCTTGAAGGAACATGACTGATTATTATTTATTAATGGAGACCTCCTCCCATCTTGATGAACTTCCCCACACTATCTCCAAGAAGAATTTTAAAATATGTTAAAATCTTTTAGGTCCAATGGCTACATATATTGAATTTGATAACACTACATCAAACTGTTTGACTGTCTACAGAAGACCAACAAACATTTTTTGAATTATTAATATAGATTCTTTTAACACCAACTTTAAAGTTACCAGTTTATCTATGTATAAATGCTTCGTCATATATACCCCAACTGATGCACCTGTATTTAAAAAAAATTTCATCAATTTGTTCATAATATACTAAAATACTACTCAATGATCGATTAATGATTCTCTTGGAATGGACAAAATCATCAAAGTTATTCAATAAGTCAGAATATTCTTGCCACAAACTAGTTGGTCTAGATCATTGGCCTAGCTATGCAAAAGAATAAAGTCATGAAAAACGCGAAGGCAAAAGGGAGACATTTTTAATAAAAATATTTTTTGTCAAGTTATTTAAAATTAAACAGAACAGTCTTCCCCTGGAGAATCAAAATTATAAAATTCTAAAACATTTTTTAAAACTGTGCATAAACTGTATTTACTCTACTTGCCAGTGTTAAATCACATCTCATTTATAGAATTTATATTAACCACAAATAAAGAGTAATACTCTATAATATTTAATAGTTATCTCCCTTGAGAAATTATGATGAGATTGAGCACAAAGATCATACACACATTAATTTGTAAACTGGATTGAAAATTGTTTTATCCTCTAAATTGTTATCAATAAAGTGTAGCTTAGATTTGGCAAAGACACCTGGTGAGGATTGAAGTCACTAAGTAGGAATTGGTCCGTAGGATTAACTTATTAAAACATTACACCATGACAAGAGGCTTCATTTTTTAAATACTTTTTCTAACAAAAATCCCATTACAATGTATTATTTTTGCAATGTTACAGTAACAAATATATAAAAATCAGATCAGTATAAATTCTGTTATAAAAATCTTATATTGTATTTATGTTATGGAAACTGAATAGAAAACCATAATTTCAGAATCTATATTATAGATTATGAAAACATTAATTACTACTTTCTATTCCTAAAGCTACACCTTGGGATTTTCACAGGTCATATCAGTCTAACTCATCAACAATTTATCTCTAATGAATAACAGGAATATTTACTGTCAATAGTGAGATTTTACAGCTGATACAATATAACCCAGCACAACCTGACAGATAACTTGGAAATGCCATGAAGGTCTCAGCATGGTATCATTGGATTTTGAAAAAAATAAAAAGGTTTTAGTGCTGTTCAAAGAGTGGCTAAAAAATATATATATATTCAAGTTGATTAATATGGCAGTCACTGAGTCGTTAAAAGGCTCAAAATATCTTTTAAGCTAATAAAAGTCGGCTGAAGTTATTACAACAGATTTTAACTTATTTATTCCTAATCCCATTTAATTAAAAACATTCACACAAACATTATTATTATTATTATCATCATTATTATATAATGAGTATTAGTCTTTTTAATGACTGGACAAAGATGAACAGCAGGTTTTATTTTGTTATATTAGCTTATCACAAACTGAAAATAAAATTAAGTGCAGAATAGCACATCAAATTTATTCACATTAGAGTAAAGATTATTCTAGAAAATAAAATATATAACAGTCATTTAAAATTTAGAAAAATACATCAATTTTAGATATTTTTCTTTTAAATACTAAAATTATCACTAAATTTAATTTCACGAGGCATCGAATGGCAAAGATGATTCAGTTCTAATTAAGAATAAAAAATTGACTTAATCTAGCTAACAAATATAAAAGATTATTTGATCTTATAGTATTGAATTAATTGAGAGGGCTATTGTAATGCGAAATAATAATTATTATTTTGCATTGCAATAGCCCTCTAAATTAATTCAATACTATAAAATAAAATAATTTGTGCAATGCTTCAAGCAAATTACAAAATACTCTTATAAAGGATTACCATTTTGAAAACTTTTAAACTTAGGTAGAAAAATCATCTGAAATTGTAATTCTTTAAGATTTTAACATATCAGTTCAATGACATTAATCTTCCCTTTTCTCTTAAAGACTCTGCTTCAGATGGCCAGTGTCATTAAAATTCAAACATTTACATGTAGAGAGATTAAATTTTTGATAACAGTTAAAATTACTCAGGATAATACAATCTTATATACTCTTTGATAAGATTGTTTTTAAAAGCACAAACCAATTTCAAGAAATATTATTCCAATTTCTTAAATGTTAATAGCTATTTTACTAAAACAAGTAGATGCTAGTTCAAGATACTAATAGGGATGCTAGATTTACCAAATAGAAATCAGGTTCATATTTAAATTCAAATTATTTCTAATATCTTTAAAATGTCAAATTTTTCTTCATGGAATGTTTTTATCTCAATTTATATCTATGCAAAATAGAAATCAAGTGAATTTAAATTTGCACAGGGTGTTGTCCCTTTATTTCTATTTAGCAACTCTAATTCTGAAGAGAGACTTTTCTGCATATATTCTGAGGTTCAGTTTTGACACATCAATTCAACGGTATTAATTATAATCTTCTAAAATCAACCCAAGGTATTCTGTTATTTGTCCCTTTTAAAATATCTAGACTTTAATGAACATTTCCTTTATCAAGATTTCTTAGAAAAAACACAAAAGAATTTCTAACATGAGACAAAAGGCATGTAAAATATTTTTTTGTAAAAAAAAGAAATAAAAATAAAAAACATAAGTAGAAAACAATTTTGAAAATTATTTAGATTTTAACAATCAAAAAATCCTTGAAGCCATCAAAGAAAATGTTCCTGTTAGATTATGTTAGAGAGAGCAGTGGTTTTTAAAGTGTGGGCCATAGCACAACAGTGTCTCAGAATTATTTTTCAACTGTATTGTAAAAGTTTTTCCAGCCTTGAGTATATCTGACTTGCTTCCATCATAGATTGGCTAAATCATTGGTTTCATAACAAGATTTTGTCAGATCTTAGCCTTTTTAAAATAGATGGAGAAAAAGAAAGTAATAAACATTAAATTAGTATGCTTTAGTGATTTTTGACATAATATAATTATGGTCTACTATATACCAATGTATATTTATATTTTAACCAAATAAAGAGTCAAATATATTTTTTAGCCTATCATAATAATACAAAATTCAAGAACCATTGAAGGATGAATAATTGTTTTTATTCTAGAGATAGATTTGATAGGAAAAATTTATATTATAAGAAAAGTTCTTTTGCAATATTCAAAGTCATTTTTTTTTTCAAGCTAAGCTTAAAATAATACTTCTTTTCTTGGTATATATATATATATATATATATATATATATATATATATATATATATATATATATATATATATATATATATATATATATATAAAATAAAAGATTATTTAATCCAGTAAATCCGGAGTTGGGAACAATTCCAAACAGGACCAATAAAATATCCCCAAATAGAATATCAAATTTAAGTAATCCCAGTCAAGAGCTCAATATAAATAAAATGCACAGAGCAAATAATTTTCTTAAAAAAACAAAACAAAAAAAAACAAAAAAAAAAAAAAACAACAATCGGTCACATTAAAATTAAAATTTGTTTCCATCCTGTTAAAAAGTATTGATATGAATCAATGGTCTAAAAAAAAAAAAGAAAAAAATTAACAGGACTTCTTCAGATCAAACAAGAAAATGAATCTTGTATGTATATGTGCATAATGATACGATAGTATATATATATATATATATATATATATATGAGCACACTATCATGTCATTAGGTACATATACACACACTTTATCTATACATACAAAACACAGTGTGTGTGTGTGTGTGTGTGTGTGTGTGTGTGTGTGTGTGTGTGTGTGTGTGTGTGTGTGTGTGTGTAAGACTTTTCTATATCATTTTCTCTGAATTGCTCTTTATCATTTCCTGATGATATAACAAAAATAAATAAAAATCTTAAACATATCAATAAAATTGCCATAATCATTCAATGGTGAACATTTCACTGATGTATTAGAAATAGTTTTCAATCATGTGTTTGAAATCATTTTTGTTTCTCAAATAATTACTTTTTTTCACAGAATTAATGTTGATATTTTTTGATTGTACAGATAAACTAGCAATAAACTCATGCTTTAATTAAATGTGTTGATATTTATCCCCATGAATAAATATACCAATTCTGTAACCTCACGCATAAACATTATTAGAATAATAATAATAATAATATATATTTTCCGTTATCAAAAATAACTTCTAAACTACAGGTACTGCTTAGGACTCCCTAATATATACATTTTATGTGTACCCCATTCTGAGTGAGATATTGTCCCTTTGGAGGTCATATGGCCTGAGATTGAGAATCTATTAAGTGTTTTTTTTTCTTTTCTTTTCTGATCATCCTGAAATTTTAATAACACTTGTCATTTTCATAGCAGAAAAATATCTACAAATCAATGGATTTCTGTGAGAAGCTCAAAACTGAGATGAAAGAAATAGAATGGTAAAAATATCAACATACCACAGCTGTTATAGATGGGGAAGGGGACTATCTAGGGAACACTGTTGTTATCATGAGCAGGTTAGGCATACCAGTTGTCACTGGCCCAACCATAAGAGGAGACAGCTAAGCCACAGGCAGCAATGCCATGCTGTGGGAGGCAATCAGAACATGAAAGACAGTAAAAGGTTATTCAAGATTAGAGAGAGAGAGAGAGAGAGAAAACCAGGAGGGGATTGAACTACCTCATTTTTTTAAGAAAAGGGTAAGCATTTATCAAGATATCTTTTTTATATATTTCTTGAAATAAGATAAAGAAGAAATAAATCAAAACTTGTTTCGTATCATCAAATCTAATAGTTCTTAAAAAGAAAAATAAGTGATAATCAAAATATTTAAAAAATAAAAAAATATTTAAGCTTCAAACTAAGGTACCCTATATACTTTTGAATAAGTCAAGGTAGACAATTGATTTTATGGTCCCAAAAAATCAGTAATTTAAAGAATTAATTTTTGAATTGAAATTTGCTTCTTGTTCTTCCCATTATGTTCAATTTCAACTTTTTAAAAAATGAGATTTTTAAAAAAGCCCCCCCCCCCACAAGGCATGATACACAAATTATACACGAGTAAAAAAGTTTTTAAAATTCAACAAAGAAGTGTTTTATGAAAAAATTAAATTAACATTGATAATTTATCATTTCTCTCCCATCCGAAGTATTTCTACACCATTGTAGATTGACAGAGTTAAAAATAACGGACAACGAAAAATTAGGATAAAAGAAAATATAAGGCAAAATTAAAAGTTGAAAATGCTCCAAGGAAAAAAAAATTAAAACAAAAAAAAAAAAACAACAACAAAAAAACAACAACAAAAAAACAAATGAATTAGTTTCTCTTTTCAAATCATCAATAATTTTATTAAGACATCACATTTTGAAAATTAAATAATTTTTAACTTCCCTCCAAGTTAAAAAAAAAAAAAAAAAATTTGAAAAGTAATTTTAATTATTTTCCATTACTCTTAGCCTTGAAGTGTAAAAATAGATTTAAATCTATTTCTAGAATACAAAAGTGACCCAACATTTTTTAAATGTATCCTGAAGACATTAACACAGGCAGTCAGGTGGAAAATTACTAAGCCTGATGCCTGGAAAGGTTATTTAGAAGAAATGTAGGGACTAGACAGTGTGTGTGTGTGTGTGTGTGTGTAGGAGGGGGGGTGATCAACTAACAACAAAGATAACTTCACTCAATAAATAGAAATGAATAATAACATTTCAATTAAACCAAAGCAAAATTTCAGTTGATTTGAGAAAATTCATTTTTGGTGTGTTTGGCGGGTGGGGAACTTTTTAATTAACTGGAATTTCCTATGAATAAATGTTTTACAGTCTGATGCCTTTCCTGATGACAAATCAGGGCTGAAAGATAATCTTTAAACTCAAGCCTTCCCATTGGCTGATTTATAGCATATTGCTGGGGGGGGATCAATTATTTTAAATAAATAAATAAATTAGATAAAAATAAATAAACTAACTAAAAGTGTTCCTCTGAGTTAATTGGAGAAGTAAAATTTCTAGGACAAAAAGCGAAAGTCCATTTCAATTGTCATCTACTCACTAATTTTGATTCAGTATAAAATGTAACAGTCTGGCTGGAGAAGACTGATAATAATTAATAAGAAAAAAAAAAAATCATCAATGAAATATTAAAAATATTTTGCGCTGAAATCTAAGAAAATTAAAAAGTATTCAGTTTATGTGAAAAAATTTTAATGGTAGAAGAGAACTTTCTAAACTTATAACATAGGTGACACAATCTTTAAAAAAATTCACCAAGTCAAATATATAATTCAAAATGTATATAAAAAATAAATAATTCAAAAATTTAGAATTTAAAGAAAACAAAATTAGGTATACAAAGTTTATTGATAATACCCCAAAGTGTCACAACACACAGTTTGGAAAGCTCTACAATGTACTATCATAAACTAGAAGAATTTATTACTTTTAAAAATTGGCCAACCACAGGCATGAAAATTTCCAGGTAAGAAAGGGGAGATAACATCTAACAAAAATATTCTGAGATGAGGAAAAACTTTTAAAGATACTAAAAAATAGAAGTTGATCAAAGAATTTCTAAAATAACTGAAATTTAAAAAGGAACTTATAGCCATTATTAAAATTCAAAATAAATAAATAAAATCTTTTTTTTTAATAAAACAAAGAAAAAACAAAAAAGGAGTTTCCAAGTTGTTTATCCGCAATTCCCTGATATAAAGGCCATCAGTTTTCTAGTGGTAAGTGAAAAGGGTTTGTGTTTATAA
Source organism: Sepioteuthis lessoniana (assembly GCA_963585895.1). Lineage (NCBI taxonomy): Eukaryota > Metazoa > Mollusca > Cephalopoda > Myopsida > Loliginidae > Sepioteuthis > Sepioteuthis lessoniana. The sequence continues at coordinate 17,014,040 of OY757940.1, read as the reverse complement.
GAACCAGAATTGTGCAAAAGAAAATCAATAGACAAAGTATAATGACAAGCTGAGCAGGAGCCAATGTGCAGTGATACAAAGCAAAATCAATATTCCACTTGTGTACAGACAGATAAAAACTATAAGTTAGTTGATTTATACAGTCAGCAGTCATCCATATTAGCTACAAATTGCAATTACTGCTCTTGATTACTCAACCAATTATATATATATATATATATATATATATATATATATATATATATATATATATATATATATATATATATATATACACACACACACACAAAGGAAAAGAATAGGTTATCAAAGAACCCCCCCCCCAAAAAAAACTCTGTCCCTTAATACTTGTTACATATTTAATTTCTGAAATTTGCATGCAAATATAATTATTATTATTACGAGACAGAAGTAGCATTTAGTCATCAAAATCATTAAAATTCTCATTATGTTTGCAGGTAACTATAACCCAACAAAAAACAGCACATCATAGCAAGATTTTTATTAAAGCAATACATTAACTTTGAGAATAAACAATATCTAATCCAGTTTGCAACTGAATGATAATTTTGTGGGGTTTGCATTAATCAAAATTTCATTTTTTAATCTACATCTTTGATCTAATGGAGATAATTATAAAATGCAAACTAGAATCTTTCACTTCTTCCTAAATAAAAGCATTAGTATCATCATGAACCACTCTAACAACAGAAAGACTAATCACATCTAGTAAAAAATAAAGATGTCTTCACACACTGACACACATAAAAGCTATATTTTAGTAGCAATCTCTCTTTTAAAGAAGTTTTATTAAAAACCACAAAAGTTTTTATTCCATTATTGGTCATTTTTAGGGTAATATTCAGGTGTTATTACTTTTTAAATTCAGAGAAACTGGTTATATATACTTTTATTTGATTAAATTAAAAATTTTAATAATTATTTTCACAGGTTTAGGACATTGGAAACAATTTTCAATATGGAATTTGAATATTCATGAGTTGTTAAATATATTTTGTTCAATGCATGAAAAAAATAAAAAATGAAAAGTATTTATATATTTTTTCTAATCTAGATCATATAGCGCATTCTGTGTACATATCTACATAAAAGAAATACTTAAAAATATTTAAGATATCGACATTCATGATATACTGTTTTGTAAAGGAAAACTAAGTTTATTACAGCAACAAATAATTCGATGTGTGCACCACTTGTCACATGACATCTCAACATTACAGAAAACACATTGTGATTCTGATAAATGGTTGCAGTAGAAAAGTACAACAAAGAATCTATAGTTTGTCACCCTGACGAACCTTGAAACACCTGGTGTTGCCAAAAGCCTTAATAATAAACTTCACATGTTTGTCTACATAACTGCATAGTATTTAATAAATTTTTGAAATCGTATTTCTTTTGTGTATATATATATATATATATATATGACCAACCGATTGGCACAGTGGTAGAATGTTCACCAATGATCAGGGAGACCAGGGTTTAATCCCAGGTCGAATCATACCAAAGACTCTAAAAATGGTACTTGATGACTCCTTGCTTAACACTCAGCATTATAAAGGTACAGTTCAAGGGTAAATGAAGCAATCCAGAGAAAGGAGTAGCACCCTTCCCTACACTTTGGTGTAGTAGCAATTAAAATGGGAGCCTTTAGGTTGCCCTCAACTATGGTTGGCCAATTTTATATATATATATATATACACACACACACACACTACTACTGCAAATTTTTCTCACATGACTGAGATTATATTAAATACAAACAACTTTCTTAGTAATAATAACTGCCTTTGTTGTATCTTCAGGAATATTGTCAGAATATTGATTAGGCATTTGATAGTCAGAGGAGACTTGAGTCATTCAACAGTTATTCACACACAGACACACACATTTAGAGAGGGAGATTAAGATCTATATCTTGGATAGAGACTCCACCATATATACATGCTTTCTAAAGCCAAGCCAATCAATACTGACAAGAGTTCCAAAATGTTTAATATTAAAATATATCAAACACTATGTCAGGCAGCCTTCAAAAAGATAAATAAAATAAAATAAAATTAAATTAAATTAACAAGTATTTGAGTCAGAAATTGTGTCTGCTGCTCATGGAGTAACAGTTAAAGATAATGACACAATCTAACTTTAAACAGTGACTGCAAGTCTACTCATTAAATCTAATATTTTACATTGTAACATATAAAAGGTTTAATAAGGCCAATTTTCAAAACAGAAATCTGAACGGATGCAAGAAAAAAACAAAAAGCCAGGAGGTGGGTGTTTCTGCAGAGAAAGAAACGGTGAGTTTTATCAAATCACATAAATGAAAAAAAGAAAAAGAAAAAAAAGTAGTATAGAAAGCCTACGTACCAGTGATCCAGTAACACAAATTAAGAACAGGTAGTACCTAACGGGATCCCCACATTTCAGTCGATTGATCAAATTTATAAACAGTCAGGTTTTAAGAAAGCTGAGCAAACAAACCAGCCACAATATTTTAAACAGGTAGATGCACACACGCACACACACGCACGCCGATTGTTGCCGATGCTCAAACAGTGTTAATACCTGCTGCTGCTGCTGCTGCACAGGAACACAAGCAGCTGTTGGTAGCAGGAAGTGTGCGCACGCACACACACACACACACTCAAAGCTACTACCGCCATTACTGCTGCTGCTAATACATGCCCTGCTACGACAACGCCAATAAAGAAGACTACCACATTCTCGTTAAATCTGCAGCTTTTCAACATGGCTTCCACTTGAACTACAAATTCAGAGTAGAAGAAAGGAAAAAATTAAGTAATCAAACACTTCAAAATTAACAGTTAGCCCAGGGATTTTTTCCAAGAGGTAAAGATATCCCATGTGGAAAAAAGTTTGCAGAAGGGAATCAAAAGGTTTTCATGAAAAAGAATTTCTTTTTTATCAAATGCTCAGGTATGCATAAATATTCAATGGCTGATTCACTGATCATTCGATTAATGTATTCTGAAAAGACATTCACAAGTCTACAATAATTCAGAATACTAAACTTTTATCAAACTCTTGGTATATTTCAGAAGATGAAATTATATAAATATATATCTATGCAAAATCTCTTCAACACTAAACATTTAAGGTTATTTATATTTCATAGACACATATAGATAGGGTTGAACAGAAAAAAAGAGGGAACTTAAAACCAATAGGAATTAAACATTTAAAATTTTTTTTTTTTAAAGAGCTGTCTTATATTGTGTCATTATTGACTTAGTTTTTTCTGCACCACTGTGTGTGTGCGCGTAGATGAATTAAGTTTGTAGCCCTTAGTTATAAACTGAATTTTGATCTGAAATTTTCACTGAATGATTTTCAATTTCTGTTAGATTGGGAGAAGTGTTAGGTTAAGTGCATTATCATAAAAGGATATATTGAAAAATATAAACATTTGTTTTATCACATCCCAGCCCCTTTCTCATATTAATAAGCTATGGACTTATTGAGATATGTGTGTGTGAAGTTTATGGTTCTATTTGATTGGAGTTTGTTTGTGATAGAAAGAATGTTGTATTTTTTTTGGCTAAATGATTAAAACATGATATCCATTACTTCAGATACAGTAATGATGGTTTAAACATTTACCCCCAAAATACAACATTCCTTCTACCACAAAAAATCTTAACCAAATAGAACCAAGCATATAATTTTAGTTTTCTTATATCAAGGTAATATGGGCACTTCTCATGGTATAATGGTTAATGAGCTAAGACAACATACCATTGCAGTGAGTCCAATTCTCACTGGGTGCCTAGAGCCAAATTAAGCTTTAATTTCACCTCAGTTATGAAGCTAAGTTAAACAGTATAGTCAAACAATTTGTAAAACCCAAAATAAATTTAAAAAACCTGTTTTAAGGGCCACTGGATAAGGGAACATTGTATGGAAGGGGGTCCTACTAAATGAAACCAAGTTGACAGTTATAATGCATTTCCATCAGAAAAAAATTTTGTTTAAAGATAACCTTTCTTAGTGAAATAGTTAATCTCAAGAGGTTGGGGAAAAAAAACAAAAAAACTTCCATTGTAATAATAATAAAAAATAGCAGGAAAAACAAATTGAGAAAAAAATGTGCAAAGCAGAAATAACTTACAGACTAGAGATGAAGTCACAAGTGAACAATCATGGCTAGACAAGATGAAGAGAGTTAATAGCAACACTATTCAAGTGAAGTAACATTTTCATAAACAGAGAGAGAGAAAATTTAGTTGAATCAAACAAGTGAAACTTACAGTTTCTTTCCAGGATAAAAGAAGTTATCGACATCCTGGGCTCTGCTTTAATTACAAAGATCCTTTATCTAAATTTCTAAATCATTTCTTTTATGAGAATTGTGTAGGCTTGAAATCAATAATGTTAATAAAGTCGATTCAACTGCAGACTGAGTGGCTGGTGTCAGAAAGGAAGTCAGAAATGCATCAGTTACTGCATATTATTGAATATATATATATATACACACACAAGCTGAAAAACTTAATAACAAATAAATACAGACATTTCTTGGCAGTTTTTGAGTCAGTTTAGAAATGTGTTGAAGAGAGACAGACTTCTTTGTTATCCAAATGAAAAGAAATAAATAAAATAAAACAAGATTTTAAAAAAAAGAAAAAAAAAAAAAAAAAAAAAATTAATTTGTTTAGGAATGAAATTAATAAATATCTTGATCAAACATTATTGGGAAAAAATTCTCACCTGACAATGACTACATGAAAGAAGAAAAAAAAGAAAAAGTCTATATTATAATGATCTGATTGCGATATCTTAGAAGCATAACACAGCTAAAATGGCACATCAAAGTGAGATCTTTGTTAGAACATTTAATGCTATTGCACTAGAGAATAAAGCAATTTCCAATCCAATCAGTAACTTTAAGACAATAATGTGGGGTGTGGGAATTCACACTCACCTTGACCATTTTAATTTTTCAAGGGTGATAACCAATAATTGCAGAGTACATCATTTATTCACAATTATAATATATGATAAAATATAACTTAATATCAAATTTAGTAGCCACCAATAGTAGTCTTTAATTAAGAAGACCCCCTCCTTTCAATCTGAAATTTCAACCCTTTTTATATTGATTTTTTTTAAAGGAATTCAATAGAGAAAAATAAAGTCTAATTTAAATTCTCTAATAAAGTCTATCAGTAATAATATCTTTCTAAAGAAAATGAAAAAGAAAAGGGTATTTTTATAAATTCATTGAAAAAAAAAAAAAAAAAAAAAAAAAAATGAATTAAAAAATAAATAAATAAAATAAATAAAAAACGGCTTCTTATGAAAAAAATAGTTAAACTTAAATTTTGGTTTATTAAAATTTTAAAACAATAGACATAAAGCAACAAATTAATATTCTATCTCTTGCTACAACAGAAAGAGAGCACATGGTTTGGTTAGCTGGATTTAAAAAAAAAAAAATTAATAAGCTATACCAATTCTCTGTTCTTTTATAATAATTGATAATCATGTTACTCTTAGTATAAAAGACAGGGATAATATATATTGTTTGTAAAAATTACTTACGACTTAGAGAATATACTAAATTTTGCATAGATAATTGAACTCCTCGTTCAACAACTTCCATTGACCAAACAAAATTATGAATTTTAATGATGACTCTTAAAACTTATCAACAATATTTATATTTCTTTTTTTTTTAAATCTCTAGGATTTAAAAATTTGACTCATCTATATAGAAAGTATTTTAACCAATACTGAAATTCAATTGCACAAAGGAAGATATAAGACAAAAAAATAAAATATAAAAAGATATTTTTCCCTTATATATTTCTGAATAATTCTAAGATTGAATGTAGTAGAAATTATTAATCCAATTTGTGCTGGATATAAAAGTAAGTTAGCCAACCACAGTTGAGGGTGACTGAAAGGCTCCATTTTCAATAGCTACTACACTGAAGTGTAAGGGAGGGTGCTACACCTTTCCAGGCTGGATTGCTCCACTGACCTTTGAACAAACCATATAAAGCTGAGTGTTAAGCAAGGAGGCATCAAGTACTTTTTTTTTAGTCTTTGGTATGACTCAACCTGAGATAGAACCCCAGTCTCCTGGACCATTGGTGAACACTCTAACCATTATGCCATTCTGTATTTTTGTGCATTTGTTACTCTAACAGAGCAAAAATAGCATATTATGAAACTTATATTAACAGAAACCATAAAAATTCTCTGGAGAAGAAAGAAATTTTCAGTCGAAATATTCCAAAAAATCTGGGGTGGAGTTTGATGATCCAATTTCTCAGGTGGTATAACTCAAAAATGATAGATTAACAAAACTTCTATAACTATTAGCAAATAATTTTCTGTTAAAATATTCCAATTGGGTTTGTTATAAAACAGCAAAGTCAGCACAAGTTTTTTTATAAGCACAATGCCATTAAAATGCTCTAATTTGAAGAATAAAGCAAATTCCAGTCTAATTTGTAATGTAATAATACTGATGAGCTCACTACCAATAATCTACATTATAATGATCTAATTTATCAAGGGCAATAACTTCAGGTATATTAAACTATTAAATGTTATTTCAAAAGTACTTTTTTTATTTTATTTATTTGCAAGTAATCATAAATTCTATAAATACAAGTAGCATGACAAAGAGCTTAATGATTGCCAATAACAGGTTTTAAGAGTTTTATGATAAAAGAAAAAATAAAAAAATAATCAAAATATAAAAATCAGCTGTCTAGTATCATACAATTGTGAGTAAGTAAAAGAAAACTGAGATTACTAAATTCTTTTTTATATATAACCCCCCCCCAAAAAAAACCCCCAAAAACTAAACAAGATTTAAGCAAGCAAGTTAAAAAGTCAAAGGCTCATTACATGACAGAATTAACACCTTGAAGAATAATCCATTTAGCTATTTCCATCAGAATTAGCAATAAATTAAATCGGCTAATTGTCTTAAAATAATGATTTAAACTTATGTCACTTAGCCTTTATGTAATAAATTATTTTAAATAGAGATTAAATCATCTAAGGGGGCATAACTCCTATATATTTTTTGCTACCCTGACCAGGTACAATGGATCCAACATCTAAGACAGACAACTCATAAATAATTTTGGATCTAGTGTGACTTGAGCTTACTAAATCAATTAAGATGATCATGTTATTTTGGAAGGCTGACAAGGAATTAAAAAAAAAGAAAAAAGAAAACTTACTTAGCTGAGACTTATTGGATACGCTAACTGTATTTTAAGACCATCCAAAAGTTGGCATGTCAGTACAGTATGTTGTTCCTAAATTTGGAAATTCAGGATCATATTCCTGAGAAATAAACATGGCAGAAGCCAGAAGATTATATAAACACAATTATATATATGAAATTTTCAACTGCTATTATTATTACTACTAGTTCATCTGAGCCACCATAAAAATATTAAGTAATTTTGTAATTACATTGTACTTATTGGATATTAAAAATAAAATTATATTGCTTCACATTTTCTTATTTATGTCAAACTAAAGATAAAAATAAGTAAAGATTACAAATAGTCTTCTGCTTTATCCCTTTTTGCTATGAATAGTAATTTACTAAGTTTTTTGTTTAGATGTGGCATAAGGCCATATGAATGGGGCACCAAATAAGACTAACTCACTTGTATAGGTTTGCTAGTCGAGCTTGCTAACCATTAAACCACTCAAGGTGCCATAAACAGATATTCAAACAGATCTTATTTTATGCTTATATATACAGACCAATCAGAAGTGATTTTTTAACACTATTTTCTGTATACACTATCTGATGTTCTCTAACCTAATAATATTCATCAATGAATGAGTATAAAAATTACTGAATTTAACAAAATTCTATTTTTGCTTCAGACAAGTTTATAATATGCTCCATGTTACCATAACAAGGAACTTTTCATTACTGTAGTGAGATCAGACCAAGTAACTATATATAAAAATTGATAGGTTTTATAGATTACAGTATTAAAACTGAGGTTAATTCTGGAGAGTGGATTTTCATGTTAAGTTTTATTTCATTTTTAAATCACAGCAACTCACTCAGGCAGTCAATCTATGACAACAAACAGCACGAATCAGAAGAAATATAAATATCACTAAAAATAAGATGAAAGAAAATAATTCATAAATCAAAAGTTGACAATGTTTAACCTAAAAAATAAATATAAGATGAAATTGCTAAGTTGAAAATTATATATATATATATATATATATATATATATATATATATATATATATATATATATATATATAAAATTCACACACACACACACACACATTTGAAAATAAAATAAAGGTAAGATTTTAAATTTCATATATAGAGCAAATTATTTTACCTTTTGAGATATTTTTTTTAAATCCTCAAAAAATGATTAATGTACTTAAACCAACTTATCTATATTAAAAAATTTAGAAACTAAGAAAAGAAAAAAATGCTGAACAGCATAAATTAAATAATAATCGTTCTTTGCTCAACAACTGATTCCAAGTTTTTACTCAATAAGAATTGTAATCAAACTTGAAAATTTTTCAATCAACACTTAAGATAGGCAAACTGCGACCCACTGCACTGTTTTGTATGGCCCATGGTAGCCTCTAAAAAAGTAAAAAAATAAACACTTGTACTTGAATTGAGACTAAATTCTTTTAATTTCAAAAGATGCAGCCCTTTGATAATTCATAACTCAGTGATGCAGCCCTCTCACCAAAAAGTTTGCCCACCCTTGCTTTAAAATTCTGCTTTAATAGAATCACAAACATGCTATCTTGCTTTTCACCATATAAATAAATTAAATGCTGTGGATGATGTAATGTAAAGAGCATGCTAGCATTGTGCCACAATTAAGATTAGTAAATAAATAAAGTAAATTTTAAGGGCTAGTGGATGTTACCATAACAAGGAACTTTTTCATTACTGTAGTGAATAATCTTGACCTATATTAAAACAGAAATAACACTACCCTTGTCTCATAATTGTTACATTAGCTGCAAATGTAACAAATATTTTATGATAGAGGTAGTAAATCCCGATATCTAAAATTTTACTTTTGATATCCATTGATCTAATCTACAGAACAGCTAAAGGGTTGCAAGCAAAGGGAAGTGTTGTGGTACTACTATTACTAGTAGTAATCAGACTTCATATTAGTCAAATGACACACACACACACAATACATATATATATATATATATATATATATATATATATATATATATATATATATATATATATATATATTAAAATAGTGATCATAATAATAAGCAGCAACAGATGTTATCTTCATATAAACTTACAGTTGTCTAAATCCTACTTGGGTGATCAGTAATATGAAATCATACAGTCTAAACTACTTGTCTTATATTTGTATATAGTATATGAGAACCTCTTCAAAATAAAGTCGACTTGTGAATAGAGACAGTTTATTTCCAGGTGTTTCATTAAGAATACCGGATCAAATACTTAAAACAGGAGCAAGATTTACTTAAGTTACTAACCAAAGAATCTTTATTATTATTATTTTTTTTTTTTTTTAGTTTAGAGCTGATAGTAAATCCGAATATGGCTACCCCCCCCCCATATCAGCTCCTCACACATTACAGCAACAATGAAGATTTTTTAAAATTTTATAGTCCCTTTAGAGCACAAAATGTCAGCACAGAAAGGATGATACTGTCTTTTTTTTTTTTTTTTTTTTTTTTAATGTTAATACTTAAATCCATTAAAAGAAAAAAAAAGCTTAAAATTTTTAAAGGCTTTTTTCTCTCCAAAATAATGTACACAACGTAGGTATACGCTTACGAATTAAATCCTGCTACAACAGAAATTGACTTTTTTTTATTATTATTGATATCAATAATAAATATTCATGACCCTAAGTCAAATGTAAATACACCAGCAACTACTAATATTGAAACAAACAGAAAGAATCATCATTTCTTTACTGTGAGCTACGACACCCATTCCAGTAGTCGCGATTCAAGAAGATTTTAGCAGTTCATCAACCTCGAAAATACAGTATCAGCAACAACTGATAAAGACAGGCTTATGAAATAACAACAGTCAGTGTAGGAATGAACCTAATCTGTTAAAAAAAATTGTAGTGGACGTTATTTTATGATAAAAGACTGAAAAGTGAAAAAAGGAGAGAAGTTGGGAAATGTCCGTATGGCATATTTAAATAGTGGCTGCTTCTTCTATGAAGAAGAAGAAGGGAAAAAGAAGAAAAAAGAAAAAAAAAAAACTGCCATTATAATGAAAATCTGACCTGCACCAAATAACTGACAGGACAGACGACAAAAACTGAGGCGAATGTCACTTTGCTTGAGTGAAACCAAGGTTAAAAGAGACAAGAGACTTTTTTCTTTCATTTTTGTTACAAGGTTAAATATCACTTGCCTATTGTAAAATTGATGATGGCTAATGTGATCATCGAACAAAAACTGACTCATTAATTAGAGAATAGAAAAGGCTTTCTACTCACTGGATTAAAAATTCAATAAACTGCAGATATTATTATAAAAACCTTTTAAAATAATTACAAGCAACAGAAAAGAAGAAATACTAGTAATAACCTTATGCACAAAAATAATCATAATAAATATATACCTACGTAATAATATGAAAGCAGCTGCTGCGTTACACACAACTACTGTATCAAATCGAAGGAGAAAAAACTACGACCCTGATTCAATACTTGAACCTTAATGTGCCTCTAAAAATTTATAACTAACGGTATCAAAAGAAGTATTAAGTAAACACCATTCCCATTGAATTTTAAAATGAGTGGTAGAAAGAATAAGTAAATAAATAAAATACCGGCCGGCATTTTTAAATTTTAAAGTCGCAGTTAAAAGATCAGGTGATATAAATAAGAAGAGGAAGGAAAACTTCAAGTTAGGGGGATTAGATAAAAAAAAATATTTCAAATATCAAATCAACATGACACATGCTTAGTATTCATTAGTTTATGTCAATACTTTCGTGGCTTTAAAGTTTAACCATAACAATCTTGATAAAAAGATTAAAATCAAATCCATTTTAACCTAAATTCAAATTAGGATCATTTAAAAAAGTATATATATATATATATATATATATATATATATATATATATATATATATATCTTCTGAATTCTATTCAACCTATTCAATCCTTATTGATCCTTAATATCAACAGGTGATTTTAGAAGCATGCTGTCGTCAAATAATGAAGCAAGTGAGGTAACAAGCTCGTAGAAGTGACGATTAAAAGATTTGAAAAATAAAAATGTGCTTTGTCAGAAATTGAAAAATAAATACAAATAAAATTTGAAGAAAAAAAAAAAGGATGAGGTCAAAGGTGATCACCAAAAATGAAAGGTGAAGGTCATTTTTATCGGAGTCGAAAATGGCAAGTGATCCTCCTATTTAAAATTGTAGATCAAATCACAGACTAAAAAATACCCTAAGTGAAAGAGTATAGTTTTATTTTTAATAATCCCAAATCCAAGAGATCACCCCACTATTATTATCATCATTAATAATTTCCTTGATTTGCATATAGAATTAATGCACAAGTCATTTTTGCACGCATTTCACTGCATAATAAACCTACAAATTACTATTAATCATCGCAGTGATGTTAATAGCAATGGCGATGTCTGATTTCTCAGAAATCAGAGCTTAAAAAAAGAATGGTATAAAAATGTCAAATCTCTCGAGTTTTGAGTTGAATTTTTTTTTTTTTTTTTTGGTCACTCGAGAAGGGTGTTAGCTATTACGATCAGGTTACAATTACAGCCAAAGAAATAACTGCGAACTGGAATAAATTTGGTTCCACTCCTTAATTCTAAGAAGCAGCTAACAGAAAGATATCAGCAACGCCCTTCTTCAAAGACTATAAAAAGAACTTATTTCAGAGATTCACAGCTCTTTCTTTCTTTCTAATAAATGATTAAATATTATTAAACGTAAATTAAGAAAAAAAGAAGAATTATCATTCCTTTAGGCTTAAAAATGTTTCATTTTTCTGTTTGTAAAAGGCCGTATAAGAAAAATGAACAAATTTGTTAGTTTCAAATGGGATTTTTAAGAAAAGAGTCAACTCTAAAACACTTAAATATTATTTCATCCTAAATAAAGTTTTTAATTCAATTACAGTTAACAATCAAATAATTGGATTGATTACACAAGGATTAATTTAAGGAAGACGCCTACTCAAAATTTCTAATAATGTTTCCAACTTAAAAAGAAAAAAAAAAAAATGAAACAAAAACTTTTTTGGTGCAATTTGAGATTGTTGGTTGAAATGGCGTCTTCTTGAAAGAAGGAAGACCCATTTAAGACGTCACATTATTGGGCACCAGGCCAATAAGGAGTTCAAGAATAAAACAAACAGTCATTGAACCCATCCTTAATCTAACCAACTTAAGAATTAGTCAAAACGTCAGCTGTAAAGTAACATTAACCAACCCTAAGAGGAAGCCGAAGCTTTTAATTGCATCACAGAAATTAATCACCTCAACCCCAATGGCTAAAAAATAAAAAAATAAAAATGAAACATTACACCCTGAGAACAGCCTGCACCAACTTTAAGGTTGGACTGACCTAACTTAAGTTGCTTGAGAAGTCATTTGGGGGCTTTTAGAAGGTGATTTGCTTTATCAAAACGAATAAATTATCTTTGTAAATAAAAGATGCCTCTATTTACATTAACTGAAGTTAATGCAAATAAAGACATCTTTGCCATATCTATTCATAAATAGAAAATTTGAAAAAAGAAATAAAACTAAAATTGAACGGCAAATTACAGCTCAACAAAACTTCATTCTTCTTTTTTTAAACCTAAATGCGCAAAAAAAAAAAAAAAAAAAAAAAAAAAAAAAAGCAATGTCTCAGTGTTAATGGTATCGTGCAATATATATATATATATATATATATATATATATATATACACACACAGAGATCAAATGTACTTTAATTGAAATCAAACTAATTTGAAATTAAAGAAATGAGAAAAAAATTGCTTTTTTGAAGCTGAAAATTATCATTCAAGGAATGGAGACAAAACAGTCTCATAATTTCAATGAACCAGTGAATGTAAGACATTTGATTTTATTCTATTCAAACTGTGATTAAAAGAAAATTTGGGGATGGGCAAGTAGAGAATTAAGACCAAACCTAAAAGGGATTAGTGAATCGTTGAATTAGAAAAAAAGGATATTTATAAACATGATCATATTCAGCAGAACGGATTTTATATGTACGATAGTTCAGTGATTGGATTGAAGAATGGGAAAATCTAGCTTAAGGTTTTGTCATTTTGTCAGCTGAAAAAAACAAAAACAAACCTAATAATTGTTTTTTTTTCTGGGGGGTGGGGGTAACCAATCACATTTCCATACATATATCATAAAACTAAGTGTAACAACCATTATGAGTCAATAATACATTAATACTAAATTAGATGGAACCGTTAAAAAAGTAAAGAAAAAAGAAAAAGACGACTGTAGCAACAGGCGTTTAAAATGGTTAACTAAAATAATGATTATGTTTTGCAAGTGCAAGAAAGAGAAGAAAATTACTAAAAATAAAATTAAATAGATAAAATAAAAATGAGGATAGGGATGAAGAGAAAAAAAATCAGCAGTTGCTCTGAAGAAGGCTGTTGTTGTTGCCTTTCGGGGGTAAAACAGCAGGGGAAGATGATCAGATTAGGGAGAGAGAGAAAGAGAGAACAAGTCACACACGCATCAGAAAAGGTTTTGAAGCTTAAGGGCTAGAAGATAGACAGCGGGGTGGGGACAAAAAGAGCTTAGTTTTTTTTTCTTCTTCTGACATTTTGCCTGAACACACAAAATGGGAGTCAACACAGTGAAAAAAAAAAGAAAAAGGAGAGAGACGTTTGGAGATTGGATAATGTCAAAAATAGACACATATTAAGTGTATGTATGATTTACAGATACTACACTCTGATCCTAGGCATAAATGCTCGAATGAGAGACACTGATTTTTAGGCAAAACACACAATTACTACACTGATTTTAATAATCCATGAGCATTTTATGAATATTATGCTAGTAGTATATAAATTAATTAGTCTTTTTTTTTTTGTTGTTGTTGTTTTAAGCTTTCAACTTTTTTTCGGGAAGAGATGAAATAATATCAATTGGTTTAGTTTGGTTTCATAGTTTAATGGCATATAAGCCTTAGTGGGTTATTTAATGCTAAAATCATCTTTGTAGAAGACCAGCAGTGATACTATTCAACCCATAGCTGGGGAAGATAAGGGGATTAATACGACTGATAATGCGACTGGAGTTCGAACTCGCTTAGTCGAGACCGCAATCCAGTACTTTAGCCATTACGCCACGGGGACGAGCCCTTACTGGAATTAATTGGATTATCAAAGGAGACTTGAACAACATCTTGTTTCTATTTAAAGTTTTCTTTTCTTGCTCTATCGTCCCAAAATTAAGACCCCTTTTGAAGAGAGCTGTTTATTTTTAGATCCCTAAAAGAAAAGATGATACTATAGTCATCCCCAAACAAATAACGGGGTGGGGGGAAAAGACAACAGATATGACAGTAGTAACATTATCAATCAATAAGAAAACATTTAATGATTACATGCGGATTAATACAGAAAATAATTGGGATTAAATTTTTATATAAAGAAAAAAAAAGCCATTTTATAATTACTCAACTGAAATAAGCATGTGAAATAATCAAGCAAAGTAAGGGATGTGAATATGATGTTTGTATTATTGACTGTCCTAATTTAGCCCCACCCAAAGAATTTAATAACGATCTCCTTGTATTTTAAAAATAAATAAAAGAAAGAAGATATAATCACACAGTAAACAGAACTTTAAATGCTAGAGTTAAAAAAAGGAATTAATTTCTTAGTTTAATTATTCGTTTTATGTCCATTTAAGAGCTGGAATTTGCATGACTCTTTTAGAGTTTAAATGCTCTCAATTTGAAGAGAAAATAAAGATTCTTAGGTAACAAGTCACGATGCTTAAAATAAACAGGCAAAAGAAAAAGAAGTCATTTTTTTTTAATTTCATGCATATCAATATAAATTAAACCTGGATTTTAAAAAAAAATCAAGTTGAACTCGAAAAGCAAGTTTTAAAACACTAAATGCACCAGAAAAAGCATTTTAAGATGTGAAACTTTTTTTTTTAATAGGCTAACAATATTTTAAACACTGACATTTACATAGGGGTATTTTTTTAATAAATAAAACGAATGTCAGGAAGGAATCGAACCTGTTGACATCAAACATTAGTCTTCGTTTTCATTTTTAAAAATTTGATTGTTATTTATGATGATGATGATGATAATAATAACGAAATATTTACCTTTTCCTCCTTAAAAGAATTACAAACAGAGTAAACAAGGTTGATAGAAAGGAAATTCAATGGTAATGCAACATCCGAAATCACCGAAGTTTTTTAAAAAGAAAAAGATTGAAATAATCCTTTTTTCTTCTTCCTTTCTTTCTATTTTTGCAAAACGACAAGTGAAAGTGTTTTTTCATATAAAAAAGAAATCAAACGACAATCTTCCAAAAATTTTAAATCTTCTTTTTCTTCCTCATAAAAAATATCCAACCTTTGGTATAATTTGGTAAAAATTTTCAACCAGGAACCAAGATCCTTTTTTTTTCTTTTTGTACTACATGACGGTAAATGAAAAATTTGTTGTGTTTTTGTTTCCGAAAAAAATTTTCTCAGGTGAAAAAAATCATAAATTATTAACTTTTTATAACAATCACCTGTCGTTGTAGAAGCAGATAGGGTTATATGAAATGATGATGAGAAGACTGGCAACAGTTGGACTGGCTGGCAATCAGCAAGATCTTTTTTTTTTAAACTCTACAAAAAATATCATATACTAGGAGGAGCAAATGACGAAAGAAAAGGGAAAAAGAAAAGCTTGAAGGAATCTCAAAGTGGTGGCTGCTGCTTCTAATTCACAAACATTTCAATCACCCCCTAACAAAAAAGGACCTTCCTCCTTCTTGTTGTTGGCAGGGCGTGGACTTCCTCACACTACTTACTCCCGGGCAAAGATCCAAGCCAAACAAACCAAACCTACCAATAAATATTACCAATGTCAGAGCTAAAAATAAAAAAAAGTACTAAAAATCTGATCTCCCTCCTCATAAACTACTACAGTAGCAAACCAGAAACACTACTACTACTTATAATAATACACACGCACATATACCGCCATCTTGCTAAGTAGTACCTATTAAAATGAATGTGGTTAAAAAAAAAAAATGGGGGATGAGATTTAGAATGAGAATAATTAAAAGATGAACCCCCAGTTTGTGACCACTTGATAACTACTCCCTTCCTCTCTATTATGAACTGAGCGGTGTGTACTTTCAATTTTAGACCTGAAGAATGTTTGGAGATTTTGGAAAAATGTTTATCTTGGGTTGAGATGATTTAATTCTGCAGACTCAGGGTGATGGGGAATTTTTTGTCTCAGAACTGAAATATTTGCAAAGGAATGTGTTTTCTTTAGCGATTTTAACCCAGGGAGTCGGCTTAAACAGTAAAAGAAAAAATGTACAACGCTGATCATTTCTCAGAATATATATATATATATATATATATATATATATATATATATATATATATTACTGTTTTGATTTTAATTTCAAATTAATATTTACCATGAATATTATTAAAGGGTATCAATAGTTATTATAACTCATTAAACTTGCAGTTAAAACATACATAAAATCTTATTTTTATTCAAATAACAATTTTGATGCTTGTTTTTTAAAGAGAAAAAGCTCAATTTTCATTTTTTGAGGGGATCAAATGTATTTGTTTATTTTAATGTCAATGATAAAATAAATTGTATAATGAATATGAAATCTTATTTATATAAAAATTATGGAAATAAAAGAAAAATCACACTAAACAATTTTTCAGTCGATGTTGTTTATTTAATATTGTTTAGAGTTTTGCAAAATAATAGGTTTAAATTCTACAAGCAGCAGCAAAGTGCTAATAATATTTAAAGAGGAGGCTTGCTGATGCCTAAGCCATATATAGGAAAAGTATGAGAGAAGGAAAAAAGAAGCTTCCCCAAGTCCTAAGGATTTTTATTGAGAAAATATTAAATCATCATCATCATATATATATATATATATATATATATATATATAATAGATTCAATTTATTTTTTAACTGACTTTTATTAAATAATCAAGTTTTTAGAAAGGATTCTGTGGGTATTTCTTTACGATAACAACAAACCCCCTGTTGAAATGAGGCTTCAATTTCTTTGGTATATCACTTGATGATTTATATTGTTTTAATTGTGCGAAATTATCATTTTTCCTTCAAGATAAATAAAACCCTGTAAAACTGAAGGTTTTTATCTTTGAAATAAAATACTGAGAATTAAAAAAGGAAAAAAAAGGCAATCTCTACTGTTGCATTTTTGATGCCTACCTTTTTTTGCATTTACTAAAAATAAATAAATCTCCCTAAAATATTCCTTATTGATAATTTCTGACTATAAACACTGAAGATTACAAATGTTTTTTGAAAAATGCACAAAATTATTTTTTTAAAACGTTAACAAGATTAATTTAATTTGATTTAAATAAGGGTGTGTCCCCAATGGCATTTTAAAGTGAAACATTGACTTTATTTTGCACTTGTTAGGTCAGCTTTAAGATCTAACGGTTTTATTTATTTTGGGTTCTCTTTTAAGGGGAAAAAGGTAAATTAATTAGAAATAAGTTTATTTTTAAAATATGAAATAAAAATTACAGCCTGGTTTAGTAAACTATTTTTCTCTTATCTTTTTTCTTTCTTTTTTTTTTAAGAAGAAAACCGTTTTTTTTAAATGCAGTTACATGCATTCAAGTTGTACTGATCTAACAATGCATGCAATTAAAAAGCGTTAATTAAATTTAAAAATAATAATAAAAAGGTGCATATAAACAATTGGCTATTAAAAATATGTAATCGTAATAAATAATTATATACTATTATCATTATTATTTCAAATGAGGTAGAGAGAGAAGAGAAAGTTATTGCCTGATAAATAATAATTGCTCTTACCCGTATGGATGGATCTTGGGTGTTATTATAATTTTTTTTTCTTTTTTAACAGGCCAAAACAGTCAGAAGGTAAATCTCTGGCAGACGACAAATATGGAACGAGTGTAGGGACGATGATGATGATAAAACTATAACCTATTTCCACCCAGGTTTCTTTAGCGGCTCTAAGAGACCAAACCTCAATTATTGCGGGAACCCGACCTGAGCCGAAACACCACCAACAAACCAACAGATGAATCCGCTTCAACAGATTTGACCTTCACTATTTCTCTTACCAATATTTATTTTACTGTCGATATTTTAATAATCGAAAAGCCTTCAATATCAGTAACACCCAATAAAAATCTTCAATCGATGATCTTTAAATCAGCAAACGCTTAAAATACTAAATTTAAAATCTACAAACAAACATAAAATATCATAAATCCATTTCATCAATAAACCCAACGCACAGAACATTCAATTTTTTATTATTTTTTCAGCCTTCTCTTTTAGTCAATTTTATATTTTATGTAACTATTAATTTCACCCATATCTATTTTTTCCGGGCATTTTTTAAAATTTCTGACCCACCACAATAATCACTTTTTTTTTGGTTACTATTTGCTATCACCCCTTCCTCCAACTATATTTCATTTAATACACGAGCGGCGAATCGCAATGCGGAGTAATACACACCAAGGCTTCATGCCATTACATGATGTCATGAAATTATGGGATGTTGCGACTGGGCGAGATTAGAAAAAGTTACCTTCATGCGATATTCCTATCTATGAAAAGCCATAAATGTCATAAAATACAGATTTTCCTTCACACAATCAAATAAGAAAAAGTAAAATATAATTGAATTTTATTTTTGCGAGCAATAAATTTATCGCATAATTAATGCAAGCACGCTCAGCCATTCCACTGTGCATATATTTACAAATTCACATATACGCATATCTACTCGTAAGCAAAGAAAAAAAAAAAGGAGGTCGGATTAGCGGTTAAAATAAGTCGCGTATTGCCGAAAAACACACCAGACGTCGGCGTTCAACTCTAAATAAAAGCAAATGGACCTTCTGCAATTGAAAGATTTGGCGCAACACCATCTACCTATCCCCATTTCACCCAATTTTACCTTGTGCCATAGAAAAAGACCCACCTGCTTTAAATTGTTACTGATAGATTGATATTGTCGGTATTTGATCCCAAGTTTAAAGTTTATCTGTTTTTTACGCTAAACAGGTTGCACCTACTTAGGCCTTTGAATATTAGCACAAAACAATTTTTTATCTCACATTGGCCTTGTGCCAGACTAAGCTGGCCTCAAATATTCAAAGATGTACACGTTACCTTTTATCTTTTCTATACGGATTTGACCCCATTACCGCACAATCAAAAAGGGAAAAAAAGTTTTGCATTGGCCAAAAAGTCCGTTTGGTTTCTCTCTCTTTCTCTCTCTCTCTAACAGCTAGACGACCCGTTAACCTGTTAGGATCCCGTTAAAACAGTGACCCCTGATGATATTGATGTTTCTCTTTACGAATGACTAAAAAGTTCAACTTATCATTTATTTAGTTATCTCCGTTATATCGAGAAATAATTGATTTCTTTGTTTAATCATACATCAACCTTATTTAATGTTAAAGCCACCCTTGGAGGTGAACATTAATAGCACAATTTAACTCATAGCTGAGAGGATAATGGGATTCATCCCTTTGCCAAGGATATTAGTCTGAAAGGAATTGTAATAGTGCGACTGGAGTTCGAACTCACTTATTTCGTAGCCGTCGTCCAACATGTTAAAACTGGTGTCAAAACCCATCAGGAGTAAAATAATAATGACAATAATAATGGGGAAGGTGATCCACTGGGAATCGTGCAAGAAGTTTAAATTCGTCCATACGACCAAATGGTATATGGATTACCCAGAACCCGTTCAAGAAAATGAGACGCTCAAAATACCTTGGGATTCTGAGATACAAACGGCTTATCTAATCTCGGCCAGACCAAGTGATAGTCAACAAATGCCGGAGAGTAGATTTTGGCGTTCCGGTTGATCACTGGGTAAAACTGGAGGAAAGCAAAGGGAAAGATAAGTACTTTGACCTTGCTAGAGAAGGGGGGAAAAACTATGGAACATGAAAGTGACGGTGATACCAATTGTAACTGGTGCGCTCGGTACAGTCACCAAAGGATTGGTACGTGGACTGGAGGATTTGGAAATAACAGGACGAGTGGAGACCATCCAAACTATAGCATTGTTGAGATCAGCCAGAATACTGAGAAGAGTCCTGCATATTAGCCACTACGCCAGCGAGGACTCCCCTTATCGAGGATTAAGATGATTTAAATATAGTGTTCTGTGCGAATGCTGCCCCTGCAATTTTCATTAAGTTGTAAACTGGGCTGGAAATTACCTTATTTTAAATACATTGATCTAATAAAAGTGTCACTGCTTTGTGTCGCTTTTGTTGGGTTGTGGTTCCATGAAGGTATAATGAGAATTTTTGTAACATATAAATGATATTGTAACACAGAGAATGGCACATCGCAGCGAAATCTTTGTTAGCGCTAAAATACTGTAACTGTAAGAATAAAGTAATACAGAATCCAAATTGCAACTTAATAATTGTATAGGGTCTTTTTTGCGCTCACCCTGTTCATTATTATTTCTCCAGAAACACAAATATAAGATGCAAATTATTGAGTACTTCTCTATATTCACCCATTCATTTATTTATGTTAATTACAGCATAAATTCTATAAACATGATGTAATTCTGCATTGAGCTTAATTGCTCTCAAAAGCGAATTTTTAGGGAATAAGAACAGTGAATAAACGAGCAATGTAATATGGATATCTACTAAGTTTAGTTTAGACTGGTACAAAGCCATGAGGCCATGAAAGATTCATAAAAAGAGAATCAAACTCTCAAAAGTAACAATCATTTATGACCATAGCTTTTTAACAATTAGCCTACCGCAAGTTGTTTTTGATTTTTATTCATTTAACCAAGGCTCCACAAAAACAAGTCCCCTGTGAGGACTAAACCGTAGCCTCCGCGGTATATATTACCTCGACTAAACTCTCTCCTGAAGCTAATAGTCAACCCCACACAAGAGTAACTATACGACTACTTGCCTCGCATCTCACAAACCATCCAAGTCGCATACATGAAAACACCAGTGTAGCCAACCAGCTCTGTGAGGACACTGGATGGTAGCCAGAGGACCGGATAAGATCGATGGACGATAGGGACATATGGAGAGAGAGTGAGACAGACTGAAAGACAGAAACAGAGAGTCAAGTGAATCCGTGCAATTAGTAAGACTTGATGATTATTATATGTCTAGCATAAAGTTTTAGTAGAAGGGTCTGAGAGACGACATTACAAAAGATTTGGCTGCTGAAACTGCATGTAAAGATAATTATACGGATACTATATCCTGATGGAGAGCTAATATATCTAGATGGATTTTTCAGATTCTTCAACAAAGCTTCATATGAGAGGTAGTGTAAACCTTCTTTAGAGCTACAGCCTAGTTGGCTGGCAGCTGTAGAATACACCGATTGCATCTCTGCGGAGGGGTAAGACCCCCCTCCAACGGGTGTCCTGAATATGAAAATAAACTATCTGATGGTGAGGCTCTAGTTTTGGAAATTTGGGGAAAATGGAGTACCCCTTCATTGCTATTTTTCCCAGGTCCACTCTGGCCCGGAGTGGTAGCACCTGATAGGGTCTTAGCTATGGGTCAAACAAATGACTGATGTTAAATTGTGACTGTTGTATAGCAATACTTGAAACCATTTGACTGTGTGCACAAAAGAGCACCGGCTCGATTAAGAATGTTATTTAAAAAATGTGTTTACAAATCATACGCCAATTTTAAATGCCTGTACAAAAAAAGTGTGGAAACTTATTGAATGCACCACGTATATATAATGTGTATATATAAAGAGAATTTGACATTAAAACTGCTGATATGCCATAAAACCCAACCCAGCCAAACCATATATATATAATATATATAAAGAGGATTTGGCATTAAATAACTTACAATAGTTGATATGCCATTAAACCCAACCAAACCAAACCATTCTTTAGAGCTAATTATTTACTCAGCTCTTAATCATACGTAATTAACTTGTTTGTTTGTTTGGGTTTTATGGCATATCAACTATTGTAGGTTATTTAATGCTAAATTCATTTTATACATATCATTAGTTCTATACAATTCTGTTTAATATAAGTATGCAGTTTAAACGTCAAAACAGTTCTATTTCAAACAATCCACTTTAATATAAGTACACATTTTAGTTCGATTTAACCCATAGACTGGGTCCTATCTTCAGGTTAGAGTGGACATGGAAGCGGTGGCAATAAAGGGGTACTCTACATTCTCAAAAGCTCCAGCATTACTGGAGCCTCTCCATAAGATTGTTTCGTGTCGTATCCAGGGCATTCGTTAGGGGAGTCATACCACTCTGCAGTCGGTGTATTCTACAGCTCCAGCCGACTGGACCAGTTGTCAACTAGAAAGAGTTTGTTTGCCAATCTTCTGTAGACGACCGAACAATTTGATGTAGAGCTAACAAAACTATATTGATAATTGAAAGAGTTGGTTCATTTTTCTTCTAAAGAAAGAAAAACAATTTGATGTGAAGCCATTAAGTCTATATCAATAATTATATAAAGGTTATCTGTCTGTCCTGTACAGATGACCAGCCCAGTTGGCAGGGGCTGTAAAATACGCCGTCTGCCCCCTCTACAGAGGGATGAGAAGACTCTCTTCTCAACGAGTGTCCTAAGATATGATACTAAGCTATCTGATGGTGAAGTTCCAGTCCTAGAGCTTTGGTTAGGTTTCTTTGTTTAATGGCATATCAACCTTCGTGAGTTATTTAATGCCAAAGCAATCCTTCTTGAAGAACAGCAGTGATACTATTTAACCCATAGCTGGGAGGATAAGAGGGTTCATACTTTTGCCAAGGGTATTTGTCCGAAATTGAATGTAACAACACTCACACTAGAGCTTTGCAGAATGGGGAGAACCCCTTCATTGCCATTACTCTCAGGTCCACTCTGACCCAGAGTGGTAGTGCCTGCCAGAGTCCCATCTATGAGTCAAATAGAACTGTTTAAACAACTGATATACTTAAACTATTTAACTGTGTGCAAACAAATTATGTTAACTTGAGCTATGAGTATGAGATAGCAATACTTAAAACCATTTAACTATGTGATAATAGACCTATCAATGTTAGATAGCAATACTTGAAACCAATTATATGCTTTTTTAATGGCGTATCAACCATCTTAGGTTATTTAATGCCAAATCTATCCTTTTAGAAGAACAGTATTGATACTATTTAACCCATTGCTGGAAGGATACGGGGTTTCATATATTTCCCATGGGTATTTGTCCGAAAGTTAACGTAATCGCGCGACGGGATTTCGAACTCGCATACTACGATTCCGCAGTCTAGCGCTTTATCCATTACACCACGAGGACACCTCCTTGGCGCCATTTATTTGTATCCAAATGATTGAGCCCTGGCTCGTTTAAAAATAATTTTACCTACAAACTATTTACTTAAAAATCATATAATATATGTATGAACAGGATTTGGGATCGAATAACCATCAAGGATTGATATGCCATTAAATCAATTCATCTATCTATAGATGACTGAATGGTTTGGTAAAGAGCTACCAAATTTGAATCCTCATAGGGAAAAAAAGATTTTCACCGAAAAGAGGTCTCTAACTATAATTATTCAATTGGTTAGAAGTCATGCTGCCTTAAGACAATTTCTTTTATTTCCAGTATTGAAAAAAAATACCCCCCACCCAAAAACGTTCATTTTACTAAATTAGTCATTCACATTAATAATACTTGAATAATTTGGTTAAAAGGGAATTCTTTTGACTCATTTAAACAAAATAATTATTACGCATTATTGCCTTGTTAGGACTATCAATCTGGGTAAAAAACAAACATGTTTAAATCGATTGATCTCGTAGGTATATATATATATATATATACACACACACACACATATATATATATATATATATATATATATATATATATATATATATAATATCTAAAATATATAATATCTAAAATATTTTTGCTCTACTTAGTATGTTGAGCACTTCATGTATTAGTTTAGGTAACCCTGTCGGTGTTTTTTTTCTTTTGCCTTGACATTGCGGTGATGGTTGATTATTTTCAAACAGTACAGATGTTTTTATTCTTTTCTTTTTTTTTTTTTTTGCTAAATTTTGTCCCAGATAGAAGATTGTGTAATATTTTTTATTTACAAATTGCATCATAAGTTGTTTTTTTTTTACGCCGCCAGAATTATAAAAATAAAAATATTATATATATATATATTGGCCAAATGAGTAGAGTGTTCGCCAATGGCCCGAGAAACCGGGTTTCAATCTCAGGCCGAGTCATACCAAAGACTCAAAAAATGATACTTCATGCTTCCTTGCTTAACACTCAGCATGATAGGGTACAGATCAAGGGTAAAGTGGAACAATCCTGGGAAAGGAGTAGCATCCTCCCCTACATCTCGGTGCAGTTGCTAATGAAAAGTGAGCCTTCGTTAACTTTACAAGATAAGATTGGTAAATTCTTTTCAGTTAAGTTTTTGCTACACGACCAATGAACTCGTTGGGTTCTGGTTGTAGCAGGTATCCATGATGATATTGAGATTCTTATCTGGAAAGGAATAGAGGATTCTAATGAGCCGTTCACAGTTATTTCCGTTATATCGAGAATTCGAATGATTAAAAAATAACATTCCACCCAGGAGAAATTCATCAAAATAATCACTCATTTACAAATTGCACAGGAAATTACTTAATTTTCTAAAAGCATTTTTAGTGTATTGCTTCGATAAAAATCTGGCTGTTATAAGCTGGTTTTGCAGTATCACACACACACACACACACACACACTCTCTCTCTCTCTCTCTCACACACACACACACACACACACGCAAACACACACACATATATTTAGGGAGAAAAATAAACCATCAATAGGACTTTAGAAAAGATGATACCGAGTGTTGTGGGATCAACGAAAGATGTTTAAATATTATTTCTTAAAACCGAAACGTTATAGCGTCGAATCTCATTCTCATAAAATTCTTCACTTTGGATTACTTAGTTTTTCATTTTTTTCCGTATTATCGGATTCTTTTCCATTATTCATTTCCACACACACACACACACACACACACACACACACACACACACATATGTAGATATATATAAAGGCATGTTCAAAAGTACTGAGACTGAAACTGTATTTACCAAGGTACAAATGAACAATGGATTAAATATTAATTTTCTTCAAAATAGTCTTTTTGCTTTTCTACACACCTATTCCACCAAATTTTCTATTGGCTGAAGTTCCTCCAAAACCCACTTTCGATATGTTCTCAGAATCCTCAAGCCTTACCATTAAGGCGAATTTTCCATTGAGGAAACAAGGAAAAGTTTCACGAAACAAGGTCTGGTGAGTAAGCCAAAATTTGCAAATTGAAATATTTCGAGAATTGGCAATTTCGTCCCGACTGAATTGAAGACATCTAAACGTCATCACCTTAGAGCATAAGTTGCTTAACTGTACACGCATCTTTACTTAAATTTTAGAATTAAGAATTTAATGATTCAGGCTTGATACTTTTTATCACATCTCTCTCTCTCTCTCTCTCTCTCTCTCTCTCTCTCATACACACACACACATGTATATACCAACTCTTCTAGAATGCGACAGAAGATCAGTTTTTAAGAGGAGTTTTACATGTTTAAATTCCGTTTTCCTTTCCTTAGATGAGTTGCTATATAAAATGATTTTATCTCGAGTTTGGATAGAGATTTATTTTCGATGTTTATATTATTTATTTTGTTAAGCAAATCCCCGGAGTTCTTGGTGTGCGAATTACTAATCGAACCGAAAAGAGAAGATAATATTTTGGAAAAAGATTTTGCGATGTTAGCCGGTGGGGTGGGGGTGGGGGTTAGTCTCCAAGTTCCAATCCCAAAAATAATTGGTCGTAAAGGAATTCCAGGTTTATGAGTTTTAGGAAGTTCATAAATTTCATGAACTATAGGGCAGTAATCAATTAATGAAGACCAGAATTTTTTCTTATTTTGTGATTAACTTCTTTTATATGAATTGAAAATGCCCCTTATAACATCGCAAAATCTTTAGCTAAAATGTTAACCCCCTCCCTTTGGTACGATTAGTAATTTGCACATTCAGAACTCCAGTGGTTTTCCCAACAATATATATATATATATATATATATAGTGTGTATGTGTGTGTGTGTGTGTGTAAGCAAAATTAGGAATGTTCTAGCATAATAATAAACAAGATTAATCTTAATTTAAAAGATAAACAACAAAATAAGAAGACACAAAACAGTAAATTTACTCAATATGGCCACCATTTTTTCAATTATTGTATCATCATGCCTTCAAAACAATTTGCATGACTTTGAAATAAATTCTTCAGACATTCCATTCCTTCTCAATAGCAGTTTCAAGCGAACCAATATTTGGATGGGAAGCTGCATTTGTTTTGTTTCCTAAAACGCCCCATATAGCGTAATCAAGGAGGTTAAGATCTGGTCTTAAATCTTGTTTGATTACTGTCATCACAGTTTTCTCGTGGACTTTCCATTCATTAGCATGATTTCTTACTGACGTTGTGGGGTCCTTCTTAATGTTACATAGCCACAATTAACGCCATGTACGAAATGGACATATAATGTTCATATCGATAGAACATAGGAATCTCGAAATTCGAAAACACGTAACGCCTTCTTGTTCATGTACGAAACCGTTTTATTAACTTTGAGTTGAAGGTTTCGACATAAGGAGAGAGACACAATCTTTTTATGCCGTCTTATTCATTTATTATTATTATTTGGTCCCTATCTCGTGCGGCACCCACGACGCGCAAATTCGTCTCGCTTCAGCGAAACCCCAAAAGTCGAACCTCCTCGTTCGGTGTCTAGCTTTCAACTCTCCTAACTTTCTTCAAATTCCCAAAAACCTCCGCGCGCTTCCGGTGCGTGACGTCACTCACACTCCGTCACCCGTTTCGTCTCGGACTATTGTGACATCTCTGGGTGACACCTTCGTCCGCCCGCGTTAACACCTGCATCAATGTTTGCACCTAACAAACCCATGTGCTGAGCCGAAAGGTTCTCAGCCTAACTAAACCCAAAGGCATGAACCGAAATCCCTCGGCTATTATATTACATTAATCGCTGTAGCGAGATCAGTTAAAAAACCTTCTTTTCATTTTTTGTTCAATCCTCCACTTCCCATTTTCCTTAAAAAACTCTTTTTCTCTAATTCAAAAAAAAAAAAAATCTTTGCTTAATATAGGGTAAACAAAGAAACTTTGGTTTGGTTTCGGTGTTAAGCAAAGAAATTCTTCGAGGTTTCTTTTCTTGTTCACTCATATTGGGTTGAATTTTAATAAAGAAGTGACTGAATAGAGCTAATCATGAAAATTTAGATTTATCGCGTTTTTTAAAAAAAAAATTGGACTAATCAGAATTTAAAAAAAAACGTTTAAAAATTATTCCCTATTTTGCTTCTGTACCCTATATATATATATGATGAGAATTTTAGTAATATATAAATGGTAGTAGTAATTACAATATTATAGTGAATCACCTGACAAAAAAATCTAATCTCTCTCATCACCTGTCGGTTGGGTTCTGAATAATAGGGTCAACTGCATAATCTGCAAAGGGGTCAGCCCACAACCACTTCCTAAAACTACAAAAAAAAAAGAAAAAATGAGTGTCCTATTTATGGCATTAAACTGCATCTGACGGGGAGGCTTCATTTCTAGAGTTCTGGAGAGTGTGGAGTCACTACTTTATCCCAGGTCCACTCTGAACCGAAGCGTTAGTACCTTTTAGTGTCTTATCGATGGTTCAAATATTTTTGTTTGAGATTAACTTTATTATGATTGTGACCTTCATTGATACATTTGCTCTTAAAACATTGATATTGTGTTTACCCGATTAAAATGATTGTGATTGTCAGGTCATAACTGACATCGGCATAAAAATCCCAACAAGATGTTGACATGCCGTAAAACCAACCAACCAACCAACCAAAACCAATCCCTCCCCGAGAGATGAAAATGCTGTCAAATTTTCCAAGCAATTGATGACCAATCAATGAATTCTCGATGTCTTCAATCATTATCTAAAAATCCAAAGGTTTGTAGAAGCACATGGATCTTTGGGAAAGAATATAAAATACGATTTAAAAATCCAGAAAAGTTTCATTTCTTCGCAATACATTTAATTTGTTTCAGATTAATGTTAAAAGGGTAGAGAGTCTTCGTGGTGTAGTGGCTAACTTGCTGACTACGACCTTATAGTCAGTGAGTTCAAACTCTAGTCCTGCTATTACATTCACTTTCGGACTAATACCCTTGGGAAAAGTACGAACTCGTTTATCCCCCCTGCTATGGGTTAAATAGTACCACTACTATTCAAGGATGACTTTGGCATTGAATAACCCACAAAGGTTGATATGTTATCAAACATTATCACATTAGTGCTTCGAGATAACTTATTTTTGGCCATTCAATCATTGACACTAATTGAGATGTCATACTTTATCTGCAAACCACAGTTTCTCTGAGACGTGTTCCCCAAGTATACATATTTACCAACCCCTCCGCTCGGGCAGGATATGACACAAGGTCAGTGTTTAAGCGGAGTTTGAATTCAGAGTTTCCTTCTCCTAGACTAGTTGCCTCACCAAGGCTGAAGAACCTAGTCTGCCCTACTATTTACCCATAGCTGGAGGGAGAATAATTGGATTCATACCTTTCCCAAGGGTATTAGCTATGTGAAATGCAATCAGTCTCGTCCAGGATTTGAACTCGTGTTAACGTGTCCATTTCCTACGACGATAGCCATTACACCACGGGCACCAAGTATATATCCTAACGACAACTAACGAAGGAGAAGATACAATGATCTAAGCATCTGTCTTCCGAAGTTTGCAATAATTACCCAGACTGCAATCTAGAGAAGAAAAGTCTTTTTTTTAAGAGGTTCTACTTGAGTGTAAGTTGGTGTTTGTCCTATTTACCAACCCCTCCGCTCGGGCAGGATATTACACAAGGTCAATTTTTAAGCGGAGTTTAACAGGTTTGAATTCAGAGTTTTCCTTCTCCTAGACTAGTTGCCTCAACAAGGCTGAAGAACCTAGTCTGCCCTTCTATTTACCCATAGCTGGAGGGAGAATAATTGGATTCATACCTTTCCCAAGGGTATTAGTACTATGTGAAATGCTATCAGTCTCGTCCAGGATTTGAACTCGTGTTACCGTGTCCATTTCCTACGACAATAACCATTACACCACGGGTGTAATGATTGGTTTTTGTGCGCAGTTTCTCACCTCATGCCAACAGATCGTAAATTCAAGGATATTCCTTCTTCTTGACCAGTTTGCCTACCTAAAAGGTTAGAAGGTCCAGTTTATCCAATTATTTATCCATAGCAAAGAAAAAGAGATGGATTGATAATTTTCCCCAGAGGCAATAGCCGGAAATGAAATACAGACAACCTCCTCCAAGATTTGAACTAGGCGCCTCTGGTGGTGTAATGGTTAGCAAGCTCGACTAACAAACCTACACAAGTGAGTTCGAGTCTCATTGGGTGCCCCTTTCATATGGCCTTGTGCCACATCTAAGCAAAAAGCTTAGTAAATAACCTCGTCCAAGATTTGAACTCTTGGCAAAGTTCATTGGTTTTTCTGACATGTCCACTCTTGAGCTATTAAATTAGTAACTAAATTAAAAATTTCAAATAACTAAAAATCACTAGCAGACAGAGTATCTCAACTTAATATAAATAATTCGTACACAATTAAGTGGTTTCTAGTATTCCTATCTAATAACAATTATTTGTAAGTAATTGTATGGTTTCAAGTATTTCTTATATTAAACTAATAATTTGTACCCATTTAAGTAGTTGCTAGGTTTGGTTTCTTTGTTTAATGGCATATCAACTCTTTTTAGGTTATTTAATGCCAAACCCATTCTCCAAGAAGAACAGTAGTGATACTATTGGGAACTCATACCTTTCTCAAGGGTATTTGCCCGAAAGTGAACGTAATAGCGCGACTGGAGTACGAACTCGCGTACTACAATTCCGCAGTCCAACGCTTTAACCATTACACCACGAGGACAGCCCCTAAGTAGTTCCTAATATTCCTATCTAATAACAACTGTTTGTAAGTAATTATATGGTTTCAAGTATTTCTTATATTAAACTAATAATTTGTACACATTTAAGTGGTTTCGAATAACTATTCCTACTTGATAATGATTTATTGGCACTGGATTTCAATTATTTCGATCAAATACTTAACACTCCGGGTCAGATGGACCTGGGAGTAATTGCAATGAAGGGGTACTCCACATTCCCCAACGCTCCGTGTCAGATGGACCTGGGAATAATTGCAATGAAGGAGTACTCCACACTCCCCAACGCTCCAGAACTGGAGCCTCACCATCAGATAATTTCGTGTAATATGCTGGATACTAGTTCTATTTGACCCATAGATGGGACCCTGAGAGGTACTAAGACACTGGGTGGGAGCAGACAAGGGAGTAATGGAAATGAAAGGCTACTTCACCTTCCCGAAAGTTCCAGGTGTGAAGCCTCATCATCAGATTGTTTAGTGTCATATCCAGGATAGAGATGCAGTCGGTGTATTCTACAGCTGATTGGGTTGCGTTTATAATGAATTCTCACAAAAACAGTTTTGAAGTAGAAGTAAAAAAATAAAAAACAACTACAATCATGACCTATAATCCTTAAAATTCATTGTATTTCCCTACCCAATACAATGTATCTCCTTCTTGAATTAGACAGAAAAATGCATGGAAAATGAATTATCTGAAGACGCCACCATCTGTTGCAATCTATTCAAGGTGGAGAGATTAGGTAAATAAGTACACTGTTTTTCATAAAAATGTATCGGTATTTTCAGGACTATATACAGAGGTAATTTACTAAGCTTTTTGCTTAGATGTAGCACAAGGCCGGATGAATTGGACACCCAATGAGAATCGAACTCACTAGTGTAGGTCTGCTAGTCTACCTTGCTAACCATTACACCACCCGAGGTGCCCTTCAGGACTATATACAGAGTTCGACATAATAATCTCTCTGATTTGGATCGTAAATAAAAAAAGAGATCATATTTGAAATGTAATTTTATAATAAAAAAGAAAAATATTTGCCATTTTGTTATTGTCATCACTATGTTTTAAAGATTACATCGGAGGTGGGGTAACCCCGTGGTGTTAATGGGTAAAGTGCTGGACAGCCGCCTCGAAGTAAGCAAGTTCGAACTCCAGTGATGTTAATAAGTTCACTTTCAAATAAGTACCTTTGGGAAAGGTATGAACCTCCCCCTTATCTTCCCCGGTAAGGGTTAAAAAGGTACCAATGCTGTTTTTCTAAAGAGATGACTTTGGCAATAAACAAAGAACTCAAACCGAATTATATCGTCTAAATGTTTGCCCTCGCGTGTTATCCACTTTCTTTAATGGCATATCAACCGTCATGGGTGATTTAACGCCAAATCCATCCTTGTAGAAGAACGGTAGTGAAACTATTTAATTCATAGCTTGGAAATAAGGTGGTTCATACATCTCCCAAGAATATTTGACCGAAAGTGAATGTAATAGCGCAACTGGAGTTCGAACTCGTTCAATACAAGGTCACAGTCCAGCACGTTATACATTACGCCACGGCGATTTTCCGGCAGTGAAATGAGTTTCAATTACTAATGCATGATGTTCACCATTTCATGGCAATTAAAATGACATGGCTCTCGCTGTTCAAAAACATAGCCCTCCCCTACTTGTTAATCCCTCGAAGCTCTTATGCAGCGGAAATTTTACATGGAGGAGATCATTTATGTATTAGTATTTTCGCATATCTTGTAAGGGACGGAAACAACACTCACCAGCTATCAGTATTAATCATATTTACCAACCCCCCCCCACTCGGACAGGATATGACATTAGGTCAATTTTTTTAAGCAGAGTTTCATCATCATCATCATGTCGCGCCGCCTGCGCGGATATCCCTGACCGTCTCTCGCCATTTCTCCCTATCATTCATCGCCTCCGGCAGGTCTTCAGGATTACAACCCGTGTCCTCACATAGCTGCTGTATGTAAGTTCGTGCTGGTCGTCCCACTCTTGCACATCCATGAGTGGGGGTCCACAGGAGTACATCGCTTATGAGCTCGTCCTTGCTTCTCCAGCAGTGTCCTGCGTGTCTGGTTCGTCGAACTTGTATAGTTTTTGTGATGGGGGGCAAGTGTCCGTATAGTTGGAGTCTCGTGGGGTGTTGTCGCCAGGACTTGTTTAATACTGCTCTCAACATTCTTGTGTAATTTCCGTCCAGCCTCCTCTCCAGCCGCTTCGTAAGCGTCCATGTGGTGCATCCATATAGCAGTATCGACACAACCGCTGCCTGGAAGAAACTGCGTTTCATTTTATCTGTTAGGTCCGACTTCCATATGATCGAGAGTCTATCGATAGCTGTCCATGCCTTCGTCAGTCGTGTGTCGATGTCCTTCTCGGTTGATGAGACGCTGCTTCCTAGGTAGGTGAATTTGTCGACTAGTTTCAGAGAGGCTCCGTCTAGTGTGGCAATGTTGCCTGTTTGGTTGTAACACATATATTCGGTTTTGTTTGCATTGACATGTAGGCCAATGCCAGCTGCAGCTCGTTCCAGACTATGTAGTAGTGTCTCTGCTTGATTAGGCGTATTCGCTAGTAACGCCAAGTCATCAGCGTAGTCAGCGTCCGTGATTGTTTTTGCGGGGTACCTTTTGCTTCTTCTCTTAGTCAGCTCAAAGCCATTTTCTCTGATTTTGTCGATCGAAGTCCTAAGCACATAGTCTAGACAGATGATAAAGAGGTACGGGGCTAGTGTGTCTCCTTGTAGTACTCCTGCAACAATGTCGAAGTATTCCGTGTCTCCATCTGGTGAACGTACTTTTACTTTGGTGTTTCTGTAGAGAATCATTATCGCTGCTACGGTTTCTTTTGGTAGGCCGTAAGCTAGTAGGATTTGCTCCATCTTCCCTCTGTGTATGGAATCGAAGGCCTTGGTAAAGTCGACAAATAGTAATGTCGCCTGTAAGTTTTTTGCCTGAACGCCTTCCAGGATTCTACGGATGGTCAGTATTTGTGAGGTTGTGGATCTATTTCTCCGGAAGCCATTTTGGTTTTTCCTAAGGATGTTTTCCATTTTGGGTTCTATGCGGTTTCGTAGTAGGGCATTGTAGATTTTGGCTGCTATGGATGTAAGTGTTATCCCTCGGTAGTTCTTGGCTAGTCCGAGGTCGCCTTTTTTAGGGAATGGAAGGATGCATCCCTTCGTCCATCGTTCTATCCTATTTTGACTATAGACTGCGTTGCATTGCCGGAGCAGTATATCGTCGAATTGTCTCGTCTTCCACACTTCTGGGGGGATCTCGTCTAGCCCCGCCGCTTTCCTATTTTTAATTCTTCTGAGAACCGTGTCGAGTTCTTCTTTGGTGAAAGGACCTAGTTTTACGTCTAATTGCTTACTAATAATTCTGGTGATCGGTTCATCCGTTATTTCCGGTGGGTTTCCTAGTAGATTTTTGAAATGCTGTTCCCACAGTTTTATTCTTTCTTGTTGGCTTGCAGCTTTCAATTTTGCTTTGGCTGTGCTCTTCCTTCCACTTACTTCGTTTATTGTTTGCCAGGCTATCCTGGATTGCCTATCTTCCACCGAGTCTCTAATCTTATCTATCTGATTTTGTACGTATTCTGCCTGTTCTTTTAGGTATATTCCTGTTAATTGATGTTGAACCTTTTCTAGTTCTCGTGCATTTGTATTTGTTGGGTTCTGTTGATAGTTTTTGGAGGCAGTCTTCACAAGTGCACGTTTTTCTCTAGCCGCTAGCGTTTCCCAAGGGACTCTATATTTAGTTCTAGGTTTTGTTGGAATACACTTTTCTGCCGCCTCCAGGTGTGCTTCTACAAAATTTTCATATTCGTCATTTGGGGTGCCTATTTCTACCTTCTCTTGTAGTGCTTCGAATCTGTTTCTTAATTCTAATGCATATTTATCTCTAATATCTCTGTTGTTGAGTAGGGCCCAGTCATAGTGCTTGGTCGTCGCTTTACGTGTGGCGTTTTTTCTTAGGCTTAGTCGTACTTTGGCCGTAACTATTCGATGATCGGAGGACACACCCTCGAAGGAGGAGTATGCCTCGCAATTCATCGCACTGTTTTTCCATTTCCTGTTTATAAGGACGTAGTCTATCTGTGCTTTACTCTTATTCGCGTATGTGTAGGTCCATAATTTCCCCTCCCTTTTTTGAAAGTTTGTATTGAGGCAGGTTAATCTATTTTCTATCATGAAATCTATTAAATGCTGTCCATTCCTGTTAGACGCGTAGTGTAGGCTGTATTTGTTGTGTCTGTTTTTCCCGATTTGTGCATTGCCTCACCAAGGTTGAAGAACCTTGTCTGCCCTACTATGTACCCATAGTTGGAGGGAGAATAATTGGATTCATACCTTTCCCAAGGGTATTAGTACTATGTGAAATGCTATCAGTCTCGTCCAGGATTTGAACTCGTGTTACTGTGTCCATTTCCTACGACGATAACCATTACACCATGGGCACCTTCTAATGATAGTAGAACCATTCATTAATACCAGCTATCAGTATTAATGAATAGTTTTACTATCATTACAAACATTCACGATCCAAGCCTTGATCTTTTATCCGGCATAAATGGGTACTTCAGCTAGCATTTGATAATTGCATGGACATATTTTAGTAACTGTAAGTTTATGTTGCCCAGTCGGCTGGGGGGCTGCAGAATACACCGACTGCACCTCAGCAGAGGAGTAAGATCCCCCCTCCTATCGAGTGTCCTAGATATGACGCTAAACAATCTGATGATGAGATTTCAGTAATGCTGGAGCTTTGGGGAATGTGGAGTATCCTTCATTGCCATCGCTTCCCGATCCACTCTGGCCCGAAATGGTAGTACCAGATAGGGTCCTATCAATGGGTCAAATAGAACTAAACTGTGTACTTATGTTAAACAGAATTGTTTGAAATAGAACTGTTTTTGACACTGAAACTGTGCTTGCACTAAACTGAACTGTTTGAATTAGAACTGTTTGACTAAACTGAATCGCTTGAAATAGAAATGTTTTTGACAATTTAACTGTGTACTTATGCTAAACTGAATTGTTTGAAATAGAACTGTACATTTGTATAAAAATGGATTTGGTATTAAATGACCAACAAGGATTGATATGCCATAAAACCCAAACAAGCATAACGGTATAAACAAAAAACTGTACTAAGGTTAAACAGAATTGTTTGAAATAGAACTGTTTTTGACATTCAAAGTGTGTACTTACGTTAAATTGTTTGAAATAGAACAGTTGAAATGTATAAAAATGGACTTGGCATTAAATAACCGACAAAAGTTGAGATGCCATAAACACAAACAAACAAACAAACAAGTTTATGTAAAGAGAAGAAAGATAAATGGCAAAAGATTCTCTGGCGCGAATTCCCGACCGACACGTCAGTTTTGATTAATGAAAATAGTGCACACCGTCCGGAATAGCTGAAATACTTTTGGCAAAAAATAATCTCTCAGCTCAACAAAAACTTGGCACAGAACAAAATTAATATTCTTTAGACTAACAAAAAACCTGCCCTACTTCTTCCTATTGAAGAAGACATAACGGGATCTTTAACCCCAATGAATTCAAAACTAGCCATAAATTTATCCGTTGTACTTTTTTGCAGCACTGTACACGGGCATCACAGTGGACTACGTTTTTTAGAGGACTTACGAGTTAATAAACGTCAATGAAAGGTGAACAATCAGGGTATTTCAATTTTTAGTAACCTATCTTTAATTCTATTGATTCGTTTGGTTTCTTTTTTAAAGGCATTTCAACCTTCGTGTGTTATTTAATGTGAAAGGCATCCTTGAAGAAGAGTTGGGCACCTCGGGTGGTATGATACTATTTACCAACCCCTCCGCTCGGGCAGAAGGTCAATTTTTAAGCGGAGTTCAACAGGTTTGAATTCAGAGTTTTCCTTCTCCTAGACTAGTTGCCTAACCAAGGCTGAAGAACCTAGTCTGTCCTACTATTTACCCATAGCTGGAGGGAGAATAATTGGGTGGTATGATGGTTAGCAAGCGAGACTAGCAAACCTTCACGAATGAGTAAGAATCTCATTGGGTACTCTATTGATACGGCCTTGTGCCACATCTAGACACCTTTGTAGATGAACAACAGTGATACTATTTAAACCTCCTCATGGAAGGAGAAAGTGGCTCATACCTTTTCCAAGGGTAAATGTAATAGCGCGACTGGAGTTCGAACTCATTTACTTCGAGTCCGCAGTCCAGCCATTACGCCACGGGGATTCATTTTTTTTTTATTGCATTTTCATTTATTTTATTTTACGTATTCATTTATTAATCTATTTATCAAGGCCTTCTCTTATACTGCAAAAGTGAATTCTTTAGAATGATTTTCCACGGACTGAAATAAAAATTAATGTGTGACATAATGACCCCCAAAACCCTGGATAGCGAATATATCAAACATTTGTAAAAGCATAATCGATATGGTGACAGGTTAAAAGTAGTATCTTTCGAAACGAAATCTGGGTACAGTAAAAAACTGAGAGGGCGTTCGTTCATTTGCTCGAATGCAGTCATGTGGTATTCGAGAGATATGAATTCTTGGCAGATGAATACGGATTTTCCAAGATGAATTGTTGAGACTTAATTGAAACCGTCACCTACTGAGGTTCAGGCAACAGATTATCAATTAAAGGGGGTTTCCTTTTCCTACATTGACCGAGCAGTACACCTTAAGGACCTGAGAGATTCAGGGACCCGTCTACGTCTACAAAAAGCAACCATTGATCACATAGATATGCTTATAAATTAATATTACAGTATCGCCCGTACACCTTACCGATGTTTATAAATAAAAAGCTAATTTTCTTCTAAACCAGGGTTTTATAATTTCGAGTGGAATATTATACAATCAAAACGGATATTCTTAAGCATTATTTATTACCAAACTCTTCAGCATGGAAACTCTGTAATTGAGAATATGAATATGTAGCAGCAACCAAAATGAATACACCTCTACACAAAATTATAGGCGCTTGTGGTCTAATGGTTATCGTCGTAGGAAATGGACATAGCGACCCGAGTTTAAATTCTGGACGACGCTGTTTGCATTTCATATAACGCTAATAACTTTTGGCTTGGTAAAACGTCCAACTAGACTTCCTCCTGCTATGGGTAAATCGCTGGCTATTCTCTGTAAACATGGCATGGCAACCAGTCAAGGAGAAGGAAAATCATGAATTCAAACTTGTTAAACTCATTTTAAAATTTGACTACATGTCGCATCAGGAGAGGATGTATTACAAAAGCGATGCAACTTTTGTATGTAAACTACTACTTTGTAAGAAGAGCATCTGGGTCGCTGCAGTGTGTAGCGTTTACTTTAAAAAATGTTCTATAATTAGTGTCAATAGCTAAAGACATTTATGAACATTAGCACTGGTTTGAAAATTAATTCTGTTAATTTAGTGTACATACAAAAGTTGCATGGGTTTTGTAATACATCCTCCCCTGGTGATGGCCCAAAGTCGGGCAGAAAGTACTTGGGAAATAAACAATAATGGAAAATATATCAATCAATTCCCGCCGAATACTATAGAATCAATACGGCAATATGAAAGGATCAACAAGAAAATATGTAGACAGAAAATGTCTATTATGTTCAACGAAATTTGTATTAATGAAGAAATGCTGCCAATATATATATATATATATATATATATAAATATATATATATATATATATATATATATATATATATATATTAAAGTGAATAACGCCTTCAATGGTTTTAAATTTAGCATTTGTTCTTTTTTTATTATTATCATTCCATATACTTTCGCTACGCGTGTTTTGGACATTTCAGTCCTCGTTAGATAGTCAGGTAGCGTTTGATTTTTGGCTGAGAGCAATTCCAGGTTTTGGGTCACCAACATATATGGAAAAATAATAAAAACAAACTAAATACCTAATTTGAAATCATTTGCACACCTATTCATTTTAAGATATTTAATTTTCTCTCGTTGGACAAACAACAATCATTATATATATATATATATCGACACGTGAGTCAATTATATATATATATATATATATATATATATGTGTGTGTGTGTGTGTGTGTGTGTGTTGGAAAACGGCAGTAAATCTGAAGGTATGTAAATGTACAAAAATAAAAAACAAGGTATTGAAAGTATAATTTTGCTTATAGATGAATTATTTACCGACGTTAAAGTTTCGGCTTTACGTTGAAACTTCATCAGGGTATATATATATATATATATATATATATTCTTTTTAAGGAGAAACGTTACGTTTTTAGATTAAATTTCGAACATTAATTACATCACACTTTTGAAATAGAAAGCCACTAATGAAAATAGAATGTTAAAAAGATGAAATAAAATAAATATTATTTAGAGGATACAATATCCCATATTTAAATACCCTGATGATGGTTCAACGTAAAGCCGAAACTTTAACTTTGGTAAATAATTCATCTGTAAGCTAAATTATCCTTTTAATACCTTGTTTTCTATTTTTGTACATTTACATTCCTTCAGATTTACTGCCGTTCCCCCCCCATATATATATATATATATAATTGACTCACGTGTCGACGTATGAGGACCCAACAGTTCAGCAAAAAATGTTTGCTGTTTGACAACCTACACAGGTGATTTGTTTATTGTGATGAAAACTTGCGTAGAACCAGCTTCACTTTTGATAACAGAAGAATCGTACACCAATGTGCCACAGATTCTCAACTGTATGAGGATCTAACAGAGCAGCAAAAGATATCAACTGTTTGACTACCAATACAGTTGATATGTTTATAGTGGTGAAAGCTTGCGGAGAACCAGCCACACATTTCGGATGATCTGATAACCCATGTACCACAGATACTCCCGAACCAATGCACCAATGTACCACAGATTCTCCCGATCAACATTCCTCGTATTTTGAGTTCAGTTTTTTCCTTCTCCAAGGTCTGTTGCATTGAGAAGAAAGACAAAAAGCAAATGTTAGGAATAAAAATCAAAGTATTGTCTAAATTTTGTGAGACGAAGTTTGCTGATTTTTATCATTAAGGGTTTTTGGAACCTGCAACCTCCAGATAATCGTCTCCTTAGAAGCTTAGGGAACCAAAAGGAGACAATTATCTGGAGGTTGCAGGTTCAATCCTGACTGCAGGCAAGTAACAATACAGGAATATTTAACACTTGTAACCAGTTATGGCAAACGGTATCAGAACAGGCGACTCCAGCCATAGATTCAATAAAGGACGTAGTTCGAAATTCCGTGAAGGTTCCCGAGGTCGACAAACACCTGAAGAAGGCCGGAGGACATATCAGCCGAAACGTTGTGAAAATAACAATAAAGATGAAGACAATAGTCCGAAAACCCTTAATGATAAAATCAAAGTGTTCAAATGCCTGTGAATAGAACGCCCTCTCCTAAAAATGATTACTTACAATTCTATCATTGTGACACAAGATTCATGTGCCAAAAGGGAGTAAATGTTAACACAAGATATTAGTCGACGTTACTTAAAGTAAAAAGTCAGCACATCTTAATCTTCTATCTATCTCTTTATGTCTTCCTCTCTGTCTGTCTGTCTGTCTCTTCTTTCAATTCCATTTTAATTCTTCTTCTTTGTCTTCTATCACAACTTTCTAAACTTCAATATTTTTAATTGGTTGCTTTTTTTGTTTAATGGCATATCAATCTTCATGGATTATCTAATGCCAAAGCCATCCTTGTAGAACAACAGTAGTGGTACTATTTAACCCATTAATCCTGGGTGGATAATGGGATTCATACCTTTCCCCAAAAGTATTTGTCCGAAAGTGAATGTGATACCGCGACTGGAGTTCGAACTCGTTTACTACGAAGCTGCAGTCCAGCACATAAACCTCTACGTTAGTCTATTTAATATCTGTTACAGTAACAATTACCGTTTGTAAATGTTTAATTGACACCAAAAGTTGTAAAATAATTAGTTGCAACCCAAGTCTTGGCTTCTTACCCGCCGTAGACCAGTATTTCGTCTAGTGCAGAAATATCCCCAGACCGGAAACCAAATTGAGATATTTTGATTTGCACTTAGATTTTTGATTCATATTTTTATCCTTATCTTAAATTTGAAATTAAAGTCTGTTATGTGTTTTATTCTATTTACCAACCCCTCCGCTCGGGCAGGATATGACACAAGGTCAGTTTTTAAGCGGAGTTTAACAGGTTTTAATTCAGAGTTTTCCTTCTCCTAGACTAGTTGCTTAACCAAGGCTGAAGAACCTAGTCTGTCCTACTATTTACCCATAGCTGGAGGGAGAATAATTGGATTCATACCTTTCCCAAGGGTATTAGTGCTATGTGAACTGCAATCAGTCTCGTCCAGGATTTGAACTCGTGTCGCCGTGTCCATTTCCTACGACGATAACAATTACACCACAGGCACCTCCTGTGTGTCTGTTATGTGTTTTATGCACTGTAGACACCCTCTCTAGTTAGCACGTGGATATACCTCGTTCCCCGAAGCCATGTGCAGAAATCTTGATTTACTTATACATAGTTACCTTTATGATTACCATATGTTTCAAACATTCCGCAGACAATGATTCATTCCGACAAAATGATTGCAACAATTACATCAACTAGTAATACTTAGCCGTATTACATATTGTAAGTGGTGTAATGGTTAAAACGATGGACTGCAGAATCGTAGTATGCGAGTTCGTACTCCAGTCGTTCACTTTCGGACAACTACCCTTGGGAAAGGTATGAACCCACTTATCCTCCCAGCTATAGGTTAAATAGTACCACTACTGTTCTTCTTGGAGAATAGCTTTGGCATTAAATAACCTACAAAGGTTGATATGCCATTAATCAAAGAAATCAATCAGATCATAATTGTATATCAACCTTCGTTGGCTATTTAATGCTAAAGATATCATTGTAGAATTACAGTAGTGGCACTATTTAACCCATGCCTGAATAGCTTTGGCATTAAATAACCTACTAAGGTTGATATGCCATTAAACAAACAAACAAACAATTATTAAAAATAAAAGACGTAGAATCGCTTTTATCAAAGTTTGGAATGATTATTTGTATTTCAAACTGGACGTTGGCACGATGGTAAGAGTGTTCGCCTAATGGCAGGGAAGAACTTGGTTCAATCCCAGGTCGCGTCATACCAAAGACCTTAAAAATGGTACTTGATGGCTCCTTGCTTAACACTCAGCATTATAAGGTACGGATTAAGGGTAAAGCGGAGCAATCCATGGAAATGAATAGCACACTCCCCGACACCTCGGTGTAGTAGCGATTGAAACGGGAGTCTTCGGGTCACCCTCGACTATGGTCGACAACTTTTTTACTTATTTGTATTTTAAGGATATTTTCTTAGTTTTGGTTCCTTTTATTTAACGGCATATCAAACTTCATGGGTCATTTCATTCCAAAGTCATCTTTGTAAAAGGACAATTGTGATACGATTTAATTCATATATGGTGGCAGGGATAATGGGGTTCATACATTTCCGGGTGTATTTTATTTGTTTTTATCGTTTATGTATTTAACCAACCCCTCTACAGGAGCAGGCGTAGGACACAAGGTCAATTTTTAAGTGGAAGTGGACAGATTTGAATTCAGAGTTTTCCTTCGCTTCGATCAGTTGCCTTGCCATGGTAAAAGAGCCTAGTCTGGCCTGCTATTTATCCATAGGTGGAAAGAGAATAATTTGATTCATACTTTTCCCTGGCCTTTTGGCTGGACCATCTGGCATTCGTGTCGGATGGGGTATCAAACATGGCAGATTCGAGGCCGAAAGGCCCCCAGCTTCAGTTGGGCCACTCTCGGGTGGGCGAGCTGCAACCTTTGTCTCCTACGTATAGCACTAGACCTTGCTGTCTAGTTTAAGCTATAACCCGGCATACATGTCCGCATCCAAATTTGGATTCGTGAAACTGCTTGCCTCATTAGATCCATATTGCACTTAGTGGGTCGATGAGCAGCACAGACCTAAAGAGTTCGAGTCTTGGCTCGTTTCCGACCTTCCCCTCCCCTTTATCCCCACTTTAATCGGCCTTCGGGCATTTGACCTTGTGTCAAGTCCTGTCTGGTGGGAGGCAGCGACAAATACAAAACCTTTCCCAAGAGAATTATCACAATGTGAAAATGCACACAGTCTCATCCAGGTTCGAACTATGTTCTCCGTATTCATATCCTACGACGATAACCATTACACCACATGCACCGCCTTTTTATCGCTTATTTACGATGGGTCACTGATTTGTTTACACCATGTGTGACATACGGAGGATGGCTTCCGGTTCGTTCGAAGATTTCAGATACCTAAAAAAATTCAGAGAAATGACTTGATATTTCAAATAAGTATCTAATCAGGTTACTTTCCAGAGCGGAAAAAGAAATCTTTGAAAAAAAGTTGGGTTTCTTATGGACTTTTTGGCCGGCCGATCGTTGAGAGTTGTCTATGTGCAAATAGGGAGGAAGAGAGTCATCTGTTTCTAGTGATTATAACCAAGAGAGTGGGTACGTGATATGAGACGGGTACCTTTTTACAGTGAGGGGGATAAGAAGAGATAAAGAATGAGAGAAAGATCGCAACTGAAAATAAGTCAAGAGGAGAGCAATCCCCTGAGGTGTAGTGTTTAATGTGCTAAATTGCAACATCATAGTTAGCGAGTTCGAGCCCCAGTCACGTTATTATGTTCATTTTCGAACTAATACCCTTGGGAAAGGTTAATTATCACCACAATTATTCTACGAGGATTGATTTGGCATAAAGGAGTCTCCTCATAAGGAGCCTATGGTTCTTCGCTCCGGGCAGGTTTTTTATGCTACATCCAGTGTCCACACTAAGCTGATGTATGTAAGTCCTGGCTCGTCGGCCAACACTGGTAAGTCCATGTGCAGTAGTTCATAAGAGCACGTCACTTATGAGTTCGTCTTTACTTCACCAGCAGTGCCCAACATGACTTGTTTGTCTAACTTGGATGCTTTGTGAGACGGAAGATAACTGGCCGTTAGATACTGTTTTGTAGGGTTCGAAACAGCTCGTAGAATTCAACCAGCTTTTTCTGCATTAATTTCGTTAGCGTCCATGTGGTACACCCATGCATTACTATTGACACGGCTTCAGCTTGGAAGAAATCCCGTTTTATTATATGTGAGAGTTCAGATTTTCAAATGATCGATAACCTGACAATAGCAGTCCATATCCTCGCAATGAATATGTTGATTCAACTTTTATATATATATATATATATATATATATATATATATAATGATTGTGTTTTAAGATTGCAATATCTGCTAAATGAGAATTTAATAACGAATAAAGAACCTATAGAAAAACAAAAACACAAATTACAACTAATTGTTTCACTTTCCCCTGATCATTAGGCAAAATTAGATTCTTAGTAAATTTACAGATACGAGAGATTGCTTCCTAGAAAACACGAAATATAAAACGAAATTAGATTTTCATTACAGAAGAACAGAATAGGGCTGAGAACAAAAGAACATATACACGAAAATTTTTCAATTGCTGTTTATTCTTCAAATTTGCAAGGGTTATTATATATATATATATATATATAGAATGAATCATATAAATTTGAAGATTAACCAATATATATATATATATATATATATATCATTGGTAGGGGTATATTTATTTATTTTATTACTCTTTTTCGCTCACTCTCTCTCTCTCTCTCTCTCTATATATATATATATAT
Organism: Sepioteuthis lessoniana; assembly: GCA_963585895.1. Classification (NCBI taxonomy): domain Eukaryota; kingdom Metazoa; phylum Mollusca; class Cephalopoda; order Myopsida; family Loliginidae; genus Sepioteuthis; species Sepioteuthis lessoniana. Next base: position 16,969,888 of record OY757940.1, on the reverse strand, counting down.
ATATATATATAATGAGAATCTGTTAAGCAAATCCAACAATCTTTGAAAAAGAAGCGGTCAATGCTTCGAAATAGAACAGGAATAAAACTTAAAATATTGAGTAGAAAAGTTCGCTAATATCATGAAATGCCGTTTATAAAAGTTTCATGTACTTAAAATGCTGCAATCGTCAGACACCAATAATAATGATGAAAGTATAGTCTTATATATATATATATATATATATATAGAGAGAGAGAGAGAGACTTGAGTTATGATCTATCTATATCTATATCAATATATATATATATATATATACTTTTCCTGATGATCCTTCTCAGTTAAACTCTTGTTGTAAGCTTCCGTTACTCATTTAGTTCTTTAATTGGATCGATGTACGTGTTAAGCATTTTTCAATATTTATTGTATTGCGATTCAATCAGTCTTATTTCTATTCTTTCCGATGATGTCAGTATAATGAATCGTTTTTTTTCTTTTTCTTTTCCCTATGAGTCATTTTCTTTTTTCATTATATATATATATATATATAGTGGTGTTGTAATATGCATATAAAAATTTATTTTTATCTGTCGTTATTTATTTTCTTTACTCATTTTTTTATATACGTTGCCATTTCATTCCATTTCATAAACACACACACACACACACATATATATACATATATATATATATATATATATATATATATATAAGCATAGATATTGAAAAACGCTAATGCAACGCCCTACCAGGCAGAAATTAATAGTTCTTGGGTTACAAGAAAACCCAAAGTAGCTGTTGCATACTTTGGTCAGTGTCAAATAAGCACTTATAATACGATAAACACCGACATAATTTCAACACCCAAAATTGTTCATTATTTGCTGGTACATTGCGATTTGATTTGTCATATGTTGGATTGTGGGAAGTGAATAGAATTGTAGGTTGAAGGAGCTGAATTAAAATGACCACAACTCAAGCAACTTAAATAAATGTGCTATGCACCCGTTCACCAATGATGCATATGTCATTGTAATTTTATCACTTATCCCACCAGTTATGGGTTAAATAGTATTACTGCTATTATTCTATTAGGATGGCCTTGGCACTAAATAACCTGCGAAGGTTGATATGCCATTAAACAAATAAATGTTATTATAAATATTTATAATTTTATATCAAAATCGTTTCCTATGGATTTTTACAATGAAATCATTTGCAATACATTTTTTATAGTAAAATCATTTTCAGTACATTTCTATAATAAAATTCTTTGCAAACATTTTTATAGTAAAAGCATTTTCAGTACATTTTTATTATAAAATTCTTTGCAAATCATTTTTATAGTAAAATAATTTTCAGTACATTTCTATAATAAAATTCTTTGCAAATCATTTTTATAGTAAAAGCATTTTCAGTGCATTTTTATTATAAAATTCGTTGCAAATCATTTTTATAGTAAAAGCATTTTCAGTACATTTTTATTATAAAATTCTTTGCAATACATTTTTATAGTAAAATCATTTTCAATACATATTTTCCATAAAATCATTTGCAATGTATTCTTAGAGTAAAACCATTTTCAATGCATTTTTATAATGAAACCCTTTGCAATACATTTTTTTTTATTGTAAAATGATTTTTAATGTATCTTTATAATAGCATTATTATTTTTTAATTGTAAAACATTTTGAAAAGAAAAAAACAAATGGATGCTGATTTTTAAAGCAAGCACACTGTCCTCACGTGGAATAAGGCCCGTATCTAGTTTGTATGTCCATTTAAAGCGGTGCTTACTGTAGCATAGTGTGTAGGTATAGCATGTCTTGCGGACCCCAGTTCTTTAGGATAGTGACTTTGATTTTGACTGAGTGCCTCACAACTGTGGCCTTGTATAAGATTAGGTTTTCGTAGTCTCTCATAAATTTTGGGCACTCGTAGAGAATCAAAAGCTTAAATGTAAAGTTCTTCGAAACGCTGATTAAATATTTACCGATGATCTACTGACACATGGTGGATGTTCAAGATTAGGCAAAGTGCTGGTATGAAAGCGGATTTTCTAGACAAGCATGCCCTTCCTATGTGAATGATAATCATAACACAAACTTCCTCTCAGACATTTAACGCATTAATCTTTGTTTTGACACACACACACACACACACACACACACACACATATATATATATATTTCACGAGTGTACTTCACTAAAGAATTTTTTGAAAAACTTAAAAAACTTTTTTGAATTTTTTCCATGAATATAAACTTTGGATTGTTTGTAATTGGTATATTGAAAAAAATTATCTAAATCTTTTAAAAATGTTTGTTTTGAGGCTATTCAAAATGGCGGCACATCAAATAGAGTGCTTCAGGATTGTCATCAAATATTTACTGACCGAGAAGAGAAAACCATGTGAAATTTACTGAAAAATATGTGATGTATACGGAGACGCATATTTTTGTAAAAAAATGTTGACAAATAGGTTAAAAAAAGGTCGAAATAGTATTCAAGTCAGGCCAGGCAGGCCCAAAACAGCAATCACTCTTGAAATAATGGATTCAGTTAATGAACTCATTTTGGTGGACAGAAGAGTTACAGTTGAGGACATTTCTGAACAACTGGCTATTTCTTTGAGGTCATCATTCAAAAAATTGTGAATGATGACCTTTCCTTTTCTAAGGTCAGTTATAGTTGAGTTCCCAAAATGTTGAAGCCAGAGCACAAGGTTTCATCTATCTGCAATAAGACCAGTGAAATCTATCAGTCAGTTTGGTTGGGAACTGCTGCGACATCCTCTTTACTGTCCTGGCCCAGTCGGCTGGGGCAGTAGAATACACCGACTGCATCTTTGAATAAGGGTAAGACTCCTCCAACGAGTGTCCTGGATATGATACTAAACAATCTGATGGTAAGGTTCCAGTAATGCTGGAGCTTTGGGGAATGCAGAGTACCCCTTCATTACCATCGCTCCGAGGTCCACTCTGGCCTGGAGTGGTAGCACCTGATAGGGTCCTATCCATGGGTCAACTAGAACTAAACTGTGTAATTACGCTCAACTGAATGGTTTGAAATTAACTGTTTTTACATTTCACTGTGTATAAACGAAAATTTATACTTATACAGAACTGAATTGTTTGAAGTAGAACTGTTTTGATATTTAACTGTGTGTAGACAAAAAACTATACTTATACAAAATTGATTATTCTTCTAATGGCATATCAAACTTTGTAGGTTATTCCATGCCAAAGCCATCCTTCTAGAAGAACAGTAGTGGTACTATTTAACCCATAGCTGGGAGGATAAGGAGGTTCATACCTTTCCCAATGGTATTTCTCCGAAAGTGAATGTAATAAGGATACTGGAGTTCGAACATGCTTACTACGATTCCGCAGTCCATCGTTTTAACCATTACACCACGTGGATGCCTCCTCTACAAAACTGAATTGTTTAAAATAGAACTGTTTTTGAATTTTAAAATGTGTACTTATGTTAAACTGGAGTGTTTGAAAGAGAACTGTTTATATACATAAAACTGGATTTGGCATTAAATAACCTACGAAGGTTGATGCACCATAAAACCTAACCAAATCCTAACAGTCCAGATTTGGCCTCCTCAAATTTCCACTTATTCAGCCTCCTCAAAGAATTTCTGTGTGGAACAAATTTTTCAAGCGATCATGAAATGAAAAGCACTGTGTGTAAATGATTTTTAGTCCAAAGATTTCTATTCTGAAAGGATATAAAAGTTTATTTTTCGATGGGAAAATTTGTTTTAAAAATTGGAGATCATATTGAAAAATAAAGCAATTTTTTCCAAGCTGAACTGTGAGTCATTTTTTGTTTTTCAAAATTCACCTTATTGACACGTCTGTCTATCAATCTATTGGTGAGGCCCAATATATCATAATCACTGGTCTGACTTTCTGTTTTAGAACATCTGCAGAAAATCTTATAATATCGGCTCTTTAAATAATAATGTAAGATTTTTAAAACAGGAAATATGTCCAAAATTTTTGAAAGTCTAGAACCTTCGATGTCTTCACTCCTTTGTTACGCCCCAGTTGGCTGGAGCTGCAGAATACACAGACTGCATCTCTGCAATGGGGTAAGATCCACCCACAACGAGTGTCTCGGATATGACACTATACAATCTGATAATGTGGAATTCGGGGTACCCTCCATTACCATCGCTCCCAGATCCGCTCTGGTCCGGAGTGGTAGAACCTAAAAGGGTCCCATCTATGGGTCAAATCAAACTGTGTGAGATTTAAACTGAATGCAAACAAATAAATTATGCTAAATTGATTTGTTTGAAAAAGAACTGTTTGATCATTAAACTGTGTGTAAACAAATGACTGATGGTAATGATACATGGAAATTCTTAGAACCACTTAACTTTGTTGACTTATGTTTACAAATTATATATATCTAATATTTGTGAATAAACCAGATTTGGTATTAAATAACCTACAATTGTTGATATGTCATAAAACCTCATCAAATCAAATATATATTTAATATATATGTATAAAGAGGATTTGGCATTAAATAACCTATAATGGTTAATATGCCATGAAACCCAACCAAACCAAATCATATATATTTAATATATATATATATATAAAGAGGATTTGGCATTAAATAACCTACAAGGGTTGATATGCCATTGAAATCAGACTAAACCCAAATCCTTTATCACGCACCAAAAACTATGCTTTCAGAACACGCCGCTGTTTTCGGCTGCCATATATATATATATATATATATATATATATATAATGTCGTTCACAGCGCTATGTTGATTGCCAGATCTTTGTTAGTTGCCAGTCTTGTACGTTGAGTTGTTACTGGCAACAACGACACTGAATCGAGGAAGAGAGAATCCCATCCCTAAAAAAAAAAAAAAAAAAACGTAACCGAAATTCTATTTGGCACTTTGTTCTGTTATTCGATCCGCAGACTGATGCATGTACTTGGGAGTAAATTTTTTAGAATTCTTTCCATCAACTCGCAAAAGAGAGCATATAGCAGAAACGCTCTGAAAGTCATACCTCTTTTTTTTTTATTAGTACGAAAACGATTACAGATACAGGAAGGACGATAACTCCGCTGGATAGAGTAAATTTTCAGCTATAAAACATATATTTAAAAAATTGCCAACATTATTAGCTATGCCTTTTCGCTAACGGTGAACAAGAGCCTGTTGGACGAGTTCGCATGACGTAATAGCTTAAGTGCTGGACTTCGACCGGGAAGTAAACGAGTTCGATCTCCAGTCGCGCCAATATGTTCACTTTCGGACCCGTGGGAAAAGTATGAACCCCCTTATCTCTCCAGCTATATGTTAAATAATATCACTGCTGTTCTTCTACAAGGATGACTTTAGCACTAAATAACAAATGAAGGTTGATACGCCATTAAACATAGCAACCAAACCAAACGAGAGCCTGTGTGTTTCATTTGTAAAAAATCAACGTCTCGGTGAGCCAGAATGATTCGTCATTCTTTCTGACTCTTCAATCAGAGCGCGCGTGCACACACACACACACACACACACACACGTGTGTGTGTGTGTGAGTGTAGTTGGGCAGCTGTTTTTCATTGAGGCATTTTTGTTTGAATAATAAAGACACTTTTTGTCTATATAATTTTATTAAGATCCTTTCAAGTTTCCTGACAACTGTTTTGGTTTTTGGTTAGACTTGGTAGATGAATTTTAAAAAAATATTTAGATTTTTTATAACATTACAAAATTACGTGGACTTGGTTAGTTGGATTATTATTTAGTTTTGTAAATTTGTTTTTATAGTTGAGGATGGTCTGTAGTTTAGTATGCTAATCAGATTTATTAAGCACGATATAGACATTGGTTTTATCGGCTTTTTTATGGTGATGTCCGGATGTTTATGTGATTGTTCGGCAGCATTTTTTTTTGTTGTGGGTAAGAAGGGTGGAATTTTTGTGTTTTTTGTTGGATCTATTTTTCTAGCTTCAGCTTTATCAACCAATTCCAACCTTAAACCAAAACACTTGTCAGGAAACTTGAAAGGATCTTAATAAAATTATATAAACTAAAAGTATCTTTATTATTTAATCAAGTATATATATATATATATATATGTATGCCAATAACGCAAAAGAGACAAGAAGAAGGTAGTTTACAGTGGTCGAAAGGTGGTTTATATAACAACCAAGAAAATACAATTGTTCGAAACACTGCAAATAAAGTTTCCCGAATATGTATATACCCAACCCCTCTACATGAGCAGGATGCGACACAAGATCAACTTTTAAGCGGTGATTTAGGGGGTGTCCTCGTGGTGTAATGGTTAAAGCGATGGACTGCGGAATCGTAGTAAGCGAGTTCGTATTCCAGTCATGCTATTACGTTCACTTTCGGACAAATACCCTTCGGAAAGGTAGGAACCCCCTTCTCCTCCCAGCTATGGGTTAAATAGTACCATTACTGTTCTTCTATGAGAATAGCTTTGGCATTAAATAACCTACAAAGGTTGATATGCCATAAAACAAAAAAAACATAAGTGGTGATTAACAAGTTTGAATTTGGAGCTTTCTATACCGGTTGCCATTACCAAAGTTAGATACCCCAGTCTCTCCGACTATTTACCCAGAGAGGGAACAGTTGGTCACAGTTCATTAAAACAATATCTTTTAATTTTGTTCCCACAGATTATTAACTGAAGCGTCATCTTTTCAAGACAATTGATTATTAGAAACCGTTATTACATAAAAGAAACGAACACTCCAAAACATTACGAAAATTGCCAATAAATGCTGAATTTTATACACTATGTCAAGATAGGGACATTAATTTTCCATAACGTCGAGTTGTAGCTGATAACTTGTAGGTATGGGGCGAAAACAAATGCATAAAGAGATAATTTCCACTCGGAGTCAGCCATATTGTTCACGTGATCAGATAAGTTGAAAATAAAGTTGAACGCAAGAAAGTTTGAGGGGAGTGATAGACGATTCATAAGCAATTACTTGTCAGTCTAGTCGATTAAATCGATTCACCATTTTCTTTTCTTTCTTGTTTTTTCTTTCACTTCAATCATAAAAACAAAAAAAAACGGATCAGACTAGACACTCGAGTGCAAATTTCTTTGCTTTGTTTTTTCGTCAGCGTATTTTACATACATTTCTTGTCAATTTACTTGTACTATTTTTTAAAATCTTATCATGATCAAATACATTAAACTGAGTCGAATTTATTGATTTCTTCCAAGGTTAAAGCTTTCAAAACGCAATATAAAAATGTCTTCCATATAACTTCCACAAACCAATAAGTTTATATCTATATCAACTATTGGGAAGTGTTGGTTTATTCGTCCTCAATGAACGACTGAACAAATACAGTTGCAATTCTGTGTTAAAAAACAAACAAAAAAAGAAAAGAAAATTAAGCTTTACAGCATCACCCCGAACTCACACACTGGGCTCCTATCAGAAAAAAATTGCTGAAAATGTAATCTTTTATTTCATTGGCTGTTAAATAACAGATTACAATATTTCTAGGCAATAGCGACGTAGAAATGAAATTTTTCCTTGATAGAACCCAGGTTGTCCAAACATATATAATTAAATAAGTAAAGTTGGCGACCGTAGTCGAGGGAGACCAGAAAGCTCCATTTTCCAAAGGTACTACACCGAGGTATAGGGGAGGGCGCCATTCCTTTCCCTGGATTGCTCCACTCTACCCTTGATACGTACCTTATATTACTGAGTGTTAAGCAAGGAGGTATCAAGTACCATTTTTAAAGTTCTTGGATATTACGCGATCTGGGATTGAACCCAGGTCTTCCGGACCATTGGCGAACATTCAAATCATTAGGCCAGTGAGCCGGTCGGTAATTAATTTTAAACATATATACTTCTAATTAACAACACAAATACCGGACAAATTAAATATACGAGGTTCATAAGATAGGTTTCCAGACTTTTTTCGTATGGGCACTTTTATTGATGGTACACACATGAAACTCTAGTCCCCTTTGAAGTAATCTCCTCCGGCTGCAAAGCACTTGTTGTAACCTTCCAACAACTTCTGGAAGACTCAATGGAAGTCCTCTTGTGTGAGCGTGTCAATGACCTTCGTTACAGCCTATTTCATCACCTCAATTGTCTCATAACGACGGCTTCTGAGCCTAGGGAATAAGCAAAAGTCACAGGGAGCAAGGTCTGGACTATAGGGAGGATGAGGAACTGTCTTGATGCCCATCTCGGTCAAATAGTCTGTGACAAGGATGGAGTTGTGGACTGGTGTATTGTCCCGGTGGAAATACCACTGGCCCGATTTAAAGACTGCTGGTATCTTCCGACGGAATCTCTTCCTGAACTCCCTTAAAACCTCAACATAGTAACCCTAACACTAACCCTTTGGCAAATCAACTCTGGTGTATTGAATTTGTGTTATTTAAGGTTAAAGTCAGCGAGCTCAGTCGACTGGGGGAGCGCTGTAGAATAAACCGATTGCACCTCTCTCCCTAATGAGTGTAAGACCTCTCTCCGAATGAATGTAAGACCTCTCTCCTAATGAGCGCTGTAGAATAAACCGATTGCACCTCTCTCCCTAATGAGTGTAAGACCTCTCCAAATGAGTGTAAGACCTCTCTCTTGGATATGACATTAAACAATCTCCTGTTGGAGCTTTAGGGAATGCGATGTACCTCTTCATTGTTATCTCTCCCAGGTTCACTCTGGCCCGAAATGGGAGCACCTGATAGGGTCCTATCTATGGGTCAAATAGAACTGTTCGACATTTAAACTGGGAACAAATGACTTATGCTAAATTGAATTGTTAGAAATTGAGCTATTTGATCATTTAACTGTGAATAAACAAATGACGTTTAATTGAATTGTTAGTGATACATAGAAATACTTCGAACTATTTAACTTTGTTGACTTATGTTTACAAATCATATATATTTAATATATATGTATAAACCGGATTTGGTTGATATATCATAAAACCTAACCAAACTGAAGTCATTTTTTGTTAGCAATTATATAGTTTTGATAATAGTAATAATCATTTGTAAACAATTAGAGCAGAGATGCAGTTGGACAACCAGGTCACTCATTTGGGGTGGGGGTGGGGGCTTAGGCATCTACAGAGATGCAGTTGGTGTATCCAGGTTACTGGCTAGGGGGGAGGTTCTTACCGCTCTGCAGAGATGCAGTAGGAATATTCAACAGCCCCAGCCGACTGGGCAACCTGCTCACTCGTTTGGGGTGGGGTGCTTACCTCTCTACAGAGATGCAATCGGTGTATTCTACAGTCTCCCTCCTCCCAGTCGACTGGGCCACCAGGTTAGTCGCTGGGAGGGGTCCTACCTCTCTACAGAGATGCAATCGGGTCAACGTATTTTCAGAATGGGATTTGCATAGTTTGCAACTCTAATAAACAGCTATCTTCTCACCATATTTAATTATAGCTGGTTCTTTAATAGCCATGTAGGAAGTAAAATGAATGAAAAAAGAAACATGAAATTTTAAAGGTTTGTTCTCAGCGTATATGAACTGATTCAGATAACTAAATAAATCTCAATACATGATTTGGATCGATATTGCTATATGGATGCACTACTTGGACGCTAACTAAACGGCTGAAGAAGAAGCTAGACGGCAATCACAAAAGAATGTTGAGAGCAATATTGAACAAGTCCTGGCGGCAACACCCCACAAGACACCAGCCTACGGCCACTTGCCTCCCATCACGAAAACTATACAAGTTAGACGAGCTAGACACACAGGACACTGCTGGAGAAGCAAGGACGAACTCATCAGTGATGTACTCCTATGGACACCCGTATATGACCAAGCAAAAGCAAGACGACCAGCTCGAACACACATACTGCAGCTATGTGAGGATACGGGATGTAGCCCTGAAGACCTGCCAAAAGCGATGAATGATAGGGAGAAGTGGCGAGAGAGGGTCAGGGATATCCGTGCTAGTGGCACGACATGATGATATATATATATATATATATATATACACACTAATATTTGGATATATATATGTTTTTTCAAATAGATCTGTTTGACCTATAGATGGGGTCCCTACAGGAATTACCGCTTTGTGTTAGAGTGGACCTGGGAGTAATGACAATAAAACAGTAGCTCCACACTCCTCACGCTTCAGAATTTGGCTATTTCCGGTATAGCATAACATTGATTACTTCAACCTGTGTAGACGATTTGTATACTTGAATGTGCAGCATCGATCAACGGGAAATTTCCACTTTACAAAACACCTCACCAGTTTCTTTAACTTGTTTTTATATCATTGTGAATTTTATTCATTTGTATTAGTATTTCTGATCCGCCCCTTTTACTCATTATCGTAGAATGACGTCACGAGTGAGATGCGATTAAAAAAAAAAAGCAGCAAAAAAAAACTGAAACTGAAATAAAGTATTAGTTACTTCACGCGTCTCAACGGAAGGAAAATCCGACTGTAGTGATCAGATGTCCATAGGAATGTCGATCTTCTCCTAGGATAAGGAGATTGATCAGGAGGCATATTGCTGCGAATTAAGACTCCCAGGTGAGACGTGAACGTTTCGGAGAGCAATGCCAGCCTTCTTGAAGTAGTCAAGATGCTGCGAGGAGCATATGTTGTCATTCATAATTGGAAGGACGCAGATATTGAGGATTCGGACCATTTATGGTGATGCGAAAGGTCGACAAACTTTTCATTATTACTCTTATCAATAACTAATTTTACTTCTTATTCTGCCCTCTCGCTTGGGATGGCGGCTTAGAATATCACCTGCAGAGGAGTATTAGGTCTTCAAAAATGAGACGGCCTGGCTATGATACTAAACTGCATTCAGTACTGGAGTGGGCGGAGTCAATGTTTCATTGCATTTATTCCCAGGTCTGCCAGGACTAAGAGTGGTTGTAACTTTTAAAGTCCCAAATATGGGTCAAAATACAGACCAGAGCAATTGTTGTCCCTACCCACAACGAGAACTCATCTTTAATTATTTCCTTGTAATCAATACGTTTATCATATTTACCCAACCCCTCCACTCGGGCAGGATATGACACAAGATCAGTTTTTAAGCGGAGTTTAACAAGTTTTGCTTCTCCTAGACTAGTTGCCTCACAAAGGTTAAAGAACCCAGTCTGTCCTACTATTTACCCATAGTTGGAGGGAGAATAATTGGATTCATACCTTTCCCAAGAGTATTAGTGCTATGTGAAATGCAATCAGTCTCGTCCAGGATTTGAACTCGTGTCGCCGTATCCATTTCCTACGACGATAACTATTACACCACAAGCACTTCCATAATCAATTCGTTTATTATTATTTTACTCTTTTGAGAGTTTTTCACACCAACGTTGGTTGATGGTTTCTCACTGGTGTGAGTCTGAGTGAGAGCAAGTCTCCTCAAATCTCCAGGATTCTTCTTAGTATTCGGGTCGATCTTAATAATGCTGTAGTCAGGTTGGTCTCGATTTGTCTATTATTATTATTATTATTATTATTGCTCCTTTAGAGTTTTTCACATCAGCATTAGCTGATGGTTTTTCTCTGGAGTTTGAATGACAGCAAGTCTCCTCAAGTTTCATGGTCTCTTCTCAGAATTCTGGCCGTTTTCAATAATGCTGTCGTTTGGATGGTCTCCACTCGTTCGCTAACTTCTAAGTCCTCCAGGCCCTTTAATAACCCTTTAGTTACTGTGCCAAAAGCACAAATCACAATTGGGACAATAGTCGCCATCATGTTCCACAGATCTTTCAATTCTCTGGCAAGGTCCAGGTACTTATCCTTCTTTTCACTTTCTTTCAGTTTTATTCTGTGGTCAGCCGGTACTGCTAAGTCAACAATTTTGCAAATTCTCTTTTAGTAGCGCCCTCCCCTACATGTAGTAGCAATTGAAAAGGGAGCCTTCAGGTAGCCCTCGACTAAGGACACCAACTTTACTTACTATTATAAGGTCTGGTTTTCTGGCCGAGGTTATGTCAAAGTCCCATCGGAGTTTATGTGTGTAATTTTCAAGGACAGGTGCTGGGTTGTGCATATACCATTTGTCCGTATGGTCAAATTTAAATTTTTTGCACATCTCCCAGTGGATCACCTTGCCCACCCAGTCGTGTCTTGTCTTGTACTCTTTATGTGCTAATTTGCTGCATTTGAATATCATGTGATGATCGTTTCGTCTCTGTTACCACATAGCCTACATTTGCTATTATTATTATTATTATTCACTCATTAGAGCTTTTCACATCAGCGTTAGCCGATGGTTTTTCTCTGGAGTCTGAGTGACAGCAAGTCTCCTTAAGTCTCCAGAACTCTTCTTAGTATTCTCAACAGTGCTGTCGTTTGGATGGTCTCCACTCGTCCGCCAACTTCCAGGTCGTCTAGTCCCTTATTATTATTATTATTATTATTATTTGAGAGTTTTTTTTACATCAGCGTTAACTGATGATCTTTAACTGAAATTTGAGCGGCAACAACTCTCTTCAAGTCTCATGGACTCTTCTCAGTATTCTGGCGGATCTCAACAATGTACTTTGGATGGTCTCCACTTGTTCTGTTATTTCCATGTCATCTAGTCCCTGTACTAATCCTTTGGTGACTGTACCAAGGTCACAAATTACAATTGGTATCACAGTCACTTTCATGTTCCACAGTTTTTTCGATTCCCTAGCAAGGTTTAGGTACTAACTCTTCTTTTCACTTTCTTTCAATTTTACTCTATGGTTAGCTGGGACAGCAAAGTCCACAATTTGGCAACTTTTCTTTATTTTGTTTTGACAAAATCCGGTCGTCTGTTCGTGATTAGGTGATCCGTTTTTCTCTCAAAATTCCAGATTTCTGGCGAGTTTTTTCCACCAGCCTTAGCTGATGGTCTTTAACTGGAGTCTGAGTGATAGCAAGTCTCCTCAGGTCTACAGGACTCTTCTCAGTATTCTGGCTGTAGTTTGGATGGTCTCAATTTATCCTCCTATATCCAACTCTTCCAGCCCCTTTACCAAACCTTCGGTACCGTTCCAAGTGCGCCAAATACAATTGGTATCACCGTCACCCTCATGTTCTACAAGTTTTTCAGTTCTCTGGCAAGGTCTAAGTGCTAGTCTCTCTTTTCGTTTTCTTTGATTTCCCTACGTGGGCCGCCTAAACGGTAAAGTCCATTATACGGCAGGGTTTTTTTTTAAATTATCACTAGGTATGGTCTTCTGGCTGGGATTAGGTGATCTGCTTATATCTCAAAATCCCAGAGAATTATTATTATGAGTATTATTATTATTTAGAATCAATCGTTCTGAAATTTTGAAACCAAAAATAAAATTGCATAAATCAGATGTGCATATATTTTTGGAAGGCTGTTCGCTAATTGCCCGGAAGACCGGGGTTCAATCCTAAGTCGAATCATACCAAAGACTCAAAAAATGGTACTTGATGCTTCCTTGCTTAACACTCATCATTATAATGAGAAGCGCCCTTCTCCTACTCCTTGGTGTAGTAGCTATTATAAAGGGAGCCTTCGGGTCACCCTTGACTATAGTTGCCAATTTTTTTACTTTATCATTTTGGTTGAATACAGTAGATCATGTCCCTCAAAAGTTAGTGGAGCAATCCAGAGAAAGAAGTAGCGCCCTCCCCTACACTTCGGTGTAGTAGCTATTAAATAGGGAGCCTTTGGGTCGCCCTCGACTATGGTCGCCAATTTTTGACATTTATTATTTTGGTTGAATACAGTAGACCATCTCCCTCAAGGGTTAGTGGAGCAATCGAGAAAAAGAAGTAGTGCCCTCCCCTACACCTCGGTGTAGTAGCTATTAAATAGGGAGCCTTTGGGTCGCCCTCGACAACGGTCGCTAACTTTACTTTTACTTATATATTCATACACTGGAACAAATGTGATCTCCGATTTTAGAGTAAATATTATAAGTGAACACACTTATGTCTATAGAAATATTTAATCATCAACATAACCTCTATCACTTGCTTGAACCTCATTCCCTCAATCAACAATCTTATAGATTGCTACGCGTGTAAAATTCTTTAAGTTTTGAGGCAAAAAATATGAGACCCACTTGTGTTCAACCACTTGTTTTTAGGTCAACTTGATATTTTGGGTTATAGAGTTTCAATTTAAAGTATAGAGTTTGGTTATAAACAAATTCTAGAGACACACATTTTGATTGTTAAATGTTTTACTAAAGATGAATAAAACCTAGGTATATTTGGTTTGGAAGAAAATGAATTTTTTCATCAAAACATGATGATAGGAATGTATTCATTACGCGCGGTACTGTATTTCTACATTTATTTTCTTCCTATTTCTTTCCTAGCCAAAACCGGAAAAGATTTATATCATTTCCTCACTGTCGTATGTTGAGGCTCCGAGTGAGTTGCGTAAAAGATCCAAATAATAAAGTAATTCGACCTTGCTTGGGAATTGTAAAAACTGTGGAATATGAAAATGACGGTCATACCAATTGTAATTTAGCTCTTGGTACAGTTACCGAAGGATTGGTTCCGGGACTGGAGGAATTAGAAATAACAGGGCGAGTGAAAACCATCCGAACTACTGTATTATTGAGATCGGCCAGAATACTGAGAAGAGTCCTGGAGACTTGAGGAAACTTGCTGTCACTCAAACTCCAGTTAATGACCATCAGCTAACACTAATGTGAAAAACTTTCAACGAGTAACATAATAAAGAAAACGAAATAGCGCAAATTAAAATTAAAGAAAGTAAATACAAAAAAAAAATAATAGATAAATATTTTGTGTTCTTATCAGAATCAGAATGGAACATCAATCTTTTTTTTTTTTTTGATATTTATGAAAAAATATAAATAACTATAAAGTCATTAATTTTGGCATACAAACTGAGCGAACGACATTTTTATTTTTTACAATTTGATCAGCAACAGAGTTCAATGAACAAGATCCTATTGATTTTTGATTGATTTTTCAGCTTTAAAAGTCAATATGTTTTGCAACTGATGAAAACTAAAATTATTACGCGGATGGAAAATAAATCAATTTCTGGGCAGAGCCCGGGAACGGCAGCTGTGCGACGATATTTTTGGTGCAAATGCACAACTGAACAACATCTGGCCTAAAAGTTCTCGGCACTACCAGACAATGACGTATCGAGAGATATTGATAGCCACTGGACAATTTAGCTGCGCGTAAAAACATTGACCAATGATAACACACCAAAACGAAAAATGGAGGTGTCGTGTGAAAAATGAATCTTTTTTTAGCATTTAGTTTTTTACTTAATTTCGCTTATCCCAGCTGACGCTGATGTGGGTCTGTTGTTACGTACACAATATTACCAAGACAAAGTCAAGCAATAAAAAATCTATCGACACAATATAACTTTATACATGTTTATATATACTTATTGGTTACGCAATTTGCTTTCACGACAGAGTAATACAAAATTCGATTATTAAAATAACAGACCGACTGTAAATACATATATATCAATCTATTTTGTTTCTTCTCTTAGAAAATCAACCCATAAAAATACTGATATGTTTATAAATTTTCTCACGAGAAATAACTAAATAGACTGACTTTCTTTTAGTCCATTCGGCTGGTTTGGTTTGGTTTCTTTGTTCAATGGCATATCAACTCTTTTTAGGTTATTTAATGCCAAAGCCATTCTCCTAGGAGAACAGTAGTGGTACTATTTAACCCATAGCTGGGAGGATAAGGGGGCTCATACCTTTCCCAAGGGTATTTGCCCGAAAGTGAACGTAATAGCGCGACTGGAGTACGAACTCGCGTACTAGGATTCCGCAGTCCATCGATTTAACCATTACACCACGAGGACACCTCCCCATTCGGCTGGGGTTGTAGAATACACCGACCGCATCACTGCATAGGAGTAATACACCCCAACACCAACTAGTGTCCTGGATATGACAGTAAACCATCTGAGTCTCCAGCCTCGGATTTTTGGGTAATGTGAAGTAGTCCTTCATTGTAATTGTTCCCAGGTCCACTCTGACCAGGAGTGATAAATCCTGATAAGGTCTTACCTATGGGTCAATTAAAACAAACAATGTGTGAAAACAAATGACTAATATTAAATTGTGACTGCTATATAGCAATACTTGAAACTATTCAACTGTGCGCAAAGAATGTCTCCGGCTCGTTTAAGAATGTTATCTACAAAATGTGTTTACAAATCATATATATATTTATTGTGTATGTACAAAAAGGATTTAACATTAAATAACCTACATTGGTTGATATGCTATAAAGCCCAAATAAACCAAATCATATGTATTTTATATATATATATAAAGAGGATTTGGCATTAAATAACCTACAATGATTGATATGCCATAAACCAAACCAAACCAAACCAAACTAACTCTCTCTCTCTCTCTCTCTCTCTCTGTCTGTCTGTCTATCTATCTCTCACATACCCACTTCCTCTTCTTCTTCTTCTTCTTCTTCTTCTTCTTATTATTATTATTATTATTATTATTATGATTATTATTATTATTTGTACGTTTCAGTTTTTTCTTTCGATGTCTCTCTGTATCTCCCTCTCTCTTTTTTTCTACCAATTTCTCTTTGTTTCCAACTTCTCTTTCTCGCTTTTTTTTTTTTCGCTCCTCTTTTTTTGTTGTTGATTGGATATATTTGAAAGGATTTCAGTCGATCAATGCTCCTGCATTCTCAACTCACCAACATAACTGATGCAATCATCCAGAACCAAAGGGTGGGTTGTCTCTGTGGCGTAGTGGCTAATGTGGTGGACTGCGACATTAAAGTGAAAAAGTTCAAACTCCAGTAGCACGATTATATTCCCTTTCGAACTTATATCTTTGAGAAAGGCATGAACTACGTTATCCCTCCTAGCAATTGTTCTTCCACAAGGATGGTTTTGGCAATGAAGATTGATACGCCGTTAAACAAAGAAATCAAATCAAACCATCTGGAACCCGTAGACAAGCAGAGTGACGATCCATACGTAAATAATCACACTCTTGAGGGTGGGGAGTTCCCCTGGCGTAATGGCAAAAGTGCTGTGGGCCGTGACATCGTAGAAGCGAATTCGAACCTCAATCACGCTATTACGATCACTTCCGAACTAATACCCTCAGGAAAGATATGACTCCCATTCCCAGCTTTTGATTAAATAAGTACCACTACTATTCGTCAACAAGGATGGCTTTGGCATTAAATAACCCATGAAGTTTCATATGACATTAAATAAAAAAACCAAATCCAGTGCTGGATTACTACCAGAATTGCATCACCCACCCTTTTTTGGTATTAACGAAAGATAGATACAAGTTGGTAAAAATAACATTCGAAATTTACTAAAAATTAGAAATTCCTGTTCCAAGAGCAAGTAACACTTGTTTATTTTTAACGTAAGGTAATATATTTCCTAAATCATCATTTATGACGGGAATTATGCTAATAAAAATAAACTTTTAGCCTTGAAATGGTTATGAGCTCTTAGTTATCTATCTAACCCTATGATGAGACCCCGTTAGAGTAATTATTGGGGTCTAAGTTAATGTTTAAAATGATTCAAGACAACATTAATAGACGCTTAAAATATTGATAGAGCAACTAAGTATGAAGTGTTTAATAATTTAAAATGATTATAAAGATACATTTTTGAACCGTATATAATTGGAGAGCATAATTATTAAACGTAGTCTTAAATAAAATAACCCAACAAATGTTGACATGTCGTTAAAACAAGCAAGCATCAAATAAAACATGTTCATTCTTTTCCAACATTTTTACTAAATTAGTTGAAATATTGTTAATGTCCCTCGTGTGTAAAAAAGAATTAAGTTAATCGTGTGGAAAATGCACTATTTTGTTAAGTATGAGGAAAAAAACTACTGCCTCGGGTGAGGATCGAACTCACGACCTTCAGATTGCTCTGACTTACGGATTATGAGACTGACGCGCTGCCTACTGCGCTACCGAGACAACCGGTACATGATTACTCACAACTGATTAAATACTTTTAGTTCTGTCTGAAGAATCATTTTCTCAATAAACAACTTTCGAAGTTAAGTTTAAAAAAACATTTTTTTTATAGTATATTAACTTTCGTGTTTTTTTTTTAACAACTATCTTTTAAGAAGAACAGTTGTGGTTCTATTTAATCCATATCTGAGAGGATAAAGTGGTTCATACCTTATCCCATGGCCATTTGTCCGAAAGCGAACACAATAGTAAGATTGGCGTTTGAACTCACTTATTAAGTTGTCGCCGTCTAGCATGTCAGCTTCGATGAGATCGAGAGTTCTCTGTTCGAAATTTAGTTATAGCTTTTGTTGGCTTAGCGTAATAATTAATAATCTTGGCCAACAACGATGATAGCCCGAAAGTTCGATTCTTACGGAAGGTCCCATATTTCTGGCTTCATGCTTGTAAATAACTATTTCCTACATCTCCAATGCAGAAATCTTTTTTCTTTTGTAATGACGTAATTTTCGTTAATCACCAGATTAGACGAGATAATCTTTAACTAATTTAAACCCAATTATTTTTATATAGTTACCACTGTACCTACATACCTACCTACCTTCGTCATCGGAATTTGACGTGCGTTGGGCAACTCCCATACTCATGTACATATAGTTTTATCACACGGGTCAGCAAGCTGATTGAGTTAAGGAATTAATTCTTAGCACATCAGTTCTCCCCGTGATTGCTTCGTTACCACATTTGTTCCTGCCTACTCTTTTGCTAAAATACATTGTGGCTCAAAATAGATGCAACCCGCAACCCATTAATATAATAAGGATTTATAACCGAGACAATCGCAATGGCGGTCATTTGGAACACATCCTGTAAAAATGCATCCTTTGTGGTAAAGACATCAAATTAATGTTTTTTTTTAAAATTGTTATTATATCAGCTTCCAGGATATGCGATCTTTTTTTTGACTTTTTTTGTCTCAGAAATAAATCATTATCATATTAATGGGTTGCTTCTATTATGAAACAGTTTTGAATGATTTTGTCTCCAAATAATTAGTGACGCCAAATATTTTTCCTCTCTTGTCCAAGCCATTGTGATCAAGGATTAATAGTTGTTATAGTATATTATTTTCAAGTCTGAGACAAGAAAGAACACAACATTATTATTAGTAGAGTTATTAGTAGTCTCATGTATATTGAGACACCCAATACAACAACAGTATTGGAATTGAGACTAACAATTGCTTTATTTTCTTTTATTCCACAAAATGGAAAAAGCAGATGAATAAATTAACATTTTCCCGACCAGATATCGGATTGATGCAGTTAAAGGTTTATTAACTGAAGTCTTTTACGCATATTATTCGATGTAATAGTTTTTAAGTTGTTTGAATTTCATCGATTATCATGATCACTATCATCATCATGATAATAACTATGATGATGATAATCAATCATTATCATCGTCAGGGTGATTGTACAGATTCCCTTCATTCCCCTTAGGCCATCTTTCTTGACAGATCCTCTTGACGGCATCCAGTGTCCATAAAGATATATGTAAGTCTTTGCTGGTCGGCTAACATTGGTGTGATCATGTGTAGGAGTCAATAGAAGAATGTATCTAATGAGTTTGTCCTTACTTTCCCCACAGAGCCTAGCATGTCGTGTTCGTCATAAAATTGTTTATGATATATCTGTTCTTGTTTGATAAAGAAAATCCCGAAATTTCGTGTTGATGGAATTACTGAGATATCGATTTTTATGTGAAAAATATCTTTCCGATATAGCTCTGCATGGAAATGATTATTGCTTACGTGGTGTTGGTAGTAGTGCTGCCCTGTCGGCTGGGGCTGTAGAATAAATACACCGACTGCATCTCTGACAAAGGGGTAAGAACCTCCTCCAACGAGTATTGCGGTATTACACTGACTTTCAAATAGAAACCCGTGGGAAAGGTATAAGCCTTCTTATCCACTCCAACTATGGGTTAAGAAGAACAACTACAGTTCTTGTACAAGAAGGGCTTTGGCATTAAATAACACACAAGGGTTGAAGTGCCATTAAACAAAGGAATCAAACCAACCTATGTCTCATATGATCGTTTACATTATACTCTGATATCCTTGTGTCCGCTCAGAAGATAGTTTGTTAAGTTGACATACATATCAGGTACCCGAACAATATGATTCTTTGTTGTTTGATAGGATCATGGACAATTGTGTATAGGATTTCTTTTGGTTGGGATTTATGGCATATCAATCACTGTTGGTTATTTAATGTCAAATTCTCTTTATTCATATATATTAAATATGTATGATTTGGTTTGATTTTATGGCATATCAATTATTGTTGGTTATTTAATGCCAAATCCTCTTTATATATATATATATATATATATATATATATATATATATATATATATATATATATATATATATATGATTTGGTTTGGTTGGGTTTTATGGCATATCAATTATTGTTGGTTATTTAAGGCCAAATCCTTTTTTTATACATAAAAACCAACCTACCAACCAACAAACGAACTATCTTTGATTATTTATACATATATATTAAATATATATGATTCGGTTTGGTTGGATTTTATGGCATATCAACCCTTGTAGGTTATTTAATGTCTAATCCTCTTAATACATGTACATTAAATATGTATGATTTGGTTTGGTTGGGTTTTATGGCATATCAACCATTGTAGGTTATTTAATGCCAAATCCTCTTTATACAAATATATTAAATAGATATGATTTGTTTTGGTTGGGTTTTATGGCATATCAACCATTGTAGGTTATTTAATGCCAAATCCTCTTAATACAAATATATTAAATATATATGATTTGGTTTGTTTGGGTTTTATGGCATATCAACCATTGTAGGTTATTTAATGCCAAATCCTCTTAATACAAATATATTAAATATATATGATTTGGTTTGTTTGGGTTTTATGGCATATCAACCATTGTAGGTTATTTAATGCCAAATCCTCTTAATACAAATATATTAAATATATATGATTTGGTTTGTTTGGATTTTATGGCATATCAACCATTGTAGGTTATTTAATGCCAAATCCTCTTAATACAAATATATTAAATATATATGATTTGGTTTGTTTGGGTTTTATGGCATATCAACCATTGTAGGTTATTTAATGCCAAATCCTCTTTATACAAATATATTAAATATATATGATTTGGTTTGGTTGGGTTTTATGGCATATCAACCATTGTAGGTTATTTAATGCCAAATCCTCTTAATACAAATATATTAAATATATATGATTTGGTTTGTTTGGATTTTATGGCATATCAACCATTGTAGGTTATTTAATGCCAAATCCTCTTAATACAAATATATTAAATATATATGATTTGGTTTGTTTGGGTTTTATGGCATATCAACCATTGTAGGTTATTTAATGCCAAATCCTCTTTATACAAATATATTAAATATATATGATTTGGTTTGGTTGGGTTTTATGGCATATCAACCATTGTAGGTTATTTAATGCCAAATCCTCTTAATACAAATATATTAAATATATATGATTTGGTTTGGTTGGGTTTTATGGCATATCAACCCTTGTAGGTTATTTAATGTCTAATCCTCTTAATACATGTACATTAAATATATATGATTTGTGAAGACGTTTTGTTGATAACATTCTTAAGCGAGCACAAGTTCTTTTTTTCACACACTTAAATGATTTCAAGTATTGCTATATAACAATTTAACATCAGTCATTTGTTTGCACACAGTTTGTTCTATTTGACCCATAGAGAGGACATTATCAAGTGCTACGACTCCGGATCAGAGTGGACCTGGGAGTAATGGCAATGAAGATGTACTCCACATTCTCCAAAGGTCCAAGGCTGGAGCCTCACCCGCAGGTAGTTTAATGTCATATCCAGAACACACATTGAGGGGGTCTTACTCCTCTGTAGAGATGCAGTCGGTGTATTCTACAGCCCCAGCCGACCGGGCTGTTCTGTATATCGGAAAATACTTCTTGAACTTAACCTGTATAGTAAAATAACCCTTAGCCAGGAATGTCGGGCTTAAAGTATATGGTAAAATATTGCTCTGTCAGAAATATCGGGCTGATGGTTCAAACGGTCAAAATGCTGAAGAACGTCCGTATATATATTTTTATAGTCTTATACATTTTTTTTTATAACAAACTAAATGATACTTAATGAATGTTTCTTCGGAAACAAGTGACTGGTTACCACTAGCTACACATTGTAATAAAAGAAAAAAGTCTATTTTTCCTCGTCTGAGTCAAAGAATGAGTATTTGAGAGGCCCGGACCAAACGCAAACATTTAATTATGAGGAGGAAAGATTTATTGATTGTTAGCAAAACTTGGGATTTAAACAAACAATTACGAATTGTTAGCAGTCGATTGTTCCTTGGCCTCAAATACATCGGAACGTGGTAGAATAGCCGACCAATTGTCGATGTTGCAAGTGTACATGCCTTACTTTCAGTTTTAAAGAAAAGAGAAGAATAAGCTTAATGTTGACTAGTATTTATTTCTTAATTTTAGTTACGATTACCGTACGACTATTACTAATTTTATCTTCACTTGCAGTCAAGTCACGCTTAAAGCACTGGTTTCCGCTTGATCACTGACGTTAAACATCCCTTAGCCGCCCCAGAACTTAGATGGGTTAGAAACGGTAGGTACTTAAGAAGAGTAGGTCTGTATGATAGTGTATTTGATTTAGCAAAGCAGAATAACTTCTATGCAGAAATATCTTGATATTTTTAGAGGAAGAATTGTCAATCATTATTTTTTAGAAATATTTCTTTCCTCTTAATCTTCGCTGTTTTTTATCACTGCTACCCAAATCGTCAGTCTAAGTGTATTAGAAAATGTTCTCTTACAGTCAAGTCACACTTACAGTCAAGTTCAGTCGGCTGGAGCTCTAGAATACGGAGATTGCATCCCTGAAGAGAGGTAAAACCCCTCCCCAAAGAGTGTCCAGAATATGACACTAAACTGCATCTGATGGTAAGGCTCCAGGCCTGGATCTTTGGGGAATGCTGGGTACCAGAGAAATCGTACCTGTTAGGGTCCCATGTATGGCTCAAATAAAACTGTTTATTTTATTTACTATATTGGGAACCATTTAACTGTCGCAAATAGAACTCTTACAATTAGTAAGCAATACCTGAGGCCATTTAACTATGCGCAAATAAAAATAGTAGTATTAGCAATACTTAAAATCATTTAACTGTGTGGATACAAATGAGCCCTCGCTAGTGAAAAAATTCTTACCAACAGACTATTCGTTTACAAATCATATATATTTGATTTTTATGTATGGAACAGATTTGGCAATAAATAACCAATAAAGGTTGATATAGCAAGCTTTTGGTTTTAAAAAAATTCACAATTAACGGAGACACAGTAGAACAAAACCAACCAACCAACCAACCAACCATTAAATTACCAGTTCTATCAAAATCCCAGAATTTGAATCGCCCTGAATCAGCTTAATAGTGAGATGGGTAACCACTTAGAAACAAGATACAATGAAATAGAAAATGTTTGACGTGGCAGAAAATTCCAAATAGTAATAATTAATTTTATTAGATGAAACCTGAATCATCATTAATTTCTATTATTATTTCATTGATATTAATTTTTGTTGTTTTTAATCGTAACTACTCAAACAGTCACTCTACAACTATGAGTCAACAAGTTGTAATATATTGATTTTTTATTAGAGGAAGCATTGCGAATCATTATTAATCTTTGACTAGTATTTCTTTCATCTTAATTTTAATTGTCTTTAACCAAAATTGCACATAACACCAATCATTAACATGACAAACATTGGGAACAAGTTTGGTAGTTTAAAATTTGGGCCGTGACAAGCACCTTTCGAAGCATAAAAAAATTGAACAAGGTTTACATGAACAAAATTTAGAATCTTCTATAAGTAAATTCAGAATCTTCTATGACAAAATGGCATCGATTTAAATATTTTTTTGTTTTTTATCCGGATTCTTAGCTCTAAAGAAGCAATAATGCTACGTAATTATTTTACATTGGCAGCTAGAAATATTGTCTTAAAAATGGGAATTATTATTTTAGTAGTATAATTCGTTTTCTTTGTTTTTTTTATGTCTATGTTGTATTATGAGTTACATCAAGCAGCAACATGGCTTCCAGCTCATTATCGTTTGTTTTTAGCTGTCCATCACTATTAAAGTCTCTTTTCCCTATAGGGAATAATTTTTTAATAGATCAAAACCTTTCCTTGGTTGCCCAGTCGGCTGGGACTGTTGAATACACTGACTGCTTCTCTGCAGTGGGATAACTCCGCAACGAGTCTCCTACACATGACACAAAACAATCTGATGGTAAGGTTCCAGTAATGCTGGAGCTTTGGGGAATGCTGATTACCCCTTCATTATCATCGCTACCAGGTCCAATCTGACCCCGGGTGGTAGCACCTGATAGGGTCCCATCTATTGGTCAAATAGAACTAAACTGTATACTTATGCTAAACTGAATAGCTTAGAATAGAACTGTTTTTATATTTAAACTGCGCCCTTATACTAAACAGAATTGTTTGAAATAGAACTGTTTTTAAGATTTAAACTGCATACTTATGCTAAACTGAATTGTTTGAAACAGAACTGTTTTTGTATGTTAAACTAAATTGTTTGAAATAGAGATTGAAACTGTACTTATGCTAAACTGAATTGTTTGAAATAGAACTGTTTTGACATTTTACTGTGAGTAAACAAACACTGTATTAAACTAAACTGAATTGTTTGCATTAGAACTGTTTGACTCAACTGAATAACTTAAAATTGAAATGTTTTTGACAATTAAACTGTGTACTAATGCTGGACTGAATTGTTTAAAATAGAACTATTTATAAGTATAAAAATGGATTTGGTATTTACTAACCTATACAAGTTGATATGCCATAAAACCAAACAAAACCAAACCTTTCCCTGGGTTTGATAAATATGCTTATCAAATTTGAATGGACGGTGTTTTTTGCCCCCTCTGTGCTGTCGTTTCTATAGTAGAAAAAGCATTACTTTTGGCGCAACTCTCTTACAAACGAAGCATGCAGTTTCTTTACTTCCGAAAATGCATAGGCAATGATAGCAGCTACGAATGTTTTGTAGCTGAAAACTTGCCCTATCCAACAATGTTATCGCGCTCCCCGTAACCGTTTTAGTTCCCGTAGAAATAAATTGATTTGATTTTCGGAATCTCCAGCGTAATTTTCTTTCACTGAAAAAGTCTCGTCTGTCTGCCCTTGAAATCTAAATTATAAATCATTATTGATAAACCCGCCAGTTCATATTTGAGTACTACGCGCAGATTTTACAAGAAATAGAACACCAGTTTATCAAGTAGACTGGAAGATTGTGAGACAGTCTTGTTGGGACGATATTTCAGCGCTAGACAACTTCACAACTAGATGAGTCACAACCTTTGTCTCCCGCCGAAGTTGATTATGAACGCTGCTTGACTTTATTGCATGATAATTATAATTAAAGAAATAATGCCCTGTATATATTTATGAGTGTGTTAATTAATAGATGTCGGTATTCGTTCAAATAAAACAAACGAATGAGAACAGATGTTCGTGGTTTAGTCATATGATCTAAATCTGATTCCACGATCCAAATGTCAACAAATTATATATATATATATATATATATATATATATATATATATATATATATATATATAAAGTCTGTGAATAGACTTAAAAGGTTGCCTAGTTGCCTTGGGTTGTAGAATACACCAACTGCTTCTCAGCAGAGGGGTAAGACTTTCCCAACGAGTGTTCTGGATATGACACTAAACAAAAAACTATACTTATACTAAGCTGAATTGTTTGAAATAGAATTGTTTATATGTATAAAAATGGATTTTGTGTTAATGACCTACAATGGTTGATGCGCCATAAAACCAAACCAAAGAAACCTTTCTAAATCTATAGAGAATATATAGTATCAATATAATCAAATACAGTGCTCAATGAACGGCAATAATCATATAAGAATATATTGATATATATTTTGTAAGTATAGTAGGTTTATATATATATATATATATATATATATATATATATATATATATATATATATCGATTTATTATTAACGGAATGTCTAACTTAATGTAAAATATATTCCCCGGGGTAGCGATGATAACTGCATCAAACCTTGTATTCAATCCGAAGATGCAATCTTTTAAAAAAAAGGATTGTTGAAATAGATTTATAATGGATCTTATCTGTTAAGTTTTACATGATATATATATATATATATATATATATATATATATATATATATATATATATATATATATATATATATATATATATGGGGGTTATATAGAGAAACCTCTTCTGATTTACAAATACCTCCCAGCAAATTGAATAAATAAATAAATAGATAGACAACCACAACAACAAAAACGCCACACGCATACGTTTCACTTGAAAAAGCATTAAAGGGATGTTGTCTGAGCGATGGCTTGTAACAAAATAAATATAACACGACCCTGCGCCGTGAGGCTCCGCGTATCCATCTGGTTTAAATGTAAAAATAAATTCACAATTAAAAAAGTCCTTTTTTTCAACCAATAATGACTTTCACCCACAAAGCTTTTCGGAACCGATTCAATCCCAAACATGGCTATAAAACTGTCAACAGAAGGTCACAGACGAGCAGTCGATACTGGGGACAGCTATTTGGGAAAATCGTCACGTGTTATATTTTGGAGAAGATCAAAGATCGCTGACGCCCTACCAACCGACATCACAATCAACACACCACACGGCAAGTCTCCGGCATTTCTGCCACAAGACCTATCAATCCACATCACACATAGCCTATCAATCCACATCACACTACCGTGCCCCACGCAACCAAACCAGCCAGCTAAGAACAACTCACCTCCTGACCTTTATCCGGTGGAAGAAGAGAGCTTGTATCTTCTCTAATCTACCGACTTCTACTTATTTAAACAAACGAAATTTAATCCAGTCCTCTCGTCCGTTATCTTTTGCAATTATACGCTTGTCTATAACACACACACACGCATATATATATATATATATATATATATATATATATATATATATATATATATATCTTTAAAATCGTTCTCAGTCAGTGAAATAGAGAGCACTATGCGCAAGAATGATGCAGAGCAATGTCATAAAATTTCAACTATAAAATTGGCCCAGTCAGCTGGGGCTGTAAAATACACCGACTGTATCTCTGCAGTGGGGTAAAACGATTGTCTTGTATATGACATTAAAGAATTTGATGGTGAAGCGCCAGTCTTGGAGCTTTGGGGAATGTGGAATACTCCTTCATTGCTATCGTTTCTTGGTCGACTCTAGTCCGGAGTGGTAGCACCTAATAGGGTCCTCTCTATGGGTTTGACATTTAAACTGATTGCAAACAAATGACTTATGGTAAATTGAATTGTTAGGAATAGAACGGTTTGATCATTTAATAGTGTATAAACGATCGACAAAAGTTTAATGGAATTGTTAGTGCTACATAGCAATATGATATATGGCCGAGGGATTTCGTTTTATGTATCTTGCTTTTGGGTTTAATTAGGCTGAGAACCTTTCGGCTCAGCACATGGGTTAGTTAGGTGCAAACTTGAGCGCAGGGGTTAACGCGCACGCAGGGAGGATGTGTCGTTCACAGATGTCAAAATAAAAATCCCAGATAGAAAATTGTGACTTGGAGATGTGAATGACGTCATGCACCGGAAGCGCGCGCGGAGGATTTTGGGGATTTTGAAGAAAGTCAGGAGTTGAGTCTTGCGATCGGAAGAAGAAGGGTGACTTTCGCTAGCTCGCAGTGGCCTTGTGGCGAGTGCCACACGTGTTGGGGGGTGGGCAGATGGAAAAGCCAGAATAGAAAGAATGTGTATCTCTCTCCTTATGTCGAAGAACCTTTAAACTCAAAGGTAATAAAAAGTTTCGTACCTGAACTAAGAAGTCGTAAGTGTTTTTCGTGTTTCGGGATTCCTATGTTCTATGTATATATGTTATGAACATTCTATGTACGTTTCGCATATTCATGTACAGCAATACTTGGAACCATTTAACTGTGTGCAAAAGTATGAGCTTAGGCTCATTTAAAACGTTATTATCAACATGTGTTTACAAATCATATATATCTAATATATATGTATGAAGAGGATTGGGCATGAAATAACCTATTATTGATGATATGCTATACAACGAACGAAACCAAACAAACAACTGTAAAATTAAGTAGTTTTATGTGCCAGATAATCAAGCAAGTTTGTTTCGATATGTCGAAAATCCAAAGTCAGTCTTTTTGGCAAACAAATATAGGGTTCCAAGTTACTAGAGCTAATTCTTCATTTGGAGTCTTTACTTGTTACTCGGGAATTTCAAATCAAACTCCGTGAATAGTCTGCATCGGTTAATTTGTGGCCTTGGTTATTCCTCACTTGTAACAGGGTTTTTCTTTCTGCTTAACCCGAGCTCAGAGATTGAACTCATAATACCAGGTTGAATTCCACTAAAATATCATCATTAATCTTTGACTAGTATTTCTTTCATCTTAATTTTAATTGTCTTTAACCAAAATTGCACTGACTACCAATCATAAACATGACAAAAATGGGAAACTAGTTTGGTAGTTTAAAATTTCGAAGCATGAAAAAATTGAACAAGGTTTACATGAACAAAATTTAGAATCTTCTATAAGTAAATTGATAATCTTCTGTAATAAAATGGCATCGATTTAAATATTTTTGTTTTTTTATCCGGATTTTCAGCTCTAAATAAGCAATAATGCTACGTAATCATTTTACATTGACAACTTGAAATATTGTCTTAAATCGAATTAGTAACGTTTTATAAAATGGGAATTATCATTTGAGCAAGACAGAGATTGAACGCACAATTTCAGGTTGAATTCCACTTGGATTTTCATTCTCGAGGTCGTTGCATCGTGGGACAATTTGGAAAACTTTTTTTTGTAGTTTTAAACTTAATGTATGCCTTTTCAGAAAGAGAATGTATGATTATTGTATTATTGTTCATCGTGCAACAGCCATTTTAATACTAGGCTTTGGACTAATTGCTTCAAGTTCTTAATTACCGGAAACTATAATGTAATGAATAATTGATTAATTTGAACGGCATGTCAACATATCAAGCGTCATTTTATTCCCAGAGTTTCAGGAATAGCGTTCATTTTATGTTCATATATATATATATATATATATATATATATATATATATTTGTGTTACTCTGTTTTAGGAGATTTTTGCACACAGTCCTATTGAATACGAATGGATTTTTGGCACACAGTCCTATTGAGTACGAATGATTTTCATACAGCCCTATTAACTCGATAGATGTAACCCTACTTCCATTCCACTTCAGAGTAGACCTGAGAGTAATGGCAACGAAGGAGTACTCCACACTCTACCAGATCTCTAGAACTGGACCCTTACTATGCCGTTTAATGTCACACTCAGGTCACGTCTTTTTCAGAGGGTGCTGTCCCTCTGTAGGGAATGCAGATAGCATATTCAAAGCCCAACATTAGTACTTACTCTTACTGCGTTCATCACTATGATTGATACAGTGGTCGAAATATGAATATAGTAAACAAAATAAGACCAATAGTTCGAGACATGTGACTAATATATCTATGTATATGATATAAACATGTAAATGACCGAAAAGTTTATTATTATTGTGCTGATTATAAACGTGTAAATGATATAAACGTGTACATTGTATAAATGTGTAACTAATATAAACGTGTAACTGATATAAATGTGCAAATCATATAAACGTGTAACTAATATAAATGTGTAAATGATATAAACGTGTAACTAATAAAAATGTGTTAATCATATAAACCTTTAACTAATATAAACGTGTAACCAATATAAATGTGTAAATGATATAAACGTGTAAATCATATAAACGTGTAACTAATATAAATGTGTAAATTATATAAACGTGTAACTAATATAAATGTGTAAATTATATAAATGTGTAGCTTATATAAATGTGTAAATGATATAAACGCGTACATAGTAAAAATGTATAACTAATATAAACTTGTAATTAGTATAAACATGTAAATGGTATAAACTTGAAATTAGTATAAATATGTATATGAAATAAACGTGTAACTAATATAAACGTATAAATAATTTAAACGTGTAACTAATATAAATACGTATATGAAATAAACGTGTAAAAGATCGAAAATTTTGCTGAGTATAAACGTGTAACTAATATAAATGTGTACATAATATAAACTATTTTTCTCGTTTGAAAAAATCTTCCAATCTTGAGTTAACGAGAAGGTATACAGTCATTAAACTCGAAATTTACAGGAAAATTCATCATGTGCAACTTCTCCATCTTCCGGTTTATTTCCACCTTTTAGGAAAACCATAGAACCAGTGTTGAGGAGAAGGCAGCTGTAAAATCCGAATTCAGCAAGAAATTCACTTTCATTCCACTGAAACTTTCCTTTGCAGCTGCTGTGACAGGGTTTGGATTAGCCTCATCAGACATCAGCTGAATGTACGAAAATCGAACTTTTTTTTTTAGAGGTTCGTCCACGAAACCAAAGATAGAATAAACAAATAAGATAAAATAAAATAAAAGCATTAAAACAAGATAAAAGCCGACTGTACCAGACGGCGCGGTAGCTAACCTAACTGAATGAATTGACTAGACCGGCTCAGATAACCACGAAATGCTTTCGAGCATCCATCTGTTATGAAGTTTTCTCAAAGAATTCCTGTACCTTCGAGTTTTGGAGATTTTCCATCTTTTTTAAAAAAACCGTTGCCAGGAACATTAGTCATTTCCCTTTCCTTCTGTTTCACCTTTTCTTTCTTTTTTATTTTCTTTCTTTCTTTCTTTCTTTCTTTCTTTCTACTATATTTACACTTTCTTTTTTTCTTTCTTTTTTCTTATCGACCGTATTTACTCTTTCTTTCTTTCTTTCTTTCTTTCTTTCTTACCATATTTACTCTTTCTTTCTTTCTTTCTTTCTTTCTTTCTTATCTACCGTATTTACTCTTTCTTTCTTGTCTATCATATTTACTCTTTCTTTCTTTCTTTCTTTCTTTCTTTCTTTCTTTCTACCATATTTACACTTTCTTTCTTTCTTTCTTTCTTTCTTTCTTTCTTTTATACCGTATTTATTTTCCTCTTATTTCTTCAATTACATTTTCTTCCTTTCTTTTCTTCTCTATTTTTACTTAAATAACTTTCTGCCTTTTATTCTTAAAAATTTCTCTCTTTTCTTTAAAAAAAATTACTTTGTTTTATTTATCTTTCTTTATTTTATGTCCCCACTTCCATTCCGTTTCTTTAAATCTCAATATTTCTCTCTCTCACTATTTTTTTCTTTCACTTTCTTCTTCTTTCTTTCCTAAAATTCACCTATTTTCTCTAATTTGCTTTTTTTGTGATTTTTCTTTCTTTCTTTCTTTCATCATTCAGCCACGATTTATATCTTTTCTTTTCTTCCTTAGATGATTTTATTTGATCCTCATTTGACTTTTTCTCAATTCTTTCTTTCTTTCTTTCTTTCTTTCTTTCTTTCTTTCTTTCTTTCTATGTTTCCTGCAGTTATGATATAGACAAATCACGTGACACCCAGGCAATTTAATATGGCGGCTACAAATGTTAAAAAGTGTCTATAGAAAACAGCTGTTAGGAGAAGAGTGAGAGAGCATCTTTTGGCTATTTTCCAGCCGTGCATATCTCATAATACACACAGTCTGTGATTCATGATTTGCTTCTTATTCTTTGGGTTTTTTTTACTTATTTATTTTGGTTTTGTTACTAGCAGGAAAAGCGAAGAGAATTTCGTCTGTGGTTGTAGCCTCTTTTTTTTTTTTGCTTTTTAATCTTTTGATATACGCATTCATCTGTTGGTATCGTCATGAAAACAAGCAGCGAATTAAACCAAAACAGGAGATGTTCTTGGAGCCGTACTTCATGGAACTCTCGGTCCTGCCCCAACCCATACTTTTATTGTCTCGGCTGCCTAGTCGGTTTTCAGATACCTTTGCAAAACTGTAGAAATTGGCATTTAAATCTTAGATCGTATTTTGACTTTGCGGATGGGTCGCTCTTCGAAGTTTGCACAGTATATATAGGATGTAGACGCACATACATACAAACATACATGCTTGTGTGTCGACAGCCAAGAGAACGCACATACAGCTGTATGTGAGCGTTCGTTGATATATATTTTCGAAAGTTATTCTTTATATACATACAAGAACGAACATTATATATTGCGAATATCGTCCGTAAATACATATCTACCATTAAAAAAGAATATTAAGTTCCTTCTTGAGCAAAGATACCAGATTTTTATTATATTTAGTGGAACATTATGCAATCAAAACAGACATCAGTAGGTATTATTTGTTACCAAACTCTACGGTATGGAAACATTGCAACCAAAAATAAAATTGCTACACCTCTATAGCAAAGAATAATTGTTGGCATATCAACCCTTGTAGGTTAGTTAATGCCAAATCCTGTTTATACTTATATATTGAATATATATGATTTGTAAAAGAATAGTTTGTTGATAATTTTAAGCGAACCAGAGCTCATTTGTTTGGACTCAGTTAAATGATCTCAACTATAGCTAACTCTAACGGTTCTATATACACAGAGTTAAATGAAACAAAAAAATATTATATATATATATATATATATATATATATATATTGAGGTATGAATTACATTTTCATATTCCAATTACAGTGTTTCAATACAGTAGAGTTTGGTAATGAATAATAACTAACGATATCCATTTTGATTGTATAATCTTCCACTAATGATAATAAAATCCTTGCATATTTGGTTTAGAACAAAATTAAATTTTGATCTTAAGGAGTGTTAATCTATGGGCGATACAACACACACACACAACTAAAATTTTTATGATTGTATATAACCATAAGTCAACAATAACGGCATATTACAGTGAGGTCTTTATAAGAGCAATATACTTAAAATAGCCTTAGAGAATAGAGCTATTTCTAGACTAATTCACGATTGAATGAACAAAGCCAGTTTTCAGCTACAAAATATCATTTTTCATCTGCGATTATAATTCTTTCACCTGTTCTAGCTACTTTAACTTGGCTTTTTTGTGTTTTCTTATATTCAAGTCGGATTCATAATACACACGTGCATGTATGAAACAGCGTGTCTGAGATGACATTTGGTTTAGCCGTGAGTCACGTGAGCAAAGAAGCGTCTCGTTGTCAATAAAGAGATAGGTCGGAGTCGCATCAGGAAGTGGACAGAATATCCATATTGACGAGCTTCCTGAAAATCCATATATCAGCATTGGCTTGGGACAATTAGAAACAATATCAGTAAAAATGAAATGACACTTACTTATATCGACAAATAGCGAGTGAGATGAGACAGCTGTCAGCACAAACACTTTGAATGTTCAGTCGGTGAAAGTGCTGCTGATATCGACCTGTCTTCACCAGCCTGAAGTAAAATATCGCATTCGAACACAAAAAAACGTAAAGTACAAGAGGAGATGGATGATCAATTTTTAAGGATCAAAAACTTTGACTTCGGCAATTTTCCGAGCTGATTAACCTTCCTACAATTTCCAGAACCTTAAGACATTTAGTTTTAGAGAGAGAGAGAGAGAGAGAGAGAGAGAGAGAGAGAGAGAGAGAGAGAGAGAGCATTATAACTCCGTTGCATAGAGCTAGGAGAAGGAAAACTCTGAAGTATTTTTCTATATAGCTATAAGAAGACGACCCTATTAAAGGGGAAAATTCAAAATTAAAGGACAAAAAATAGATTCGAGACTAGGTAAGGACCAAGCGCCCCTCTTTCAAGATTCAGTCGATTCTATTTCTTTCATTTTAAATGCATTCCCATCGTACTCGCCTTCCAAAACCAGAAGTTCGTAGAGACGTGTTGATTACCATTTCACGACATTTTTAACAATTTTGCCTAAACTGAAGGAACGCACGTTGAAAAAAGTGTAAAAGATACTGCCTTTTACAATCACGGGTCTTTTAGATAATGGATTTAGTTCTGGTTCAGGCTGTATAAAAAATTGTTGGATGTCATACAGACGCCATTTATCGTGAAAAAATTTTACGCGATTTTTGGAAAAATGGCCAATTTTAAAGTCAGTTTTAACTTCCAAAGACGACATTTCAACGGAAAACCTTTCGTTAGTGGAGAAAACATATTAGAGTTTTCTAAAAATCACTTGGAACTTTAAAAAATGTCTTATCTTCTTTCTTTCCAGAGAAAATCAAGGACTAAAATTCAAAATGATAAAAATGAGGAAACATAACTTGAAGTCCTTGGTTTCTGTAATTCAATTATGATTGTTTAGGGATGGAATTGTGTAACTGGTTAGGTAAAAAGTCAATCTAAAATATTTGCGCACTGCACACCTAAAATGACCAAAAATCAGAAAAATCGTTTAAAATGCTGTTCCGATAAAGATTATCGGAAAATTCTCTCATTGAATATTTTCATTTTGAAGTGCAATGCTTATCACTGTCATTTCAGTTATATATAAGTTTTACAAAATTCTCAGAAATTTTCAATTTCTCAATATGGACAATTAGCACGTTTTAGTCGATATTACAATTTGAATTCGAGTTTAAAAATATATCTCGACAGAAAAATTTCCTTTTTCTACGGTAAATAATGTGAGACCGTCGATAAGACTTTTAATAAGTTCTAAAATAAAGGTAAAACCTGTCATTGAAAGAGACCCTTTAACACAACCTTTGCGACTTTATGTCTGGTTGGGCAGGTTTCGATTACAGCTTGAAGCATCCTGCGTGTCTAGCCACACTGAAGAGTTGTGATACAACGAAACAGTCTATCTGTGGATGACAATATATATATATATATATATATATATATTATGTGGTACATACAAAATTTAAAATTGTTTTTAAAAATACTTGAAAATATTTTGAAATTCTAAAAAAAGAAACTTATCCTTTCGGTCACGTGTCAACAGAGAAAAATACTATGACAGATAATTAGTGATGAGGAAATAGACATGGGGTAGCGACTGTCAAAAAGCATAAGGTGGAGGTAGAAAAAAGTATATATATGTTATCTTATTTATCAACCCCTCCGCTCGGGCAGGATATGACACGAGGTCGATTTTTAAGCGGAGTTCAACAGGTTTTAATTCAGAGTTTTCCTTCTCCTAGACTAGTTGCCTGACTAAGGCTGAAGAACCTAGTCTGTCCTACTATTTACCCATAGTTGGTGGGAGAATAATTGGATTCATACCTTTCCCAAGGGTATTAGTGCTATGTGAAATGCAATCAGTCTCGTCCAGGATTTGAACTCGTGTCGCCGTGTTCATTTCCTACATATATATGTTATTAAATATGAATCAAGGGTAAGTGGAGCGATCCAGGGAAAAAGTAACACCCTCCCCTACACTTCGGTATTGCAGCTATTGAAAATTAAGCCTTCGGGTTCCCTCGACTACGGTCGGCCAACTAACTTATATATCTATACTTTAAAATGAATAGGACCAATTTATTTTAAATTATTTGCTTTTCTCTCATTGGACCAACAAAAAAAAAAAAAAAGGAAAACATCATATATATATATATATATATATATATATATATATACTGCACCCTTAAAAAATAACACTTAGGTGGCCAACAAAGCCTTCGTCAGATGATAATTTAAAAAAAATGTTTTTTCACATAATGTGAAATTGTGACTTTGTATTTTCATGTCTTCTACGATCTCAAATATCACCTCAGATGTACTGATAAGCATGGACTGTGTAGCACTTACATGTTCCTTCTTTTTCGCAAAAAAAAATGTCCATTAAACGTATCGAGGATTGGCAGTGGGAGATGGAAAAATTGCTCATCAAACGTATCGAGAATTGGAACTGGGAGATTGAAAAATTGCTCATCAAACGTATCAAGAATAAGGAAACCAAAGGTTGTTCATTCTGACAGACAGGCCATAGGTTGTTCATTCTGACAGACCATGCGTTGCTTATTCTGATAGACAAACCATAGGTTGCTTATTCTGACAGACAGGCCATAGGTTGCTTATACTGACAGACCGTAGGTTGTTATTCTGACTGACAGACAAACCATAGGTTGCCTATTCTGATAGACAGAGCATTGGTTACTCATTCTGACAGATAGACCATAGGTTGCTCATACTGACAGACAGACCATAGGTTGTTTATTCTGATAGACAGGCCATAGGTTGCTTATACTGACAGACAAACCATAGGTTACTTATACTGACATATAGATCCTAGGTTGTTTATTCTGATAGACAGGCCATAGGTTGTTCATTCTTACAGATAGACCATAGGTTGCTTTTACTGACTGACAGACCATTGGTTGCTTATTCTGACAGACAGACTATAGGTTGCTTATTCTGACAGACATACATAGGTTGCTTATTCTGACAGACATACATAGGTTGCTCATACTGACAGACATGTCACAAGTTGCTTATTCTGACATACAGGCCATAGGTTGCTTATACTGACAGACAGACCATTGGTTGCTTATTCTGACCGACAGACCATAGGTTGTTTATTCTGACAGATAGACCAGAGGTTGCTTATTCTGATAAACAGGCCATAGGTTGCTCATTCTGACATATAGACCATATGTTGTTTACTATGATAGACAGGCCATAGGTTGCCTATTCTGATAGATAGACCATAGGTTGCTTATACTGACAGACAGATCGTAGGTTTGTTTATAGCACCCACTGTTAAAGGGATCACCCATCTAATTATTGAGCAGACACTTTATTGCTTAACTTCATTGATCTGTCGGTAATCAGTGCTTTTAATGTTACCTTCGTTTGACATAAACCAGGAAAATAGGGTATTTTGCAAGATTAGAATTCACTGACGAGTCCACTGGCTGATTCTGTTAGTTATTACACTACGCGATACGTTTAAGAAGATGGGGTTTATTGATATTTGTGTGTTAGCCTTGCCGCGTCTGCTATTTAAGTTTTGATTTCTTACCCTGTATAGATGGGTACTTCAGCTGGTATTCAGTATTAGAACAATAGGTTACAAGTAATAAGCAGAGTCAGGGAGAAAGTAGGACAACTAGTTACTACAATAACGCCAGCCCTGCCCGATAAATTGACCAGCTACTAATTATGTGATGAAAAGCACATTCGCCCACTCTCTGCAGAAATACACACACCCAGGATCTGCAACTGACCTACAAGCAAGCAATAGCGATGCCAGAAGAACGAATAACATTTGCTTAAAATTACTCTCTTTTTTTACTTTTGCTCCCTCTGGAACTCTCTTTGGAATTTTTCTCCTTTTTAAATGGTCAATTATTATTATTATTATTATTATTATTATTATTATTAGTAGTAGTAGTAGTAGTAGTAGTAGTAGTTTAGAATCATTTCAGTTTATTTATTTACCGTAAATAAACAGTACCAACACTAGAGAATGTGGTTTTTAAAGCAATAGGGCGTGACAGACACGTGGTTCTATTTCATAAAGTATTCCAAAAAATTCGAAAATCCATGAAGAAATTCTGTCACTGAAAGGTTACACCCTTATTATTCAACCCACGTTTTATCATTAAAGGAACTGAAGAAGGGCGTTGACCATAATTTTTTTAAAAAGTGATTTTTTTTCTACTGAAGAAATTTGAGAAATGCATTGTCTTGCCCACAGCTCAAAGACATATGAAACATATTTATCCAATAATCTACTTAAGCATAAACAAAAAGTCATTCGATGCCACAAACACAACTCAAAAATGGTGCTACCTCGTCCTTCATTTGATAACAACTAGATGGTTTGGTTTAGTTTGGTTTATTTGTATAGCAGCATATTAACTCCTTATGGGTTATCTAAAGCCGATATATATATATATATATATATATATATATATATATATATATATATATATATTTACTAATCTAATATCTACCAGCATTCACAGTACCAGAAAAAAAGAAAAAAACCCGCCTGGAACAAGAGATAAGAGTATCTCGAATCACCGCCCGGGGGAAAAAGAAAAAATATTATAGATCAAAAAGAAAGAAAAGGCCAACCTCGTCCAACCCCTTGAAAAAAATCAAGGGATATGCAGTCAGTTGGTCAAAAGATAACTAAAATCTTCCGCGAATCCTGCAATGCTACAATTACAAGAGTGCTCAACACGAGTGGAGCCATTTATAAAATTAACTTAAATCGCGAGTCGGAAATCTTCTACTAAAGTTTCACCTTATCGGATCACCTGGAAGTCTAACCCCGACTAATGCTAAAGGAGAAAACGCTTTAGCATTAGCCGGGGTTAGACTTCCTGATGATCCGATAAGGTGAAACTTTAGTAGAAGATTTCCGACTCGCGATTTAAGTTAATTTCATATATATATATATATATATATATATATATATATATATGCGTGTGTGTATCAGCTTTAAATAACCCATATATAAGTTAGTAAGTTAGCCGACCGTAGTCGAGTGCGACGCGACGGCTCCTTTTTTAATAGCTACTACACAAGGGGGAAGGCGCTACTTCTTTCTCAGGATTGCTCCATTTTACCTTTGATCAGTACCTTATAATGCTGAGTTAAGCAAGGAAGCATCAAGTACCATTTTTTAAATCTTTAGTATGACTCGACTTGGGATTGAACCCTAGTCTTCCAGGCCATTGGCGAATGAAAAAAACAATAACAATAGCATGAGATTATAGCTGATAATCTAGGTTTGGTTTGGTTTCTTTGTTTTAATGGTATATCAACCTTTGCAGGTTATTTAATGCCAAAGCCAGCTTTCTAGAAGAACAGTAGTGGGACTATTTAACCCTTAACTGGGAGGATAAGGGGCTTCGTACCTTTCCGAAGAGTATTTACCCGAAGGTGAACGTAATAGCGCGACTGGATTTTGAACTCGCATATTATGATTCCAAATAATCTAGGAATCTGTCGGTTTTAATATTAAACCATTATTAGAGCGATATTAATATGTAATGTTCTATATTCTGAATGATATGCAATTTTAGAATGAAACGACTTAAGTGAGAAAAAGGCTTAGCATTCAATTACCTTTTGTGATATTCTGTTTCAAATTTGTATTCGATATTCATTTTAAAGCGTAGCGTATTTGCTACGGATTTTATGAATTTTTCAAAATTTCATGAGAAATTAACAAAAAAAAACATTGTTGGTATTTGTAATTTAGGAAGAATTTTGATAAGAACAATAATAAAAACATTTGAAAGTGAATGTAAATATAAATCGTAATAAATCTAATTTCAATGAAGGATCTTATAACTTTTTATCATTGATTTTACCAAAACGAGAGATAAGTTGAAAAAACCGGGTCTTTGTTTGATCAATCAAAAAACGAATTTATTAACACAAGAGAGACACGAAAATTGGCAACAAAAAGAGCCCCCCTCCACCCTGCCAAAAAGAAAACAAAAACAAAAACAAAAAAAAACAAACTCGTAAGCGAATATAATTTAGAAACTAATCTCAATTTTAATCTTACAGATTCCAAAATGTTACTTAATATATATAATAAATAACATAGAAAGATTGTTGAATCTAGCATTATTTCTAATTATACTATCATCAAACAAAGACCCATTAGCTATCGCATTTAGTAAGACCTTTAGACGGCACCCAACGTCTGCACACAGCTGATGAATATACGTTTTTGCTGGTAAGTTAACGATAATGTGTCCAAGTGTAGGAGTCCATCGGTTGGTTTGATTTGGATGTGTTTAATGGCATATCAATCTTTGTGGGTTATTTAATGCCCTATCTTGTTTAAATATGTATATATACGAGGATCATTAAATAAGTTTCCAGACTTTTTTCGTATGGGCACTTTTATTGATGGTACACATATGAAACTCTAGTCCCCTTCGAAGTAATCTCTGGCTGCAATGCACTTGTTGTAACCTTCCAACAACTTCTGGAAGGCCCCATCGAAGTCCTCTTGTGTGAACGTGTCAATGACCATCGTCACAGCCTTTTTCATTTCCTCAATTGTCTCATAAAGACAGCCTCTGAGCTTAGGGAATAACCAAAAGTCACAGGGAGCAAGGTCTGGACTATAAAGAGGGTAAGGAACTGTCTTGATGCCTATCTTGGTCAAATAGTTTGTGACAAGGATGGAGTTGTGGACTGGTGCATTGTCCTGGCGGAAATGCCACTGAGCCGATTTGAAGAGTGCTGGCCTCTTCCGACGGAATCTCTTCCTAAATTCCCTTAAAACATCAACATAGTATTCCTTGTTGACTGTCTGTCCAGTGAGAACCCAGTGCATGTAAAAAAAGGGATCATCAAAGTTTTTGGGTGGATTTGTTCCGTCTGGCCTTCTTGGGTCTGGGAGAGCCAGCATACTTCCACTGGGAACTCTGTCTCTTGGTCTCTGGGACATACCAGTAGATCCAGCTTTCATTGCATGGCATTTTTCCAAGTTTAAAACAGGATTTTATTGCATATCGTTCTTCCTCGCGTCCAGATTGCATTTTTGAAAATCACCAGCTGTGACAATCAGGCTGTAGGAGGGTGTATTCCAATTCCTGCTATAGCTGTTCATTTG
The DNA here is from genome assembly GCA_963585895.1 of Sepioteuthis lessoniana. Lineage (NCBI taxonomy): Eukaryota > Metazoa > Mollusca > Cephalopoda > Myopsida > Loliginidae > Sepioteuthis > Sepioteuthis lessoniana. Next base: position 16,929,263 of record OY757940.1, on the reverse strand, counting down.
AACTTGAAATCATAACAATTGGTTAGTCATCTCATAAGATGTATAGCAATAACATAGTGAATTTTCAGGAGTCTACGACAATTCTAAATACCTGTACAAAAAAAGTCTGGAATATTATTGAATCCACCACGTATATATAATATTCAACATTAATCATTTGCTTGCACAGTTAAATGGTTGATATGGGATAAGACCCAACCAACCAGCCTAATACGGACTACCACTCCAGGTAAGAGAGGACCTTGGAGTAATGGCAATAAAGGGTTACTCCACATTCCCCAAAGTTCTTGGACTGGATCTTCACCATGAGTTGCAGTTTAGTATCATATCTATGATACTCGCTAAGGGGTGGGGGGTTTACCTTTCTACGTATAGTGGTCGTAATCTACAGCAGTAACCCCCAATGTAGGGTGCATTCCTCACCGGTAGGGCATAGTAATATTTTGGTGAGGCATGCAATATGTTGGTGGGGATTGTTTAGAGACCAAGTTAATGAATATGTAAGAATTAAAAATTACAGGGGACCATCAGAATTTTAGAAATACCAAAGTTGGTCCTGGCCTAAAATCGGTTGGAAACCACTGTTCTACAGCCTCAGCTTACATTAAAGCACGTCGCTGATGAGTTCGTTCTTACTTACCCAGCATGTTTTGCTCGGCTTTCTTGGATAGTTTGTGAGATGGGAAGTAGATGGCCGTACAATTGCGGTTTTGTATGGTGCTGTTTCATGGAATTGTTCGAAAAGCACCTACGATCCTTGTGTAGTTTACAATTAGCTTTTTCTTCATGCATGTCGTAAGAGTCTAAGTGGTGCAATCATACGGCTACAGCTTGAAAAAAGGTGGCAAAACTGACTGCAATTTGTATCTGAAGGAGAAATTCGTTTGGTTTGATTTATTTGTTTAAGGGCACACTAACTCTTTATGGGTTATTTAATGAGGAAACTTTATATTTCATGTGTTCCATTGTATTTTTTGAATTGCTGATATATGGTTTCAAGTATTCCTACCTTACACCAATAATTTATAAGTAATTATTTGGCTTCGAGTAACTACTATAATCATTAGTAAACAATTATAGCTTCTTAATACAAATAATTTGCACAGTTATATGGTTTCTAGTATTCCTATCTAAATAAGTAAGTAAAGTTGGCGACGGTGGTCGAGGGTGACCCGAAGGCTCTCTTTTCGATAGCTACTACACCAAGGTGTAGGGGAGGGCGCTACTCCTTTCCTTGAATTGCTCCACTTTATCCTTGATCCTTACCTAATAATACTGAGTGTTGAGCAAGGTAGCATCAAATACCATTTTTTGAGTCTTTGGTATAACTTGACCGGGGATTAAACCCCGGTCTCCTGGGCCAGTGGCGAACACTCTAACCATTATGCTAATGTCTGGTACAAATACTAAATACTAAATATCTAAATACGAATGCGAATAATTTTCAAATTGATCTATTTGAGCTATAGCTTGTTTCCTAATTGGCACCTCTACTCTGGATCAGACTGTACCTGGGGGTAATGGCAATGAAAGGGTGACTTCATACTCCCCAGAGTTCCAGAACTAGTCTCTTCAAGGCATTATATTTTCATAAAAATTTAAAATGAATAATACCCTGTGGTACCTTCTTCACTTATGCTGCCTAAAACACGTGATTATTTTGCCTTGTGATTATGATTTAGTTTCTTATCATATTTACCCAACCCCTCCGCTCGGGCAGGATATGACACAAGGTCAATTTTTTAAGCGGAGTTTAACGGGTTTGAATTCAGGGTTTTCCGTCTCCTAGACTAGTTGCCTCACCAAAGCTGAAGAACCTAGTCTGTCTTACTATTTACCCATAGCTGGAGGGAGAATAATTGGATTCATACCTTTCCCAAGGGTATTAGTGCTATGCGAAATGCAATCAGTCCAGTATTTGAACTCGTGTCGCCGTGTCCAATTCCTGCGACGATAACCATTACACCACGGGCACCTGATTTAGTTTCTTATGGTATATCAACCTTCGTGGGTTATTTAATATTTTTGTAGAACTATAGTGGTACTATTTTACCCATAGCTGGTGGGGATAAGGGTGTGCACACCTTTCCCAAGGGAAAATGTCCGTAAATGAACATGGTAGTACGACTGGAGTTCGAACTCGAATACTACGATGTAGCCCAGCACGTTGACCACAATGCCACGGTGATTCACTCACACACTCTCTCTCTCTCTCTCTCTCTCTCTCTCTCTATATATATATATATATATAGATAGATAGATAGAGAGAGATTATCTGATGTACATGTATTCTAATTCGTCATGTATTCTCGATCGTCACGATTTTACTCATATATATACGCCACGGGGGCTTCGTATGTGAGATAGAAAATTTTATCAATTTTTTTGGCAAGCTTGTACCTGGCCAAGATTCGAACTCCATTCTCCTATTCTATAACTTTTGTAGCAACAAATTCGTCAACAGTTTCCTTCTTTATAACTCATCTAATGATATACGGGGTTATATTTTGCAAACGCTTTTTTTTCAGCGTGAAACACTGTAATTCGATCGTAACACTAAAATATATAGGCACATATCTCAACCCTGCGTGCCTCTAAGTTTATTTTCATTTTATACCTGTTAGCAAGACTCTCCCTAAATTCAGAACGAGGCTCTGCGCTAAACCTTTTCCTCTCGTAATTTCATACTGTTGACATCTGTGAAAAGAAAAAAAAAGACGAATAAAAAATCGGCTGAATGTCATGTCGAAGCAGTGGGTGTATCCCTGAATGTAATATACCTGCCCTTCTTTTTGTTTTTAGTCTGTGTTGCCTTTTTCAGTCGCAAGGAATATAATAAGTAAAGGCAAAAGGCTTGGCTAATAACGCTAGGCGATGACAGCAAGTCACAGGAAGTTGTTTACAGCTGTAAAGCAACACAAGATGCCTGCCGAAAAGTGATGTTAACTGACTGAATTTAATCTTCGAAGAAAGTCAACGTTTTGGAGGATCTGTGCAAGACTAATATAGTATATATCGTATATACTTATGTATAGGTTGACTTTTGAAGATCTAAGTTTTTGGCAAAAAATTATTTTCGATAATCAATAATTTTATAATTCGCAAAAATGTCCGTCCATCAGTCCGTCCATCCGAACAGCTAAAGCTCAACCATTTTTGGTTCCATTTGGAACAAATATTCAGGGATTGTTAAGATCATTCCTTGAAAGATTTAAGGTATATTTGGATATCTGGCTCTGGTTGGTTTTTAGATGGGATCTGTATGTATTTAGGATTATTGCTTTGAACCAGTCATGGGCAACCGTTTTCGGAAAGCGGGCCACATAAGGAGACATGGCTCATCAGCAGGCGAACCGAATTGAAGGTAATTTTTATGTTGAAAGAACTGAAACCATTTTTACTACAGAAGACATATGGGTAAACATCTGCCTTTGAAATATATATATATATATATATATATATATATATATATATATATATATATATATATATATAAAGTGAATTTTTCATCTTGTCGGATTTACCAAATCTACCATCTCTCTCTCTCTCTCTCTCTCTCTATATATATATATATATATACATTGAAAAGGAAAAAAACTACGATGGCTACTCACAATACATTTTAAACGAAATATTTTTGGTGAAACACAGGATTGTACAAGTGCAGCACACTCTATATTCATCAGACACCCAAGTCAATACGTTCACTTTCCGACAAATTTCTGTTTGTGTGACTGGAGTTCGAACTCGGATATAAAGATCTCGCACTACACCAGTGGGACTCCCCTACTTTCAAACTACGAGTTGAGTGTGTATAGACACATCATATATAACTGATTAATTAATTTTCATAAAATTTGTGTAATTAAAGAGGAAATGGAGAAAAAATATATAAAAATGATTTTCTTCTTATTTCTTGATAGACGAGAATGTAAAAAACGACGTAAAATAAAAACATTAAATTTCATTAAAAACTACGAAATGTAAAAAAAATGGCATCTTGTTTTCAATTTGTTAAAATCTACTACCTCAGGTTTCATATTTAATTAAACCTAAAAAATTCCATTAAAAGTTTGGCGCCTTGTATGGCGTTGTGGTTTATGAGCTTGGCCAGTAGATGATTGTTAGAGAGTTTTTACAGTGAGGCTCATATTTCTGGCCTTATGCCAAACTAAGCTAAGCTTAGTAAATGGCTACTTCCATCGTCGTGGGAAATAGAATCGGCGACCCGAGTTCAAAACCTGAACGAAGCTGTTTGTGTTTCATTTCGCACTTATGCTTTTGGGAAAGGCATGAATACAATTCCCTGCAGTTATAGGTAAATAGTAGGGCAGACTGGGTACTTTAACCTTGGTAAGGTAACCAGTCTCCGAGAAGGAAAACTCCGAATTCAAACAAGTTGTATTCTGTTTGAAAATTGACTTTGTGTCACATCCTGCTCATGGTGGAGGAGTTGGATAAATACATAGTCCTCTTAAAAATTGACCTTGTGTCACATCCTGCTCATGGTGGAGATGGTTTGAGTAAATGCATACTTACATTTAAAGTTCTGACTGAAGTGTCGGTTGACTGTCAGCGGATTTTATATATTTGATTACTGTTCGTTTAAACTTGAATTTTAATACATTCGATGTGAATTCTTTCTTTACCTCAAATACGGGACACCAACGGAGGAGTCCTAATGTCGAAGTCGCTTAAAGTACTGAACTCTGACATCATTGTAAACGAATTCGAACTCCTGTCAAGCAATTGCTTTCATTTTCGGAGTAATATCTTTGGGAATGGTATAAAGCCCCTTATCCCTTTCCCAACTTAGCACCATGACTTTTTGTGTACAAGAATGGCTTTAGCATTAAAATAACCCACGTAGGTTGACATGCCATTAAACAAAGAAAACAAACCAAAACAAAACGCTCAAACGTGAAATTCTTTTCCTTTCCCAACGGAGTAGATAAAAAAATCGGCAAGAGGATGGGCGTATTAATGTCATGTATGTTGTTGTTGGGGGGGGGGTAGAACAACAGCTTTCCACTGACTGATAGAATAGTTCTCATGACGCCACACACACACACACACACACACACGAAACAAAAACAAAACGTACCAACATCGGCATATATGTGGAGTATTTGAAACAGTGACAATTTTATGAATGAAACAATTATGACTTAAGTTTTCGAAATAGTTTACTCGAACAACACGCTAACAAGAAGATTCAGGTCTGAGCATCGACCCTGACTTGACGGGAAGTGCTTCTTTTTGAATGGTGTCAAAGAAACTTGTCGAGATGAGGACGTCTATCGTAACACGTGCGCTAATTAATTCAGTCGGGAAGTTGTTATACTTTGACACGTTTGCTTTTTTTTTGTATGTCTGTTACATTTTATTTTATTAATTCATTTTATTTTTGTTTCGTGATTGTAACTCGTACATTATTAACCCTATGTAGTCATTGAGAAGGGTACGTTTATCTGTCTTGTAGAAACAGCCAAACAGTAAGACGTAAAGTAACAGGACGGTACGATGTAGAGTTATCAAATCGATGTCAATAATTGGGCTGGGTTTGTTTGTTTGTCCTTTATCGACAGCCAGACAGTCTGATGTAGAAATACCAAATCTATGGGAATAATTATGCCGGTTTTGTTAATTTATCCTTCATAGACGGTCAGACAGTTCCCCCTAGAACTAATACCATTGGGAATGAATCCATTATAAATTCGCTTATCCTCCTAGCTATGGGTTAGATAGTATTACTGCTGTTTTACAAGGATGGATTTGGCATTACATAACATATGAACGTTAATATGGAAAAAACAATGAAACCAAAAGAAGCCAAATTAAACCCATATAGGTGTTGATTTAAAACAAACTAAACTAGAAAGATATTCTTACAATGAAATAGGAATATTTGATACCAAATAACTGTGTGCAAAAATGATTTAATACCAAATATTGATACCAAATATTTGATACCAAATGTTGATTCCAAATATCTAATACCAAATATTGATATCAAATATTTGATTCCAAATATTTGATACCAAATAATTTGATCCCAAATATTGATACCAAATATTTGATACCAAATAATTTGATACCAAATATTGATACCAAATAATTTGATACGAAATATTTGATACGAAATATTGATACCAAATATTTGATACCAAATATCTAATACCAAATATTGATACCAAATATTTGATACCAAATATTTGATACGAAATAATTTGATACCAAATACTGTGTGGAAAAATGATTTGATTTCAGAGTTTCCTTTCTTCAGATGGCTTCTCTAACCAAAGGCAAAAAAGCCCAGTCTGCCCTTCTATTTACATATAGCTGGAGTGAGGAAAGAACAGATAGATTAATGCCTTTCCCAAGATCATACATATGAAGCGAAATGTAAACAACTTCATGCAGGATTTGAACTCGGGTCACCAATTTCATTTCCTACGACGATAGACGTTGCGGTAAACCTCACACTGTAAATCCTGACGGGATGTTGTCCTTTCTATACTCCTAAATATGCAGTGTTCAGACGTAGTTGTTGGCAGAAATTTATCTGCTAAAATATTTGCCAATTGTTCCAAATTTCCTTTATTTATTTTAGTTTTTACATCCCGCTGGGCTGTTAAGTATCCCTCCCAAATTAAACTTGGCGTGCTTCGATTTACAAATTGTGCAAGTTTAATTATTTTATAGTCAATGGAAAATGTATAAAATATTTAAGTTCTAGGTATTAAAAAATCCAAGTAAATCCCGTTGGCGGTCAAAAAGTTAGCTTCGCAGATCCATTTCAACTAGTTCGATTCTCACTGGGTGCCAAACACGTGTGGCTTTAAGCTAAATGTAAACTCCGCTTAGTTTGGAAGACATACCTTCATGGCGCAATGATTTGCGATCTATATTACCAGACCATTGTTAGTGAGTTCGATTTTCACTGGGTGTCCAATATTTCTAAGCTTGTGCTTGACTAAGCTAAATTTTGTAAATGGAGAGACCTCACGATAGCGAGGCTATTAGACCATTACAGGTAAATTTGATTCCCACTGAGTGTCCAATATTTCTGAGCTTGTGCTAAACTAAGCTAAGCTTATGCGGGGGGGGGGGGCACCTAACGTGCTGTAATGGTTAGCGAGGGTAGAGACCACTGTTAGTAAGTTCGATTCTTTTGTCACAGCTTAGCTAAGCTTAGAAAATAGCTATTATCTTAGTCTCACTATCAGATTAATGTCGGTTGCAAATATCTAAAAATGTCATTATCAGATAATCTAAAAATATTTGTGAGTTTTATGAAGACCATGCGTATAAACCAACTCCCACAAAAAAAGAAGAAAAAATAAACTTCCTCATGGTTTGAGACGCCACTCCTTGGTGGGAAGTGGAGTTAATCATTGACATAATTATGATAAAAAAGAAAAAAAAAACTGGGGACTTCAAATGAACAGCCATTTTAACAATTACAGCGGTTAGGCCTGAAAAATAGAGGGCATGTTGTTTATTTAATCACAAATAACATTAGGAAAGAATTTTCTTTTCTCAAAACAAAAGAATTTTTATTCGTTTTAAATTCAGTTTCGTAAAACCCAAGCGTGAATTGGAGAGAATATAGCTGAGATTTTTTAAAAAATTATTATTGCTTTAATAGACGCTATTCCAAACTGTTGAAGAAATAGAAGATACGAGATGGACGAAAATAATTCTTATACACTCTAAATTAGAAATACGTGTATTTTTTCTTTTACTCTTTTTTTTTAAATGAAGCCTTGTCAATTATTTTATTCCTTGCAAGTTTTTCACACCAGTTTTAACAAGTGATTATTTTACTGAAGCAAATCTCTTCTGGTCTCCAGGAATCTTCAGAGAATTCAACAGAGCACTGGTCTACATAGTTTTGATTGCTATTCTGATATCCAGTTCTTTCAATCTCTTTTCCAGACTTTTAGGTAAAACGATGGTAAAACGACTATCACTGTCACCTTCATGTCTGATAACCTTTTCAGCTCCCTGGCAAGGTCCAGGTATTTGTTTAGCTTTTCGCTTTCATTATTTTTCACTCTGTGGTCTGCTGGAACGGCAATATTTACAATATGACAAATTCTTTTCTTTTAGTAAATTAAAAGAAAGTCCGATCTCCAGATCGTGATTTGGTGATCTGTTTGTATCTCAAAGTGCCAGAGAATTTTATGCCTCTCATTTTCTGGGACAGATTATGGTTTGTGAATATCTCATTTGCCATTATGGTTGAATTTCAATTCTTTGCACAATTCCCTGTGGATCAACTTTCCAAATTATCTAATCACTGTTGACCATGAACAAGTTTGAACGTATTCTGTTCAAGTTTACCTTCAGTTAATTTTAACACACACACACACAGTCATTTGTCGAATGCTCCACCAAACGGGTGAGTGCAGCACAAGGACTTTTTAAGGAGGGTCAAGGCGATAAATCTAGCCCCACTGGGGTGAACTAGAGCCTGGAGGTACGGCCCTCTGCGACTCGAGGAATGGGTCAGACTCGCCCACAGAACACAGCTGCTGGGCTCCCAAGCCGTTGCATCAAGCAGTCTCGACCGACCCAGACCCCCCAAACAGAGTCCGATCCCAAAGCAACAGCGTACTCCACACGGCTGGTCAGGGAAGGACATGTTAGGCGTACTCACATATTTATCGTAGGTTCCGAGGCAAAGGGATGTGTGAGTTCGTGCCTCATCAAGATATAAGTCTTCATTACTGTCTCTGCTCAGTGATGTTTCTCGCTCAGGATAGAATGGACGACTCGTGAGTTGAGATAAAAATAAAAAAAGTAAAAATCAAAAATTGAAAGATAAGGAATTCCTATGGCGTAGCGACTAACGTGCTTGACTGCAACATTGTAGTTCAAACTCCAGTCGCGCCATTACGTTCACTTTTGGACAAATACAGATACGAACTCCCTTATTCCTCCAACTAGGAGTTAGATAGTACCGCGACTGTTCCCATTGGCCTAGTGGTTAGAGTGTACGCCAATGGTCCGGGAGACCGAGGTTCAATCCCAGGTCGAGTTATACCAAAGACTCAAAAATGGTACTTGATAATTCATTGCTTAACACAGCATTATAAGGTACGTATCAAGAGTAAAGTAGAGCAATCCAGGGAAAAGTGTAGCACCCTCCCGTATACCTCGTTGTAGTAGCTACTAAAAAAGGAGTCTTCGAATCACCCACGACTACTGTTGCCAACTTTACTATTCTTTTGCAAGGATTGTTTTAGCATTAAAAAACCCATGAAGGTTGATATGCCATTAAATAAAGAAATCGAAACAAACCAAAAAATGAAAGAAAAATTGTTCGAGTCGCATTCAAAAGTTAAGCTTTTTCAATTTCTTCATTTTTAGATAAATTTTGTAACGGTTTCGCATTCTTTGTATAAAGGCATATCAACCTTCGTGAGGTATTTCACGCCAAAGCCATCTTTGTAAAAGAACAGCAATAATATTATTTAACCTATAACTGGGGGAGGGGAGAAGGTTACATGCCTTTCCCAGAAGTATTAGTCGAGTTCGAACTCGCTTACTTGGAGGCAGTAGTCCAGCTCTTTAGTCATTACGGTATTAATTAGTAGATTCTCGTCTAAACATATACTTTTGCCTTGTGTGACTTCAAACATGAATTAGCCGCACTCAATTACACACGCTGCCCTGTCATTTCCGAAACTTTCGTTGGAGTTTATCTGCTAAGGTTAATTTCTGTTAACAGGTTACAACTATAAGTTCAGCTTATTTGATTCTTAACCTGTGAGGAAGCATTTAGGACTCAAACTAAATAAGAAAATTATCTGTAAGGATAGGTGAGAGTAATTTTTACCCCCCATCTCTCTCTCTATTCATGTCTATCACGGGAGGGTGCCCGTGGTGTAATGGTTATCCTCGTAGGAAATGGACACGGCGACACGAGTTCAAATCCTGGACGTGGCTGATTGCATTTCACATAGCACTTGGGAAAGGTATGAATCCAATTATTCTCCCTCCAGCTATGGGTAAAATAGTTGGACAGACTAGGTTCTTCAGCCTTGATGAAGCAACTAGTCTAGGAGAAGGAAAACTCTGAATTCAAACCTGTTAAACTCCGCTTAAAAATTGACCTTGTGTCATATCCTGCCCAAGCGGAGGGGTTGGTAAATAGGATCACGGGAGGGTGGGGTTAGTCTTTTTAGCGTAATGGCTAAAGTGTTGGACTGCGACGTCGCAGTCAGCGAGTTCGAACTCCAATCGCGCTATTACGTTGACTTTTCGACTAATACTGTTAGGAAAGATATGAATCCCTTTATCTCCCTGCTAAGGGGTTAAGCAGTACCACTACTATCCTTTCACAAGGGTGGCTTTGGCATTAAATAACCCGGGAAGGGTGATATGGCATTAAACAAAGAAAGTAAACCATATCTCATTCTTTTCAGATCTATCTATCTATCTCAGTTGGTGATATATATATATATATATATATATATATATATATATATATATATATATATATAAAGTTCAGTCTATAAAGGAATTAGACACATTTTTTAGATTTTATTTTACCATTTTACTTTTTCATGTTGCCAACCCTGATTGAAAATCAGCTAATTTGTTGACATTGAACTTGTATGAGAATATTCAGAATTCATACAATTATAAGCGTATTTGTACGTCATGAAAATGAAATCACAAGTTCAAATTCAGTGTCAAACTTCCAGACAATGCTACCAAAACATTTAACAAGTTAACACAGGCTTAATAAGCTCAAGAGCATGCGTTTTTCGGCAACATATGATATTTTTGAATGGGCGAAGGACTGTAGAAGATCAACTCCGTTCTGATTAACTGTTCTATTCTCGAATTGAGGAAAAGGCATCAAAATAAACTCTCTCATCTGATCTGATCGACTTTTAACGGTGGGAAGCATTGGGGATGAATTAACATTGATTTTCAACTAAGATGGTCAACTTGAAAACTTTTACAGAATGAATCTCATCTTTTAGGAGGAGGTGCCCGCGGTGTAATGGTTATCGTCCTAGGAAATGGACACGGCGACACGAGTTCAAATCCTGGACGAAACTGATTGCATTTCTCATAGCACTAATACCCTTGGGAAAGGTATGAATCCAATTATTCTCCCTCCAGCTATGGGTAAATAGTAGCGCAGAATAGGTTCTTCAGCCTTGATGAGGCCACTAGTCTAGGAGAAGGAAAACTCTGAATTAAAACCTGTTAAACTCCGCTTAAAAAAGGCTGACCTTGTGTCATATCCTGCCCGAGCGGAGGGGTTGGTAAATATGATCAATTTCATCTTTTAGAAACAAAAATTGGTTTCATCATCCTCTAAGAATTTTTCGCCAAAATGAATTTCTTTGTTACCTGTTGTACCTATGGCACCATTGGTCTTTTACACTCTGGCTTTGAGGCTTTTTGACAATTTCCTGTTTCTAAGTATCAAATCTCAGCTCCATGGTTGTTATTTGGCGATCGTTATGAACATCCACAAGTACGGAGTTTGGTACGTTGTCAGAGCCAGCACTCAGAGTGAATATATTTGTGTTTAAATATCAGCTTCAGTTTAATAGTATCACAGGATCTGTATTGAGTTACAGCCTGTTTTATTTTTGTCTGCCAACTGTAGGCTATTTGGGATCCTTAGGCCGGTAAGTGTTATTGAGATTCTACAACAAGGCTGGGACAAAGAACCTAAAGGCAATTTCAGTTAAAGATATGCAACACGGTTTCCAGGAAAAATGACTACACAAAGTCATTTTTCCTGGAAAATTCTAGGCTTCTCCTCTACCATGAGAACCAATTAACTCTCACTGAGTTAAATGCAAATTTTACTCCGTTCCTGGTAGACCGGTGGAGTTTGTGAGAAAGTAGATCTTGCTTTCAACTTTTCACTAATTGACTCTAGAGCCTGTGAAAAAGTAGACCTTGCCTTCAACCCTTCCCTGACAGACTAACAGACTGACGTGAAAAAAAAAAAAAAACAACGTTCCGTCGTTTAAATATCCACAAACAGACAGTAGTAGTCCAACTTTTAAAATAAACCAATAACATTTAAGCTAGTTTTAACTGCCGATTTACAAATTCTAAAAGGTTACTTTCTCCGGAAAAGGACACAGTGGTCTGAGTTCGAATCCTGTTTACATTTCACATAGCGTCAAGGAAAGGCATAAATCCATCTTCCCTTTTCAGCTACGGGTAAATAATAAAGCAGACTGGACTCTTTAACCTTGGCATGGCAACCGGTTTAGGAGAAGGAAAACTTTGAATTCAAACCTGCTAAACTTCGCCAGAAACTGACCTTGTATCGCATCCTATTCGAGCGGAGGGATTGGGCAAACATACATATATAATCAAGATTGATATTATTAGGTATTATTTAATACCAAACTCTACATTAATTAAACTTTGCAAGAAAAAGATGAATGTGAAAGGGTCCCAAAATAGTATACTCCAACGCAAAATTCTACATTATGAACATATTTTCAAAAGGGAGTTGATTTTATTATCTATTTTTCATTTTTTTATTTTGTTCTTTGTTAGGGTTTCATGTCGTAGAGTTTAGAGATGAAAAATACCTAATGATATCCATTTTGATTGTGTAATGATCTTCAAAAAATAATAAAATCCTTGTATCTTTGGCTTAGAAGAAAATTTACTTTTTATTAGAAAAATTGTCAACGATATATTTCATTTTGGAGGGATATTCTATCTCTGTCGATCTATATCTGTTTCTTTGTTTATTTCTCTGTCTGTGTCAGTCTGTTTGTTTATAAGTATATAAACTCCCAGTTCTTATTCCTTAATAAACTGAGCATCTATCTATCTATCTATCTATCTATCTATCTATTTCGTGGCAACCAAAGACAAAATGAATTTAAATAGACGTCTTTTACTCTCTATATTGAGATTAGAAAACTTAAAATTTATTCACATCCTATCTTGAAACTGTTTCTAAGCAACATATCGCAATGAAAGTAAAATAAACAGGCCTTATTTTTTTATTCATTTAATTTGTGTCTCATGGCTCGAAGTACGTAAGCCGGAAAACATATCTTATCTCCCAGTATACCTCTTACTTTATTCAAGGTTGCCAGTTCAAGTGTTTCGTAAGCGGAAGTTACATTTTTATACAGCTTTATTATAGTTAAGTATGATTTACATTGTGTTCATCGTAAAACGATCCCGGGAAACGATCACCTTACAACAGAAAAGTTTCAACAAAATTTTGCGTTAGCCTGAAAACAACACATAGGAAATCCTAAGTTAGATGAAGGGAACCCTTTTTTTTAAAGGATCACATTAAAATTCATTGTCAATTAATAAGGCTACACTCGATAAACTTTTAAAAAACTTAACAGAATAGCAAAAGTTCAAACTTTTTGTAATTAACTTCGACTTTAATTCATACGAAGGTTATTTAGTAGGATAAGGTGAATTTTACCTAAGGAGTTAGCAGTAAGAAACAGTGTCTACAGTTGCAACTTTTTTTCGAGAAAATCAATAGGGATGGGTCTTTTCATATCCCAAAACATTGTCCACAAGACCTTCTTTATTAACCTCAGTGCCCGGAACTTTTTTCTAGAGAGTCAGGCTCGTAGTGGCAAACCTATGTTTAGCTAATTTTTTTTTAGTAAAACATGTTTTTCCTAGGCGCATTCTTCCATAAATTCTCTGTGGTTTGGCCTTCTCAGTGATGAAGTTGTTGATTGTATGAGGTGGAGACTAGTATCTTATTGCCCAGTCGGCTGGAACTGTAGAATACACCGACTGCACCTCTGCAGAGGGGTAAGACCCCACTCCAATGAGAGTCCTGGATATGACACTAAACAATCTGATGGTGAGGTTCCAGTGATGTTGGAGCTTTGGGGAATGCGGCCTACTCCTGCATTACCATTGCTTCCAGGTCCACTCTGGCCCGGAATGGTAGCACCTGATAGGGCCCTATCTATGGGTTAAATAGAACTAACTGCATATTTAAGCTTTACTGAATTGTTTGAATTAGAACTGTTTGACTAAACTGAATTGTTTGAAATAGAAATGTTTTTGACATAGAACCGATTATTTGTATAAAAATGGATTTGGCGTTAAATAAGCTACAAAAGTTGATATGCCATAAAATCCAACCAACCAACCGACTTGTAACTTAGTGTCTGGGATAAAATGGACAAAAGAATTTTGGCAAACAAGTAATAGAAACATAGAAATACTGGAAACAAATAAATTGTTGGCAACCTTGGTCGAGGGTGACCTGAACTCTCCTTTTTTAATAGCTACTACGCTGAGGTGTAGTGAAGGGCGAACACTCTACGCAGGCCAATTATATATATAAGTAAGTAAAGTTGGCGACCGTCGTCGAGGGGGACCCGAAGGTTCCCTTTTCTGTAGCTACTACACCAAGGTGTAGAGGAGAGGGCGCTACTTCATTCCCAGGATTGCTCTACTTTACCCTTGATCCTTACCTTATAATTCTGAGTGTTAAGCAAGGCGAAATCAAGTACCACTTTTTGAATCTTTGGTATGACTCGACCTGGGATTGAACCCTGGTCTCCCTGACCATTGGCGAACACTCTACTTATTAGGTCTGTTTACTATTAATTGAGCGCCGGAAGCACATTTTTCGTAACAGTTCTTTGAGGGTATAGGTGCTCGTTGGTAAAGAAAAGGAAATTACTCACTCGAATATTTTGTCTTTCGCTTGAGGTCTATTAATCAAACAAGTTTGTTTTGTTTTTTTTTCTGGCTGTGCTTTCTCTACAATCAGTTCGTTAACTATGGAATTTTTTAATCAGGGTCTGGCGAAGGCTAGTCTAACTTTGGTATATCTTAACAGTGTGTTTATGTTTTTTTTACAGATAGATCATTTAAAAAAAAACGGGAATTTTTGTATTTTAATCCTAGTCGATTCATACATTTGTATTTTGTTTTTATACACGTCAAATTTTTGTTTATTTTTTTTACATATTTCTGTTTTTGGTTCGGGAGTTTCAATATTGTTGAGTTTGGTAGTAATACCGAATCATATCAGTTTTTATGGTGTAGTTTTTAGTTGTCTATATGACACCGGCTCATTGGCCAAGAGAGTAGAGTGTTCGTCAATGGCCCTGGGGACCGGAGTTCAGTCCCAGGTGTAGTCATACCAAAGACTTAAAAAATTATACTTGGTACTTCCTGTGTTGTAGCTATTGAAAAGGGAGCCTTCGGGTTGCCCTCGACTACAGTCGTCAACTTTACCGTTCTATCTATTCAAAACATTCAAAAAAGTATCCAATTTCCATGGTTCTACCGTTCTAAATGCAAGTAGGATATTTTATTACATACTTTCCTCTGATTCAACCGTGGGTCTATACGCGCAAGTACAAAACAAATTCTGTATTTGAGGGAGAAAAAATCTACCAAAAACAAGGACAGAATACAAGCACAGTTTTGTTGATATTTCTGTTCACTGTTGATAAACAGAGTCCTACAAGTCTGTTTAGATTGATATGTCATATTAATTCATTACTTAACAGTTTAATTGGCTACAGGGAGAACATGATACGGTTGCCATAGTGAGAAAAATGTCGTGACCGAGCAAGATGTCCTCATCAAAAAGATAATTTTTATTTGCAAGCGTCGATGATGAAAAGTTGCTCGATGTAAAGAATAAAATTTCAGAAAATAAAGTTTGGAAAATAACAAACAAACAAATAAACAAAAAACTGCTAGTATTTTTGTGATAAATTTAATGACATAACAAGTTCCAATACTGTAATCCATATGTATTTCGTCAATTCAAAAATGCTAAGTTTCTCTGTCTATTTTTTTTGCCACATATTTGCCACATATTTACCCAACCCCTCCGCTCGGGCAGGATATGACACAATGTCAGCCTTTTTTAAGCGGAGTTTAACAGGTTTTAATTCAGAGTTTTCCTTTTAGACTAGTTGTTTCACCAAGGCAGAAGAACCCAGTCTACCCTACTATTTACCCATAGCTGGAGGGAGAATAATTGGATTCATACCTTTCCCAAGGGTATTAGTGCTATGTGAATTGCAATCAGTCTCGTCCAGGATTTGAACTCGTGTCGCCGTATCCATTTCCTGCGAAGATAACCATTACACCATTGGCATATATATGGTAAGTTCCAAAAGATTAATTCAGAAAAGCTGAAATATATATATACATATATATAAACCAAGTTGGGCGTCTGTAATCGAGGGCGACCCGAAGACTCTCTTTTCAATAGCTACTATACCGAGGTGTTGTGGAGAGCGCTACTCCTTTCCCTGGATTGCTTCCATTATCCTTGATCCATACCTTATAATGCTGAGTGTTAAGCAAAGAGGAATCAAGTACAATTTTTTGAGTCTTTGGTATGACCCCACCTAGGATTGAACCCAGGTCTTCCAGGCCACTGGCGAACACTCAAACCATTATGCCAATCGGCCGGTATAATATCATCATCATAAAGTCACGGTCGTCAGTCTCTAGCTCCCAGAAGGTCCTCTAAACTGCATCCAGTGTCCACATTGAGCTGGGGTATGTAAGCCTTTGCTAGTCAGCTAACATCGGTGTGTCCAGTGGTAGGAGTCCATAAAAGAACGTTATTACTTCATCAGTTGCGCTCAAGCATGTCTTGCTCACCTTATTTGAATGGTTTGTGAGATGGGAGGTTAGTGATCACACAGTAACTGTTTTGAGAAGTGTTGCTTCCAGGGTTTGTCAAAATAACATGTGGTTCCCATCTAGCTTTTCCCCATGCATTTTGTTTGATTCCAAGTGGTGCTTCCATACAATAGTACTGACACATCTACAGCTTTAAAGAATTTTTATTTTATTCTATCAGAGAGATCAGACTCCTGTTTAATCGATAGCCTGTCAATAGCAGTCCATTCCTTCATTATGCGTATGTTGACAGTTTTCAGTAGATGAGATATTGTACCGAGGTTTTGTGAACTGGTTCACTAATTTAAGAAACTTATCACTTAAAGTTGAGATGACGCATTGTTTAAAACACACGAACGCAGATTTATTTGCGTTTACGTTGACGTTAATCCCGCTGCTTGTTCAGGCTATGAAGCAGGGATTCGGATTGGGCAGGTGTATTTACGTGAAGCCCTAGATCATGTTCGTAGTCTCTACTGAGCATAATTTCTGTGGGATATTATCTGCTTCTTGTCATTTTGAATGTGTAACCATTTTTTAATTAGATCTATTGACGTTCGTCGTACATAATCTTGGTAGATTCTAAACAAAAATAGTGCCAATTTAGACCCTTGCAAGACCCCTGCGACTATGTCAAAGGAGTCGGTATTACCATCGGGTGAGCGATCTATTACTTTGTTAATTTGCTAATATATATATATATATATATATATATATATATATATATATATATATATATATATGTTATTCGAAGCCAACTGACGAAGAAAAGAAGCAGAAGATACCCCGCAACAACAATTACCGACGCCGACTACGCCGATGACATAGCGATACTGGCAAATACACCTGACCAAGCCGAAACTCTTCTGCATAGTTTGGAACGAGCAGCAGCAAGCATAGGCCTCTATGTTAATGCACACAAAACGGAATATATGTGCTATAACCAAACAGGGGACATCTCCACTCTAAAAGGAACCCCACTTAAACTAGTAGACAAATTCACGTACCTAGGAAGCAGCGTCGAATCAACCGAAAAGGACATCGAAACGAGGCTAACGAAAGCATGGACAGCTATCAATAGGCTATCGATTATATGGAAATCAGACCTAACCGATAAAATGAAACGCAGCTTCTTCCAGGCAGCGGTCACATCGATACTGCTATATGGATGCACTACATGGACGCTAACAAAACGGCTGGAGAAGAAACTGGATGGCAATTACACAAGAATGCTGCGTGCAACCCTGAACAAGTCCTGGCAGCAGCACCCCACAAGACACCAACTGTACGGCCACCTGCCCCCTATCACGAAAACTATTCAAGTTAGACGAACCAGACATGCAGGACACTGCTGGAGAAGCAGAGATGAACTCATAAGAGATGTACTCTTATGGATCCCCACACATGGCCACGCAAAAGCAGGACGACCAGCTCGAACGTACATTCAGCAGCTATGTGAGGATACAGGCTGTTGTCCTGAAGACCTACCTAGGGCGATGAACGATAGGGAGGAGTGGCGAGAGAGGGTCAGGGATATCCGTGCTACCAGCGCGATATGATGATGATGATGATGATGATGATATATGTTATCTACCTGATGATTATTGTTTTGCAAAAACTTTATGAAACCCAAAGGTTGCAGACAAACTTCTATGGCATTAAATATATAAATCAAATATATATTTATCATATATATATATATATGTGTGTGTGTGTGTGTGTGTGTGTGTGTTAATAATGACACTATATATAAAAATATTTTCCCAACACACACACACTCACACACACACACATATATATATATTAGGAAAATCATTTATATTTAAGTGTTTGTGTGTGTGCATGTGTATATATGCATGTGTGTGTGCATATTGTTATGATATTATATTCACATGCATATGTATATATATATATATTGTAATAATATCATAATATATACAAATAATTTTTCACTCTATATATATACATAGTTTTTACACATTCATTGAAAATTCACCAGAAAATCTAATAGATATACATAACATGCCAATAAGTAACATTTTTGAATCTGTGTCTATGTCTGTGTTTAAAAGAGAGTTAAAAAGATAAGTCAAGATATGGTGATTAAAAGACAAAATGATGAACTATACGCATGTCATAATAGACTGGAATTGCAATGGCTTGTGATGCACCTCTGCTACTTTCTTCGTGATATGGAGGCTCTAACAGCCTTTACAGACTTTCAAAAGTACAACCGATTCAGTGTGTTGTAGTGCTTTTTCAGTTGCTTAGAGAGCAGTTAATGTCTTTTGAATAGATTTCCATAAAGGATTTATCACTTATATATAGTTTTCCTATGGATTTGGATCAGTTCGACGCGTATCGTGACGAAATAAAATCAAACAAGTAGATCTTTCTCTGAATAAAAGAAATTGTATTTTAATCTGAATAGGTTAATATACTTGTATTCTGCTGGTATATGTGAAGGTTAAAAAGAAATTTTTAAAAAAATCGATAAATGGGAAAAAGTAACTGTTTCCCAGAAGACCTGTGACAGGAAGCGAAATAGGCGCATGCCTAAAAAGAGGAACTTCCTGACGCTTTAGTTACCTCATGACGTCCCGATCAAATGGATCTCTTACTCTCTGCTGCTAATAGGGAACTTTGTGCCTGCAGAGTCCCGAATTTAACAGCGCGTTGTGTCTTTCCAACAGGAAGCAGCCTCTGTCGAACATACCCACGGAACACTGATATACATGACGGACCTTCAACTTACGTTGTGCCTTCAATAAGTTTCCAGACTTTTTTTGTACAGGCATTTAAAATTGTTGTAGACACTTGAAAATTCCCTATGTTATTGCTATACATCTTATGAGATGACTGACCAATTTTTCTGATTTCAGCTTCAAATGAACAGCTACAGCAGCAATTGGAATATACCCTACTAAAGCCTGATTGTCACAGCTGGTGAATTTCAAAAATGCAATCTGGACATGAGGACACTTTAGAAGAACGATATGAAATAAAATTCTGTTTTAAACTTGGAAAAAATGCCACAGAAACGTATGGAATGGTTCAGACTGCTTTTGGACCATCTTATATGAATCGAACATCAGTTTTTGAGTGGTATAAGAGATTCAAGGAAGGCAGGGTGTCTGTGGGGGATAATAAGAGGTGTGGGAGGAGTAAGGAAGTCAATACACCAGAGTTGATTGGCCAAAGGGTTAGAGTTAGGGTTTGGGGTTACTATGTTGAGGTTTTAAGGGAGTTCAAGAAGAGATTCCGTCAGAAGACGCCAGCACTCTTCAAATCGGGTCAGTGGCATTTCCAGCAGGACAATGCACCAGTCCACAACTCCATCCTTGTCACAGACTACTTGACCAAGATGGGCATCCAGACAGTTCCTCACCCTCCCTATAATCCAGACCTTGCTCCCTGTGACTTTTGGTTATTCCCTAAGCTCAGAGGCTATTATTGTGAGACAATTGAGGTGATGAAAGAGGCTGTAATGAAGGTCATTGACACGCTCACACAAGAGGACTTCGATGGGGCCTTCGAGAAGTTGTTGGAACGGTACAATAAGTGCTTTGCAGCCAGAGGAGATTAGTTCGAAGGGGACTAGAGTTTCATGTGTGCACTATCAATAAAAGTGCCCATACGAAAAAAGTCTGTAAACTTATTTAATGATCCTCGTGTATTTTGCAAAAAATAATTCCCGTATGCTCTTCAAACGTCTTGTCTGAGAGAGCTGACTATTTCTGTTGGTTCAGGAAACCTTTCCGCGCCACAGAATTATCGTCAACTACTAAAATAAAATGTGAGTCTAGAGGTATCCCAGTCTTTTTCCTTCCGCTCTTAATTCCTTTACAGCTTCGACAGACGAAAAGAAGACAAGTGAATGTGGTAAGAAGGAAATTTACAAACTTTTCATATTTTTATATCATTTTATTTTTGGTTAGAGAGTTTCAGTGTTGTAAAGTTTGGTCGTAACACCTAATGATATCAGTTTTGATGGCGTAGTTTGGTTTGATTTGATTTTTTGTTTGTTTAATAGCATAACAACCTTTTTGGGTTATTTAATGCCAAATCCATCCTTTTGCCCAGTCGGTTGGGGCTGTAGAGTATACCGACTGCGTCTCTGCAACGAGTGTCCTAGATATGATACTAAACAATCTGATGGTGAGGTTCTAGTAATGCTGGAGCTTTGGAGAATGCAGAGTACTCTGCCATTGCCATCGCTCCCAGGTCCACTCAAGCCAGGAGTGGTAGCACATGATAGGGTCCTATCTATGGGTCAAATAGAACTAATCTGTATACTTATGCTAGGGGAGTTGTTTGAAATAGAACTGTTTTAACATTTAACTGAGAGTGACCAAAAACTATACTGAATTGTTTGAAATATATCTGTTTATATGTATAAAATAGATCTGGCATTAAATAACCCACAATAGTTGATATGCCATAAAACCAAACTAAATCAAACAAACTTGTGGAAGTTCAGTCGTAGTACAATTCAACTTACTTCTGTTTTTTTTTTTTTGTTTAATGAAATATCAACCTTTATGGGTTATTTAATGCCAGATCCATCTTTGTAGATATAT
Source organism: Sepioteuthis lessoniana (assembly GCA_963585895.1). Lineage (NCBI taxonomy): Eukaryota > Metazoa > Mollusca > Cephalopoda > Myopsida > Loliginidae > Sepioteuthis > Sepioteuthis lessoniana. The sequence continues at coordinate 16,908,024 of OY757940.1, read as the reverse complement.
ATACTAATTAGCCAATAGATAAAGGGTAAAAGAGCTAATGCCTTTCCAAAGTGTCATTTGTCCGAATGGGAACATAATAGTACGAGTGGAGTTCGAACTCACTGACTACGATGTGACAGTCGTGTACGTTAACAACAACACCATGAGGATTCCCTAATGATAGTATAGAAATATTTTGCGTGACTACTTATTTGGAAACAAAATCATTCAAAACTGTCTCAAAATTGACGTAACCCATAAATATGACAATGATTTATTTCTGAGACAAGAAACTCAAAAAAAGATTGCATGTCCTAGAAGCTGATATAATAATAATTAAAAAATCATTGTTTTTATGTTTCTAGCTGAAAGGATGCTTTTTTTTTTTACAGGATGTGTTCCAAATGACCGCCATTGCGCTTGTCTCAATAATAAATTTGCATCTTTTTTGGGACATCCTGTATAAGCCTTCTTATCTTCTAACTTGGGATTAAATGATAGTATAGAAACAGAACACATAACTTTTTTAAAATAATGGATCAAGAAATAATACGATCTTGGTTATATGGTCTTGATTAAAAAATGTTGCGTTGTGTACTTATTTATAGGTGTATCAGATAGAGAGATAGATATTTGATATGAAAAAAAACTACAATATATATATTTAGATAGATAAGTAAAATAAAGTTGCCGTCCGTAGTCGAGGGCAACCCGAAGGCTCTCTTTTCAATACCCACTACACAGAGGTGTGTGTGTGTGGGGGCGCTACTCCTTTTCCTGATTTGCTCCACTTTACCCTTGATGTGTATCTTATAATGCTGAGTGTTAAGCAAGGAGGCATCAAGTACCATTTTTTGAGTCTTTGGTATGAATCGACCTGGGATTGAACCACAGTCTCTCGGGCCTTTAGATATTAAAAAATGAAATGGATGTAAATAAACTAAGGTATAGATAGATATTAAAAGAATGAGATAGATTAAATAAATTGAGGTCTATATCAACTGAATAGATATAAATAGACTGAGATAGATAGATAGATTGATTGATTGAGGTACATATAAATAAACTAAAATAGATATAAATAAACTGAGATAAATATGAATAAACTGAGATAGATAGATAGATAGATAGATAGATAGATAGATTGAAGAAGGCAAAAAAAAAAAAAACCAAAGAAAAAAAAACAAAAAAAAAACAAAAAAAAACGATCAATTGAAAAGTAAAATCATTAGATAAATACAATGTTTGTTTGTTTGTTCTTAGTTTCCCATTCGAATAGAGACAATAATATTTCTGATAAAGCCGCTGCTGCAGCTGTCACTCCTAAAAGACGGGGTCGGCCTATGAGAAAGGCAGGGTGGGGGATTAAAACATTTCAAATTATTATCATTTACTATTGCCCGATTCCTCTCCCCCCCCTCTCTCTCTCTATATATATATATATATATATATAGCTATCTTATTCTGTTCATATCTATCGATCTAGCTAGCTATGTAGATAGATAGATTGATAGATAGATATGAATTGTCTGAGATAGATATGAACATAGTTTTATACATGTAAGTGTCAATGTACTAAATGAAGTTCAAAATTATTTTAAACATTTTATCAAATAGGTCAATTTAACATGTACAACGTCTTTGAGTTACAGTCGACCTGGAAGTAATGGCAAAGGGATGATTTTACATTCCCTATAGATCCAAAACTGGAGCCTCATTACTGGATGCAGTTAAGTACCATACCCACGACACGAAATGCTCGAGTTACTCTTTGAATGTTCGATCCTCAGAGACTTACACTCTATTTTTCTTTGTGCCAGTTATTCTGTTCATATCTATCTATCTATCTAGCTAGCTATGTAGATAGATAGACAGATAGATAGATAGATAGATAGATAGATAGATATGAATTGTCTGAGATAGATATGAACATACTGACAGACAGACAGATAGATAGATAGATAATAAAACATTTAATACACCAAAAGACGCTATCAGTCATAATTAATCCAATTTACAACAATGCCTTTATACAACATAGATTAGTAAAATAAAAAGATGATAAAATCAATATTTACAATGAGATTATTAAATATAATCTGAAAGAGACTAACGTAAGCATCTTTGTAGGTACAGAGACATCAGAGACTTAAGACTCTCGCCTGATCAGGCGTTTAATTTGATCGCATTAATTATTTCATCAAAGCATTCCTATCTGATTAAGGATTAAAACATCCTTCAAATATAATATAGTATGAGAAAAATATTATTTGGTTGGTTGGTTTGTTTTACGGCATGTCAACCTTTGTTGGATTATTTTATGCTAAAATAACATCAACCATAATAGTTGGGGGTGTCAACGAAGCGCGAGAGCAAAAGCGCTAGACGGTGGCCTCGAAATAGACGAGTTGGAACTCTTGCATTCATTTTCAGATTTAAACATTCGGGAAAAGTATAGGGTGCTTCAACAGTCAAGGGACCCATGTGACTGCTAATAACTCTACTACTAATAATGTTGTGTTATTTTTTGTTTCGGATTCGAAAATAGTATACAATAACAAATATTTATCATCGATCACAATACCTTGCACAAGAGAGGAAAAATATTTTGCGTGACTACTTATTTGGAGACAAAATCATTCAAAACTGTCTCAAAGTTGATGTAACCCATAAATATGATAATGCTTTATTACTGAGACAAGAAACTCAAAAAAAGGTGGCATGTCCTTGAAGCTGATATAATAACAATTAAATAATCATTGTTTTAATGTCTCTAACTGAAAGGATGCGTTTTTTTTACAGGATGTGTTCCAAATGACCGCCATTGCGTTTGCATCCCTTTTGAGACATTCTGTATAAGCCTTCTTATCTTCTAACTTGGGATTAAATGGTATCGCTACTGTTCTCTTAAAAAGATGGTTTTGGCATTGAATAACCTACGAAGGTTGATATGCCATTAAACAAAGAAACTAAACCAATTGTACGCACAACAAAGATAATTCTAAATTAAAGAGTCAATGTACTAAATGAAGTTCAAAATTATTTTAAACATTTTATCAAACAGGTCAATTTAACATATACAACGTCTTCGAGTTACAGTCGACCTGGAAGTAATGGCAAAGGGATGATTTTTACATTCCTTATAGATCCAGAACTGGAGCCTCATTACTGGATGCAGTTTAGTACCATACCCACGACACGAAATGCTCGAGTTACTCTTTGAATGTTCGATCCTTCCATGCTATTTTTCTTTGTGGTAATTAATTAATACAACGGAAAAATTAGCTCGTATACAAAATTAATTATAATTTTTCAAGATATATAACAATTAAATGCTAACTACAGAATACAACTCGTTATTTATTTGTTAACTAATGAAATTCAATGTAAAGAATGAGACAGAAACACATTCCACATTTTAAACTGTGTGGTACAAGTGAATTAAGGCAAGTGGCAATGGTTGCTCAATCTAGCAAATGTCTTACAATCTTTTTTTAAGATAAAATCAATTACAATTATGGCCTGGACCGGTGCACACCGTGCATTTGCAGTTGAAACGTTTTTTTAAAGACTGATAAATCTCTAATTGACACATAGAGAATTTTTCGTTCTCATTTCATATTACTCGGAATTATACCGTTCCTGATAGAAAATCGATGGGTTGAAAATTCTATCCGAAACAGCATCTTTCCAATGTAACATGATATGCCCTCGAAAAGCTTTCTGTGTAGCAATTACAGATTCACCAGTCTTAAAAAACACATTTCACCAGCAAATGCACGGTATGCACCCATGCAGACTACAATCATAACTGATTGTATCTAAAGAAAAAAAAAGAAAAAGAAGAAAAAAAAAGATGGTGAGATATTAGCTAGTTGGAGCAACCATTGGGACTTGCCTGATTTCACTTGTACCACACAATTTAAAATGTGTGAGTTTCTACCGCACCGTATATTTATAAGTAAGTTAGCCAACTTAAAGGCTTCCATTTCATTACGTAATACACCAGTATGAAGGAGAGAGCGCTACTCCTTTTCCTAGATTGCTCCACTTACCGGTCCCCCGAACCATTGGTGAACACTCTAAACATTTTGTCAATATATATATATATATATATATATATATATATATATATATATAGTAGGATTAAATTGAGATAGTTGAGGTGAAATGAATAAAAGAAAATAGGAACCCACCATGTGAGGTCGGACGTATATACGTTTCACTGAAAAGGTAACCGAAAAAATGGGCACGTGAATAAATTTGTGTTTAAGATAAGTATTATTGTAATATGGTTAACATGAATTGTAGTAATTCCTTAAATTATTGTTAAATCTGAAGAATTATGTTAAAATGTAGGTTGATTTACTGTAGAAATTTAGTTAGAACCTACGTCTAGTTACTTTATTATGATCCCGACCGGTAACGAAAGAAAAACCGGAAGTGGGCGAAATGGGGAGGAAACTCTTCACCCCTCTCCAACCTTCTCACACCCTTCCCTCCTGTGTTCATTCTGGCGGTATTAATTATATCCATTGGATCTAAAGAAGTCCTGTTAAATTTGGAGTTATTGATTCATATCAATACCCATAGCAGGATGGAAATGAATTTATAATCTTAAAGTGACCGGATTTTGTTTTTCTTAAAGGAATTATTGCTCTGTGATGTCAGTTACATTGAGCTCTTTACCTGGAAGATTTAAATGTTAGAAGTTTGAATAATTTAATTGTCCTGACGGAATTATTCCCGACTCCGGTTTGACTGAAGAACACACACACAAACACACACACACACACACACACACACACACACATATATATATATATATGTATTATCGATTATCGGTCAATCAATTTATTCTCCTTACAAAATAATGAGAAATTTCGTCGCTATTGTAAAAGAAAGTATTATTTGATGGGCTCGTTTTTTGACATAGAAATTAGATTTTCTGTTAATAATATAGTTATGACAATTATTCAGTTTGATAAAATTAGTTCGGCATAAAAAATGCCCGTAATTCGAAGGTAGAACGTATTTTATCTGAGACTCCGACTACTAGGAACTGATTGGTTCTTCAGATAAATGAATATTTAAAGAAACCAACTATAATTATCTTTGGATATATGTATATGTTAAAAACTGGTTTCTTTTACTGTAAAGAAACAAAGTAAAGCATTAATTGTTACTTTTACTTAAATTTATATTCAGTTTGATTCAATATACCGAAAATATTGACTCAATGAAATGTGTTAAAAAGTATCGAAACTGAATTTATTTACCAAGGCAGAAATGAAAGAAATAATTACTGCTTAGCATTCAACACGCTTATCACGCTTATTTAATCAAGGATTAGGCTCACTCAGCCTCCTGGAATTCGTGCAGGGTGGCAAAAATGACAAGCATTGCACTAGACCTCCGAATCAAGTGAATCTATGACCAGAAAGGTCACCTGACTCCCTACCGGGAGACCTAACAATGACTAGCATAGTTCACATCGCACCTCGTGATCCTATGACCAGTATTGACCAGCAACACACGTGTCTCAGCTCGTGTGCGACCTCTCCCTTCCTAACCCTCACAATAAAAAAAGTCCTAGAGTCAAGTCCTGCCAGAGGGGAGGCACGGATAAATCTTACTTATTCCATCGGGGTCCCCATTGGTTAAAGTACTTTTAAAACTCATTTCATTTGGTGGGAAAGTGTGATGTTCTTTATATTTGGTTGGCTATATAAGATAAAAACTCTTCCAAAATGTAATGGCACTCATCAGTCACGTGACCCTATAGATCTTTGTACAGATTACAGAACAGGTCCTGGCAGGGTCTTATGGAAGACCACCCATTTGTCAGAGCAGCAGATCTCCCTTCTTCACTTTATTAATGCCATTCAAGGCAAGAACAAATTATCAATTAGAAGGTATGTTTTTTCTTTCTTTTATTGACTTAAACTACTATATCTGGTCAGTTGCTGTTTATTTTTCTATTAGTTTCGTTTGCAAAGTCTCCGAGAATGGTATTTCCATTTACTTCTGTTATTGGTTCTGGTTGGTGTTTGTACCATTCTTCACAATCCAATATTCTATAGCTTTTACATACTTTCCAATAAATATAATTTATCTTACTCTTTTGAAAGTTTTTCAAACCAGCGTTAGCTGATGGCGTTTCCCTGGAGTCTGAGTGACAGCAAGTATCCTTAAGTCTCCAGGACTCTTCTCAGTATTCTGGTCTGTCTCAACAATCCTGTTGTTTCGATTGTCTCCACTCGTCTTCTTATTTCCAAGTTTTCCAGTTCTTGTACTAATCCTTTGGTGCCTGTACCGAGTGCACCAATTACGATTGTATCACCCTCACTTTCATGTTCTATAGTTTTTTCAGTTCTCTAGCAAGATCTAGGTGCTTGTCTCTCTTATTGCTTTCTTTCAGTTTTACCCTGTGGTCAGCCGGAACGGCAAAGTCCACTATTCGGCAGATTCTCTTTTTTTTTTTACTATCTCTTATTATTATTATCATCAATATTATTATTATTATTATTATTATTATTTACTCCTTGAGAATTTTTCACATTACTTTTAGCTGATAGTCTTTCACTGGAGTTTGAGTGACAGCAAGTCTCCTCAAGTCTCCAGGACTCTTCTCGGTATTCTGGCCGTTCTCAATAATGTTATTGTTTGGATGGTCTCCACTCGTCCCTCTACCTCCAAGTCCCCCAGTCCCTTTAATAATCCTTTGATGACTGTACTAAAAGTACCAATCACGATTGGTATAATTGTCACCTTCATGTTCCATATCTTTTTCAATTCCCTAACAATGTCCAAGTACTTACCCTTCTTTTCATTTTCCTTCACTTTTATTCTGTGGTCAGCCGAGACAGATTATTATTATTATTATTTACTCCTTTAGAGTTTTTCAAATCAGTGTTAGCTGATGGTTTTTCATTATTAGTATTATTATTATTATTATCAATAATAATAATAATAATAATAATTACCTGAAATCATGAAATTGTTTAAAATACTTGAAACTATATAATCGTCTGCTAATTATGAGTATTAGATCGAAATACTTGAAAGCATATCCTGGATGTAAGCAAATGATTATTATTGATAAATTGCTATAGTTATTTGAAACAACATAGTTGTATATAAATTAACTTTATCAGGAATAATTACTTGAAGATATAATTGTTTACAAATAATTATTATCATTAGTAACTTGAAACCATATAACTGCTTAAAAAGACTGACTTCGGCACTAAATAATCCTACAAGGGTTGTCACGATGTAAAATCTATTAAATGTCTCCAAATTCGAAAATAACGTAAAAAATAAAAATAAAAAAGACAAACTTTTTTTATTATCAAATTTCAGATGATTGCCTCAAAATAAAAACTAAATTAAATTATTCTTAAGAAACATAATTTTTTATAAATGATGGCCTCAGAAAAGTGTTTTTTGTGATTCGTTTTTTGTTTAAAGATCAAAGTAAGAACATTATGTCAGATGCATCTTACTCTCTCACGTGAAACCAGCTACTTTGTTTCGACTTTTTGTGTTCAATAAAAGCACTTAAAATACACATTCTCTGTTTATTCTTAAGACCGTGTAAAAAAAAAGAGACCTTTTTCCCACACAAGAAATTTATAAGAATTAAAGTAATATATATATATATATATATATATATATATATATATATATATATATATATATATGGTGGGGGGTGCGTGCGTGCGTGCGTGCGCTCATTGGGAAAGAGTTTGTTAGGTAACTGAAAATATGAAGTTAAATAAACGTTAGTCTAACATAGATACAATCACCACTCACACATCCATAGAGATTAAAAAAGCTATGTTTCTCGATGTGCAAACGTGGCTCTTCCTCAGACTCTTATTCGAACAGCCATATATTAACGGTTCATTTCTTTTTGTCTGTGTATCTGTTTGATCGAAAAAATATATCAACAGAAGGTTTTCCCTTAAAATTTTACACCGGCTTTTTTAATATTTTTTAAGAAAATAGATTTTTATCTGAACGTTTGGAATATATAGGTTAAATGTTTCTCCTCGTGATCTAAATAAGATATTTGGGACCAAATTAAAACAATGATAATGTTTCTTTTTTATTTTAGTAAAAAAAACAAACAAACCTCAAACTGATTTTACAGCCCAGTCGGCTGGGGCTGTAGAATACGCCGGGTGCATCCCTGCAGAGGGGTACCCCCTGCACCAACGAGTGTACTGCATATAACATTACAACCACCAGATGGCGTGGCTCCATTCTTGGAGCTTTGGGGAATGTGGAATACTCCTTGATTGCCACCACTCCCAGGTCCACTCTGGCCAGGAGTGGTAGCACCTGATAGGGTCCAATCTATGGGTCAAATAGAACTAAACTGTGTTGGTTAAACTGCGTACTTATGCTAAATTGAATTGTTTGAAATGGAACTGTCTTGGTCTTTAACTGTGTATAAACAAAAACTATACTTATACTAAACTGAATTGTTTGAATTAGAACTGTTTGACTAAACTGAATAGTTTGAAATAGAAATGTTTTTGACAATTAAACTGTGTACTTATGCTAAACTGAAATGTTTAAAATAGAACTGTTTATTTGTATAAAAACGGATTTGGCATTAAATAACCTACAAAACAAACTCTCTCCCTCCTTAACTCCCTCCCTCCCTCCCCTCTTCCTGTGTTGTTTTGAGCAAATCCTGAAAACAGCACCCTGCAAAACAGCAGCTATACGGCCACTTGCCTCCCATCTTACAAACGATCCAAGTAGGACGTACAAGACAAGCTGGGCGCTGCTGGTGAACTAAGGAAGAACTCATAAGCGACATTCAATTATGGACTCCTACACATGGACATACCAGTGTTGGCTGACCAACAAAGATTTGCATACATCAGCTCTGTGCGAACACTAGATGCCGTCTAGAGGATCTGCCAGAAGTGATGGACAATAAGGACGGATGAGAGAGAGAGAGAGAGAGAGAGAGAGAGAGAGAGAGAGAGAGACTCAAGGGACTACGTGCTATTAGCACGGCTTGATGATGCTGATAATACGATAGATAGATAGATAGATAGATAGATATGAATAGACTGGGATAGATAGAGTATTAGTACTATGTGAAATGCAATCAGCAACAACCTGGATTTGAACTTGTGTCGCCGTATCTATTTCCTACCATTACACCACGGGCACCTCCTCGACAGCGAAGTAAGTGAGTTCGAACTCCAGTCGCGCTATTAGGTTCATTTCGTTCTGATATTCTTGGCAAAGGCATGAAAAGCATGGATTTTTCAAGTTATAGGTTAAATAGTTACTCTACTGTTTTTCTACAAGGATGGCTTTGACATTGAATAGCATACAAAGGTTGATATATCATTAAACAAAGAAACCTTGAATAGTACCACTACTGTTCTTGTACAAGTATGGCTTTGGCATTAGATAACTCACGAAGGTTGTTATGCAATTAAACAAAGAAACCTTAAATAGTACCTCTTCTGTTCTTCTACAAGTATGATTTTGGCATTGAATAACCCACAAAGGTTGATATGCTGTTAATCAAAGAAATCTTAAAAAGTATCACAACTGTTCTTCTACAAGGATAGCTTTGGCATTAAATAACCCACGAACATTGAGATGCCATTAAACAAAGAAACCAAACCATACCAAAATCTTATTTTAAAACTTCTCAACCCACTGCTTATCCTTCTTACTACTGAGACTGGCACTTTACAAAATACAAAGAAAATCTCTTAATGATTAGATATTCCAATGATGATGATGATGATGTTCTTCCTGTTGAAGCTACCGAGCAAAAATCCTTGACATATGAGTGTACAGCCTAAATAATCAGACCTAATTGCTTTGTACATTATCTACATTTTTCGGACTATTGTCCTCATCTTTGTCGCCATGTTTATCACAACGTTTCGGCCGTTGTATGCTCCGGCCTTCTTCTGGTGGTTGGAATGTCGAACTTAATCCTTTATTTCACTTACCGTGGTAGACTATTCTAGTTCCACGAGCCATGTTTAATGGATGCCAGTTATCAGTTATCTCCAGTTAATTTCCCCTCTGAAAGTTCTCCACTACCTTCACCGAGTATTGAGCTCACACTCTTTGGGTATGTCACTGGATCTAACTAAAAGATCCACTGTACCATGTGTCGTTGAAAACAGTCTACCCCGGTACGCGAAATAAAGGGTTAAGTTCGACATTCCAACCACCTGAAGAAGGCCGGAGCATACAACGGCTGAAATGTTGTGATAAACATGGCGACAAAAATTATTTGTTAGTTGGTTGGTTGGGTTTTATGGTATATCAACCTTTGTAGGTTATTTAACGCCAAATCCATTTTTATGTAAATCAGTCATATTTCAAATAATTCAGTTTAGCATGAGTACACAGTTTAATTGTCAAAAACATTTCTATTTCAAACTATTCAGCTTATTCAAAAAGTTCTAATTCAGCTAATTCAGTTTAGTGTAAGTACAGATTTTGTTTACATTGTTAAGTGTCAAAACAGTTCTAAATATAACAATTCAATTTAGCGTAAATACAGTTTCAATGTCAAAAAAACAGTTCCATTTCAAACAATTTAGCATAAGCACACAGTTTAGATGTAAGTACTGTTTAATTGTCCAAAACGTTTCTATTTCAAGCTATTCAGTTTAGTCAAACAATTCAATTAAGCATAAGTATGCCGTTAGTTCTATTTAACCAATAGATAGGGCCCTATCAGGTGCTACCACGCCGGGCCAGAGGGGACATGGGAGCAATGGCAACGAAGGGGTACTCCGCATTCCCCAAAGCTCCAGCATCACTCGAACCTCACCATTAGATCGTTTAGTGTCATATCCAGGACGCTCATTGGGAGGTAGGGTTTTACACCTCTGCAGAGGTGCAGTCGATGTATTCTACAGCCTCAGCCGACTGGGCAAGTGACAAAGATGAAGACAATAGTCCGAAAAATGTAAATAATGTACATAATACCTCATCTCAGAAATATAGACAGCTAATTGCTTTGGTAATTCTTTTTCCCAAATCCTTGTCGATTGCTCACAATTTTAGAGCGGAATTAATCATTTTTCTCAAAATACAGATCATCTTACAGAAGCGGCAGTTTTCCAGTTTTATGCAAGTAATATTAATACGTCCACATCATTTGTAACTATCAAACGAACATACATCTGATATATCTAAATGCCTTTTGAGATTATAAAGAACACTGCCTTGACATCAAATAACGTATTAACTTCAATACAGGGCGCACGGCCAACTCAGCATTGTTTAAAAGGTTATCTGAGAATGTGGCGGTCATTAGTTCATTCCTTAGGTAGGAGAATGCTTAAAAATCGTATACTCTGGTTCTGTGGAAGGGATGGACAATCTAGGAAAAACTAAATGATGCAACAAATTCTCTATATATAACAGGTTACCGACAGACACTTGAAGAAGGCTGGAGATTAAAACAGGCGAAACTTTGTAACAAAAAGCCAAAATGAGGACACCACCCTGAATAGAGTAGTGTTTATTTGGAAGAAGTGTTGAATAATTTCCTATCCCAGAAAAGAAAGAAATACACCGTATATATCAACGGTTCAATCCCAGGTCGAGTCATACCAAAGACTCAAAAAATGGTACTTGATGCCTCTTTGCTTAACATTCAGCATTATAAGGTAAGGATCAAGGATAAAATGGAGCAATCTAAGAAATGGAGTAGCGCCCTCCCTCTACACCTCGGTGTAGTAGCTATTGAAAAGGGAGCCTTCAGGTCACCCTCGACTTATTGATTGTTCAAATAAATCTCTGAGAACAATAAAGAGACTAATATGCTGATTTGATCGAAGGAACATTTATCGATCATGGTTAACAGAATTGGAACAGTCTACCCCAGTGAATCAAATAAAGGCTTCATTTCAAGATTCTATGTAGGCTCCCGAGTTCGACAGGAAACACCTGAAGAAGGCCAAAGGGCATATTAGCCGAAACGTTGCGAGTATAACAATAAAGATGAGATCAAAAGTCCGAATATTGTATGTAAGAACAAATATATTTAAGTTTTAAAATCCAAGTTGAAGAAGACAAGAAAAGAATATTTGAAGATATCACAAGTGTTCGAATTGATAACCGTTCTGGTCCAGGGACTTTTGATAAAGAGAAAATATAATTTTAAATTTCACTGATTCATTGCAGGTGATCAAACTGATGCTCATTCTGTTTAAGGCGCTGTTGATGATGTAAACAGATGAAAATGCTAACTTTACAAATCATTTTAATCGGTATTTGGGTGCATTCTATATCAACTGTTGCTCTCAATTCTTTGTTGCCGCAGTTTGGTTTGGTTTAGTTGGGTTTTATGGCATATCAACCATTGTAGGTTATTTAATGCCAAATCCTCTTTATACATATATATTAAATATATATGATTTGGTTGGGTGGGTTTTATGGCATATCAAACATTGTAGGTTATTTAATGCCAAATCCTCTTTATACATATATATTAAATATATATGATTTGGTTTGGTTTGGTTTTATGGCATATCAACCATTGTAGGTTATTTAATGCCAAATCCTCTTTATACATATATATTAAATATATATGATTTGGTTTGGTTGGGTTTTATGGCATATCAACCACTGTAGGTTATTTAATGCCAAATCTCTTTTATGCATATATATAAAGTATATATGATTTGGTTTGGTTTGGTTTTATGGCATATCAACCCTTGTAGGTTATTTAATGCCAAATCCTCTTTATACATATATATTAAATATATATGATTTGGTTTGGTTTGGTTTTATGGCATATCAACCATTGTAGGTTATTTAATGCCAAATCCTCTTTATACATATATATTAAATATATATGATTTGGTTTGGTTTGGTTTTATGGCATATCAACCATTGTAGGTTATTTAATGCCAAATCTCTTTTATGCATATATATAAAGTATATATGATTTGGTTTGGTTTGGTTTTATGGCATATCAACCCTTGTAGGTTATTTAATGCCAAATCCTCTTTATACATATATATTAAATATATATGATTTGGTTTGGTTTGGTTTTATGGCATATCAACCATTATAGGTTATTTAATGCCAAATCCTCTTTATACATATATATTAAATATATATGATTTGGTTTGGTTTGGTTTTATGGCATATCAACCATTGTAGGTTATTTAATGCCAAATCTCTTTTATGCATATATATAAAGTATATATGATTTGGTTTGGTTTGGTTTCATGGCATGTCAACTATTGAAGGTTATTTAATACCAAATCCATTTTTATACCTATAAACAATTCTATTTCAAACAATTCAGTTTATCAGAAGAATGCAGTTTAAGTGTCAAAACACTTCTGTTTCAAACAATTCAGTTTAGCATAAGTACGCAATTTAATTGTCCAAACAGTTCTATTTTAAACTATTCAATTTAGCATGAACATACTGTTTAGTTCTATTTAACCCATAGATATGACCCTATCAGGTGCTACCTCTCCAGGTCAGAGTGGACCTTGGAGTGATGGCAATGAAAGGGTACTCCGCATTCTCTAAAGCTCCACCATTACAGGAGCCTCACCATCAGATTGTTTTGTGTCATATACAGGACACTCGTTGAGGGAGTCGTACCCCTGCACAGAGGAGCAGTTGGTGTATTCTACAGCCCCACCGACTGGGATAGCAATATTTGGAACCATTTAACTTTGTCGACTTATGCTAAATTGAATTGTTAGAAATAGAACTGTTTGATCATTGAACTGTATGTATCTAAAAATATTATAAACTCTTTAGTTTCTCATAACATTTTAACTTATCACACTTTTGACCTCCAAAATTTTGCCATATTTATGAAAAAAAAATAAAAGAAGAATAATTGAAGTATGTTCCATTGGACACCACAACACAATACCACAACGACAAGGTTTTTTCAAAATTTCACCATCTGTAGGATAAAAAATATTAAAAGAATTCAAAATTAACACTAAAGATCAGTTCCCCTTTCTCTGAATATTCAAAGCAAAAAAAAAAAAAAAAGTCTCAAATCGCTTTCTCAAACCACAAAACGCCATTTACTTTTCAAAAACAAAATTCCATAATGACATGATGCAATTTGAACATATCAACCAATATAAATCCGTTTTTTTTACATAACAAGACCTACAAGCCCCAATGAAGACTTCTAATTGAATCAAAATTCATCTATCATACTTATAATTATTTCTTATACTAAAATAATTTCGATACAACACTTTTGCATTCAAAAAAAGATTGAAGTTGAAACTCATTGGTAAATAAACAAATCATTAAACATATTTTTCTTCCGTTTTACCTTTTCTATATACATTCTGTCGGATTTAACTCATTTCTTTCTACATATTATATTTAATATGTATGAAAAACATTAAATAACTAACAGTGGTCAATTTGCCTTGAAACCAAACCAAACCAAACCAAACCAAACTAAATCACAGAGTACAGCTCTTGACTGTATCTGAGTTGATATATGAAATTTTTAGCTATGAAATCAATATAAAAAGAAGTGAAATCTTAATTTCTTTTAGGTTTTATCATGCTCTACTAGACAGCATTTGAGCACTTTTTGATTTATAAGAACCTTTTGAAACAGTTTGTTTGTTCTATTATATATATATATATTACAATAGGAGTATTTTGCAGCATAAGGCTCACGTTTAATGAGTGTTACCTCCCCAGTTTTTATTTCATCGACCAACATTACACAGGACCGCTATTTGATAGTGGTTCATTAAAAACCGAAAAAAAGTTAATATTAGAGACGGAAAAAGGAGGGGGTGAAAGCTGAATCCTGATTGGTTGATATTTTCTCTAGTCGTATCAAGTGAGCCTTTAGTAATAGCCTGCATTAAAGCTGCTGTAAGTCACGGGAACGTGTAAGAGGATCTCTGTGGAATGCTAGAACCATTTATTCAGTAACATGCGCTGGCTTACTTTGCCTGTGTGTTTTTTTAAGACTAATTAACGTTTCTAATACCCCAAGGACAACCTTATAGGTGACTTAAAGTAGCTACTTATGAACTAAGTATTTTTTTTTAGTTTATTTTTTGTTGTATTTTTTCCTTTTTTTAAATGCGGCATATATGACCTTGGCTTTTGAATCGGAAAATATTTCCTAAACAAACTAGCATATTTCCTGTAATACATGCCGAAATTATTTATGAATAGATCGGTATTTCAACGTAGGATTAGAGAGAAGTAACTGAAGCACTCTGCTTAGGATTTTACGAAATCTCTCTAAAATATCAGTTTACTTTTCCTGAAAGAAATCAGTGAAACGTTTGAGTTATTTATATGCCAGAAGTTCAAGATGTTAACACACTCTGTGCAATAATTAACACATGCCCCCCTCCATATATATATATATATATATATATATATATATATATATATATATATATATATTTCTTTCTTCCTTTGGACAAAATATTATATATATATATATATATATATATATATATATATATATATATATATATATATATAATATTTTGCCCAAAGGAAGAAAGAAATATTTTAAAATGAGTAAGTCCACAAAGAGATTTGTATCTTTTTTCTTTTTAGGATTTATTTATTTATTTCGTTCTTACATGCGTGTTGCTTTCGTCAGAGAACATATATGGCACAAGGCCTTGTTGATGGGGTACTCAATGAGACTTGAACTCACTCGCGTTTGCAGTTTGAATGGTTTTCATTTGGTTAGGGGTTTATATAGAGGCCACTCCTCTTTTTTTTTTATTAGAGTGCTTTACCCCTCATTGGTCTTTGATATTTGATATGTTTTTGTTGTGTGTATGTGTGTGTACGTGTTTGTGTGTTGGAGTAGTTTCAAATTTCCCTAACAGTTATTTTTTCTCCTTGTGCGTGTGAGTGTGTGTCTTGAGATTTGTGTGTGTGTGTGTGTGTGTGGTAGTGTGATTTGAAATTCACTGGTAATTATTTTATACATATATATATATATATATATAAAGAGAGAGAGAACGAGGAGAGAGAGAGAATGTTCGGAGGTGAATAGAAAAAAAAACAACTCACGTGTTTTTCATTGATACAAAGCTCGACATCAAGTGATGGACCCACTCATGTTGTAAAACCACAAATATGTATTCGCTTTTCTCGTGTTACAACGTTTGAAAAGAATCTCATTGGTCGATGTGACGGGCACAAAGAGACATTTTCAAGCTGTCTTTGTATCGCTTCTTTTGTGCCCTTTCCAAAGTATTCGAATAGTAAAACCCTTTCCAATGCATTCCAATAGTAAAACCCTTTCCAATGCATTCCAATAGTAAAACACTTTCCAAAGCATTCCTGTAGCGAAAGCCTGTTCAGTGCATTCGAATAGTAAACACTTTCCTATGCATTCATATAGTAAAACCCTTTCCAATGCATTCCAATTGTAAAATCCTTTTTGATGCATTCCTATAGTAGAATCAATTCCAAAGCATTCCTATATTAAATCCATTCCCAATGCATTCCCACAGAGAAACCCTTTCCAATGCATTCCAATTGTAAAACCCTTTCCAATGAATTCCTATAGTAAAACACTTTCCTATGCATTCCTATAGTAAAACTCTTTCCAATGCATTCATGTAGCGAAACATTTTCCAATGCATTCCTATATTAAAATCTTTTCCAATTCGTTTATATTGTATAACCCTTTCCAATGCGTTCATATAGCAAAACTCTTTCCAATGCATTCATATAATAAACCCCTTTCCAATGCATTCATATAGTTAGACACTTTCCTGTGCATTCATATAGTAAAACACTTTCCTATGGATTCAAAAAGTAAAACCCTTTCCAATGCATTCCAATAGTAAAACCCTTTCCAATGCATTCCAATAGTAAAACACTTTCCAAAGCATTCCTGTAGCGAAAGCCTGTTCAGTGCATTCGAATAGTAAACACTTTCCTATGCATTCATATAGTAAAACCCTTTCCAATGCATTCCAATTGTAAAATCCTTTTTGATGCATTCCTATACTAGAATCAATTCCAAAGCATTCCTATATTAAATCCATTCCCAATGCATTCCCACAGAGAAACCCTTTCCAATGCATTCCAATAGTAAAACCCTTTCCTATGCATTCCTATAGTAAAACTCTTTCCAATGCATTCATGTAGCGAAACATTTTCCAATGCATTCCTATATTAAAATCTTTTCCAATTCGTTTATATTGTATAACCCTTTCCAATGCGTTCATATAGCAAAACTCTTTCCAATGCATTCATATAATAAACCCCTTTCCAATGCATTCATATAGTTAGACACTTTCCTGTGCATTCATATAGTAAAACACTTTCCTATGGATTCAAAAAGTAAAACCCTTTCCAATGCATTCCTATCATAAAACACTTTCCAAAGCATTCCTGTAGCGAAACAATTTCCAATGCATTCCGATAGTAAAAAACTTTCCTATGCATTTGTTGTAGGTGACTCACCTATGACCAAAATAATGGACTTACCCAAAGAGAATATTACTCAAGAACTAAGCGGGTAAAGCGGAGAGCTGCAGGAGCAGCTGTAGGCTACCTCCTCGCTTTTTGCGGGGAACCCCGGAGTCTGTTCTGGACTTCGGTCCGGAGCGTGGCTCTGAAAAAGGAACAATGGCAGACTTGGGGCCTTTAATTAGGCACCTAGTTTCGACTAGGCTACCTTCGGGTGGGCGAGCTGCATTTTTGTCTCCTTTGTCACCCATGTACGGCACTAGACCAAGCGTCTAGTTTAAGCCGTCAAACTGGCATACGTGCCCGGACCCACATTTGGGTTCGTGAAACTGCTTGCCTCATCAGGCTCACATTGCACTAAGTGAGTCGATGAGCAGCATTGACCAGCAGGGTTCGAGTCTCGGCTCGTTCCCGACTTTCCCCTCCCCATTATCCCCACTTTAATCGGCCTTCGGGCTTTTGACCTTGTGTCAAGTCGTGTCTGGTGGGAGGCAGCGACAAATAAACGGAGCGTGGCTCTGCAAAAGGAACAATGGCAGACTTGGGGCCTTTAATTAGGCACCTAGTTTCGACTAGGCTACCTTCGGGTGGGCGAGCTGCATTTTTGTCTCCTTTGTTACCCATGTATGGCACTAGACCAAGCGTCTAGTTTAAGCCGTCAAACTGGCATACGTGCCCGGACCCACATTTGGGTTCGTGAAACTGCTTGCCTCATCAGGCTCACATTGCACTAAGTGAGTCGATGAGCAGCATTGACCAGCAGGGTTCGAGTCTCGGCTCGTTCCCGACTTTCCCCTCCCCATTATCCCCACTTTAATCGGCCTTCGGGCTTTTGACCTTGTGTCAAGTCGTGTCTGGTGGGAGGCAGCGACAAATAAACGGAGCGTGGCTCTGCAAAAGGAACAATGGCAGACTTGGGGCCTTTAATTAGGCACCTAGTTTCGACTAGGCTACCTTCGGGTGGGCGAGCTGCATTTTTGTCTCCTTTGTCACCCATGTATGGCACTAGACCAAGCGTCTAGTTTAAGCCGTCAAACTGGCATACGTGCCCGGACTCACATTTGGGTTCGTGAAACTGCTTGCCTCATCAGGCTCACATTGCACTAAGTGAGCCGATGAGCAGCATTGACCAGCAGGGTTCGAGTCTCGGCTCGTTCCCGACTTTCCCCTCCCCATTATCCCCACTTTAATCGGCCTTCGGGCTTTTGACCTTGTGTCAAGTCGTGTCTGGTGGGAGGCAGCGACAAATAAACGGAGCGTGGCTCTGCAAAAGGAACAATGGCAGACTTGGGGCCTTTAATTAGGCACCTAGTTTCGACTAGGCTACCTTCGGGTGGGCGAGCTGCATTTTTGTCTCCTTTGTCACCCATGTACGGCACTAGACCAAGCGTCTAGTTTAAGCCGTCAAACTGGCATACGTGCCCGGACTCACATTTGGGTTCGTGAAACTGCTTGCCTCATCAGGCTCACATTGCACTAAGTGAGCCGATGAGCAGTATTGACCAGCAGGGTTCGAGTCTCGGCTCGTTCCCGACTTTCCCCTCCCCTTTATCCCCACTTTAATCGTCCTTCGGGCTTTTGACCTTGTGTCAAGTCGTGTCTGGTGGGAGGCAGCGACAAATAAACGGAGAGCAGCAGGAGCAGCTGTAGGCTACCTCCTCGCTTTTTGCGGGGAACCCCAGAGCCTGTTCTGGACTTCGGTCCGGAGCGTGGCTCTGCAAAAGGAACAATGGCAGACTTGTGGACTTTTATTAGGCACCTAGTTTCGACTAGGCTACCTTCGGGTGGGCGAGCTGCACTTTTGTCTCCTTTGTCACCTATGTACGGCACTAGACCAAGCGTCTAGTTTAAGCCGTAAACTGGCATATGTGCCCGTACTCACATTTGGGTTCGTGAAACTGCTTGCCTCATCAGGCTCACATTGCACTAAGTGGGCCGATGAGCAGCATTGACCAGCAAGGTTCGAGTATCGGCTCGTTCCCGACCTCCCCTCACCTTTATCCCCACTTTAATCGGCCTTCGGGCTTTTGACCTTGTGTCAAGTCGTGTCTGGTGGGAGGCAGCGACAAATAAACGGAGAGCAGCAGGAGCAGCTGTAGGCTACCTCCTCGCTTTTTGCGGGGAACCCCGGAGCCTGTTCTGGACTTCGGTCCGGAGCGTGGCTCTGCAAAAGGAACAATGGCAGACTTGGGGCCTTTAATTAGGCACCTAGTTTCGACTAGGCTACCTCCGGCTGGGCGAGCTGCACTTTTGTCTCCTTTGTCACCCATGTACGGCACTAGACCAAGCGTCTAGTTTAAGCCGTAAACTGGCATACGTGCCCGGACTCATATTTGGGTTCGTGAAACTGTTTGCCTCATCAGGCTCACATTGCACTAAGTGAGCCGATGAGCAGCACAGACAAGCAGTGTTCGAGTTTCGGCTCGTTCCCGACCTCCCGTCCCCTTTATCCCCATTTTAATCGGCCTTCGGGCTCTTGACCTTGTGTCAAGTCGTGTCTGGTGGGAGGCAGCGACAAATAAACAGCAGGAGCAGCTGTAGTAAGCACCTTGCCTGTCTTCGTGTACGTTGAACCAAGGAGTCCCTCCTCAGAGACTTGGATACATTTGTGTAGCACCTCATATCTCCGTGTTGAGTTATTTATTTATTGACCCCTAAAAATCGGTCATAACAGCATCATATAGTAAAATCTTTTCCAATGCATTCCTTAAGTAAAACTCTTTCCAATGCATTTCTACAGTAAAGCTCTCCCCAATGCATTCCCATATTAAAACCCTTTCCAATGCACTTCTACAGTAAAGCTCTCCTCAATGCATTCCCATAGTAAAACCCTTTCCAATGCACTTCTACAGTAAAGCTCTCCTCAATGCATTCCCATAGTAAAACCCTTTCCAATGCACTTCTACAGTAAAGCTCTCCTCAATGCATTCCCATAGTAAAACCCTTTCCAATGCACTTCTACAGTAAAGCTCTCCTCAATGCATTCCCATAGTAAAACCCTTTCCAATGCACTTCTACAGTAAAGCTCTCCTCAATGCATTCCCATAGTAAAACCCTTTCCAATGCACTTCTACAGTAAAGCTCTCCTCAATGCATTCCCATAGTAAAACCCTTTCCAATGCACTTCTACAGTAAAGCTCTCCTCAATGCATTCCCATAGTAAAACCCTTTCCAATGCACTTCTACAGTAAAGCTCTCCTCAATGCATTCCCATAGTAAAACCCTTTCCAATGCATTTCTACAGTAAAGCTCTCCTCAATGCATTCCCATAGTAAAACCCTTTCCAATGCACTTCTACAGTAAAGCTCTCCTCAATGCATTCCCATAGTAAAACCCTTTCCAATGCACTTCTACAGTAAAGCTCTCCTCAATGCATTCCCATAGTAAAACCCTTTCCAATGCACTTCTACAGTAAAGCTCTCCTCAATGCATTCCCATAGTAAAACCCTTTCCAATGCATTTCTACAGTAAAGCTCTCCTCAATGCATTCCCATAGTAAAACCCTTTCCAATGCACTTCTACAGTAAAGCTCTCCTCAATGCATTCCCATAGTAAAACCCTTTCCAATGCACTTCTACAGTAAAGCTCTCCTCAATGCATTCCCATAGTAAAACCCTTTCCAATGCACTTCTACAGTAAAGCTCTCCTCAATGCATTCCCATAGTAAAACCCTTTCCAATGCACTTCTACAGTAAAGCTCTCCTCAATGCATTCCCATAGTAAAACCCTTTCCAATGCACTTCTACAGTAAAGCTCTCCTCAATGCATTCCCATAGTAAAACCCTTTCCAATGCACTTCTACAGTAAAGCTCTCCTCAATGCATTCCCATAGTAAAACCCTTTTCAATGCACTTCTACAGTGAAGCTCTCCTCAATGCATTCCCATAGTAAAACCCTTTCCAATGCACTTCTATGGTAAAACATTTTCCTATGCATTCAAATAGTAAAACACTTTCCAGTGTATTCCTCCAACTTAATCTTCCTTGGATTGGTAATATTAGTTTGCAACTTTCTAATCAAATAAATAAGGGAGTAGAATGTTTCCCTTCAGTCAATCAAAGTCGAGTGTTTAACACTGAGACTATTTTTACATGTCATTCATAAAGGCTGCGTTCTTTCTATTCAAAAATGTTCACACGTAGATATCGATTTACGTGTGTATGTGACTCCAGATATAATGGATGTAAGTTGTAAAGGCTTGAAAGTTGAATCATGTGTTCGACAACATAACATTTCACGTTCTTCTCGTCGCTCAAGGCGAATAATGAATTCTATGATTGGACAATCTGAATTACGCAACTATTTGGGAAAGGTTTGCATGGGACGATTCTCCCCAGCCCAGCTATGGGTAGATAATACGATAGACTGGGCTCTTTAACCCCGGTATTGCAGCCAGTCTAGGAGGAAAACTCTAAATTCAAACCAGTTGTATTCCACTTTAAAAAAAACCAACAAAAATGATCCTGTGTCGTTTTCGGCTCGTGGTGGTGGGGTGAGGTGTGGTATAAAGGAGGCACGCTTAGCGTAAGATTGATATTTTCTCGACTTTCCATCAAGTCAGAATAGACATAAAGTCATTTCATAGTGGCGGGGAGGGGTATCCACAAATTGAGACGTAAGATTCTTTGTCCCGTCGGCATTCCTCGTGAGGAGTACTATAGGCGCTGAGCAATAAACCTGGTTCTTACCTCTTTCAGGCAAAGGAGCTGTCGCTGCTTGGAGGGAAGGCCCTCTTGGACCAAGCGAATAATATCTTACCTAAACTTAACCGTCCAAAGACGAGCTGCAAATCCTACACGAGGATGCTTATGTTTCACTTGGCCAAACGTATTAACCCTAACCCTGCCCTTCGAGCTATGAGTAAATAGACAGACTTGGTTCTTTAGCCTTGATTAAGTTGCTGTTGTTGTTTGGGTTTTATGGCATATCAACCTTTGTAGGTTATTTAACGTCAGATCCATTTTTATATGCAAATTGTCAATTCTATTTCAAACATTTCAGTTGAGTATGAGTACAGTTTAATGGTAAAAACATTTCTATTTCAAGCTCATATTTACCAACCCCTCCGCTCTGGCCGGATATGACACCAGGTCAATTTTTTTAAGCGGAGTTTAACAGGTTTGAATACAGAGTTTTCCTTCTCCAAGACTAGTTGCCTCACCAAGGCTGAAGAACTCAGTCTGTCCTACTATTTACCCATAGCTGGAGGGAGAATAATTGGATTCATACTTTTCCCAAGGGTATTAGTGCTATGTGAAATGCAATCAGTTTCGGCCAGGATTTGAACTCGTGTCGCCGTGTTCATTTCCTACGACGATAACCATTACACCACGCGCACCTCCTCATTTCTATTTCAAGCTATTCAGTTTAGTCAAACAATTCTAATTCAGCTAATTCACTTTAGTATAAGTACAGATTTTGTTTACACAAAGTTAAATGTCAAAACAGTTCTATATTGAACAATTTAGTTTAGTGTAAATGCAGTTTCAATGTCAAAAAACAGTTCCATTTCAGACAATTCAGTTTAGCATGTGTACACAGTTTAACTGTCAAAGAAATTTCTATTTCAAGCTATTCAGTTTAGTCAAACAGTTCTAATTCAAACAATTCAGTTTAGTTCAATTTAACCCATATCAAGTGCTCCGCATTCCCCAAAGCTCCAGCATCACTGGAGCCTCACCATCAGATATTTTAGTGTCCTATCCAGGACTCTCATTGGGGAGCCTTACCTCTCTGCAGAGGTGCAGTCGGTGTATTCTACAGCCCCAGCTTACCGGGCAACCTTGATTAAGTCTAGAAGAATGAAAACTCTGAATCTACGTCAGCTTTGTTCCTCTCAAAAATTGATCTTCCACCGCGAGGAAGGGGTCGGCTAAAAGACTATATAAAGTTTTATTTATATTTTTAAAAATGATCCCGAATAAATGGGTATCTTTTTTTTATTCTACAGTCCCATACAGCGTTTCATTTGCTCATCAAATACATTCATTCGGTATTTTTAATAAATATTTCCATCTGACGAAATTCGTCCGATGAATGCCAGAAGGAAATCGTTTCTCAAGAGTAAATAAAATATGAATAAAAATTAAGCACTTTTCTCAGCTACAAATCTTAATAAATCAATTCCGGTAAAAAAAACAAAAAAACAAAAAACAAAACAAAACAATCCCTGCAAACAGACCACAACTTTAAGAGACACTAAATTGATTTATTCATATGTAGAAATCTTCCTTTTTCACTCACGTGAGTGTGAAGTTTCTAATAGATATGAAAGGTTGTGAGAGACTTACATTTTTGAGAAGCATTCCTTAGTTCAGGGGCGTGCAGTATTGTTCATTGGCAGGCCACTTTCGAACAATATATTTTCGCATAATAAAGATAAATTATATTTAAGTTTTGCAAACAACATAGGGTTACCATTTCAAATAAATCAAATTAATTTTATTTAAAACTTACCGGCAATCCCCAATACTAGCTGTAAAAAGAAATTCTTCTAAATTTGAATTCAAAACAAAGTTTTTTGTGTGTTTGAATCGAAAACTGTAAAATTTGTCTAATGGCTACGAAACCAACTGGAAATTAGTGTACGAGGTAAAAAATGAAAACAGTTTACGAAGGCCACACCGAATGGACTGATGGCCACCTGTTGCACACCCCTGCTTTAGTTGTTGGTTGTGTGAAATTAAATATGCCAGTGTGTAAAAAAAAAAACTATAGGGCATTGTATGCTATGTACTGTTCTGTGGTGTCATGTTTAATGTGATAAGAGATTAGTTTTTGAGGAAAGCGTGACTATTACAGAAGATGAGACAAGTCTTGTTTCTCAGGCATTTTGCTGGGGAAGAGCATGAGATTTTCTTGTCTCCTTCTTTTATACTGCTTTATACAAGCAGAAAGAAGTAGAACAGAAAAAAAAGCACAAACATATCTATCAATATCTGTTTCATAATAGGGTGTATAAAAAGAAGATTGACATTTGTTTCCAATGACAGGAAGGAACGACATACATGTTGATAACAAAAACACTCTAAGAGAGACATATAACTCGCTGAGAGTGTGTTTATCATTTCATAGTTGTATCCCTTGAGTCCTTCGGAATTGGATATGTTGGAACGTAATCTTAGTTACAACTTGCGAGCCTTTGCGGGATTCTAGGTTAAGTCTCATCGCCCGAGGTCTTGCATCGTCTTCAATGACGTAACCAATCTCGTCTTCCCACGGTTTTGTTCTCACAGTTGAACTGACATGTTGATCATGCTTACACATCTGGGGCTACGAGATTGACCCCAAACTTACGGTTGTGTACCGGCTACTCACTCCATTGCAAAATCCCAATGAAAGACAAAAGTGTAAGGCACCCAGTAAAGCTGAAACTCATTATTCATGAGAGTAATGCCCCCCTCCCCCAAAAAAAAGATCCTAGAGAAAAATTCATTGTCTCAACTTTGAATACTAGATCTAATTCATCGTATTTTTTTTTTGTCCATCTGTCAATGTGACACCAGTTTTCGTTCAATAGATGTCAATGTTGTTATATTACAGTTTTGAAAAGACATGAATTATCATGAAATCGATTGTCCAATGAGTTAAACGTTTGAATGAGTGAGAGAAAGAAACGACTCGATGTCAAAAGATCCTGATTCATTTCTGACCGCTTCACAGTTTTTCAGTCTGACTCAACAGGTCACCATTTTTGTCCAAGTCCATTTGGCCGGCTTTTCTATTATTAGAAAAAGAGTGAACTGATCTATTATCTACTTCCAAAGATCCATCAAACCACTGCTTACAGGCATTGTACAGCTGTGACACACACCACATACGCACACACACACACATACATACATAGAAACACACAGAAAGATACACGCAGACACATACACACACAAAGACACATATACACACAAAAAAGACACAGACATACACAAAGACACGTATACAAACACGTACATAAAGACCCACACACAAAAAGACACAGACGCACACAAAGACATATTCATACAACGACACACGCACATATAAATACAAAAACACACAGACACACTCAAAGACTCACACACAGACACACTCTAAGACATAGACACACACAAAGACACATGCACATAACGACACACGCCCATACACGCAAAAACACACAGACACACTTACACACACATACACACATGCAAAGACACATACACACACAACGACACTCGCACATACACACAAAAACACACAGACACACACAAACATACACAAAGACACACACAAAGACACATGCACATAACGACTTACGCACATATACACAAAACACACACAGACACACTCAAAACACATAGACACACACACGCGCAGAGATACATACACACACAACGACACACGCACATACACACAGAAACACACTCATTCTCTCTCACGCACACACTCCGGACTTTTCTCACTCTCTTATTTATATACTTTTTGTACGTAGACAGTCATAGCTCTCCACAGCTTCTTTTATCAATAAACACTCCATTTCTATAATTCTTTTCCACCCACTTCCAACCAAGAAAGATTGTGTAATGCAAAGTGTGGAAAATAAAGTTGTTTTTTTTCTGTAATCTTTTTTGCTTTTGTTTCTTTTTTGAATTAAGAATAGTTTTTCTATTCACCAAGACATCATCACTTGTTAGCTGGTCATAGACGTTTGAAGTTTACCCACCCGCGAGTAGGTTTAACGGCTCTTGGCCTGGTGAGTAGAGTGTTCGCCAATGATCCGGGAGACCTGGGTTCAATCCCAGGTTGCGTCATACCAAAGACTTTAAAAATGGTACTTGATACCTCCTTGCGTAACACTCAGCGATATAAGGTACATATCATTGGTAAAGTGGAGCAATCCAGGGAAAGGAGTAGCGCCCTCCCCTACACCTCGGTGTATTAGCTATTGAAAAAGGAGCCTTCTGGTCGCCCTCGACTACGGTCGCTAACTTTACTTACGGCGTCCTTAACTATCTATTCTAACGCCTCTCAAGTGTAATTGCAAAGTTGATTTTTCTCAAAACCAAAGATACAAGAATTTTATTGTTTCGAGTAAAATCATGCATGAATATCTACAAATATGTAAGAATATTCATTTTGATTGTATTATATAATAAAATCGGACATTTTGAGATATCATTAATTTCCAAATTCTATAGTATTTAGACCCTGTAACCAAAAATAAGTTGCCCAGTCGGCTGGGGCTGTTGAATACACTAACTGCTTCTCTGCCGAGGGTTAAGACCCCCCCCAACGATGATCCTGGATATGACACTAAACAATCTGATGGTGAGGTTCCAGTGATGCTGGAGCTTTAGGGAATGCAGAGCACCCCTTCATTGCCATTGCTCCCAGGTCCACTCTGGCCCGGAGTGGTAGCACCTGATAGGGCCCTATCTATGGGTTAAATAGAACTAAAATGCATACTTATGCTAAATTGAATTGTTTGAATTAGAACTGTTTGACTAAACTGAATAGCTTAAATAGAAATGTTTTTGACAATTGAACTGTGTACTTACATTTAAACTGTGTGCTTATGCTAAACTGAATTGTTTGCAATGGAACTATTTTTGACACGTAAACTATTCTTACACTAAACTGAATTGTTTAAAATAGAACTGTTTTGACATTTAACTATGTGTAAACAAAATCTGTACTTATACTAAACTGAATTATCTGAATTAGAACTGTGTGAATAAACTGAATAGGTTTAAATAGAAATGTTTTAGACAATTAAACTGTGTACTCATGCTAAACTGAATTGTTTGAAATAGAACTGATTATTCGTATAAAAATGGATTTGACATTAAATAACCTACAAAGATTGATATGCTATAAAAAACCCAAACCAACCAACCAACCAAAAATAAGATTGCGTAAATATATATATCAGTGGTATAATTTTTTAACTTTTTCATATATATATATATATATATATATAATATGAAATGTTTTTCATCATCAGAAACAGAGATATAGGAGGCGCTCGTTGCGTAACGATTATCCTTGTAAGAAGTTGGCTACACGAATTCAAATCCTGAACAAAGTTATTGGCATTTCACTGCTACTACCTTTGGGAAAGGTACACATCTGATTATTCTCACTCAAGCTATAGATAAATAGTAGGATAGACGGGATTTTTTAACCTTGCAATGACAACCTGTCAAAGAGAGGGAAAACTGAATTCAAACCATTTGTTGACCTGAAGAGGGATGGGCTCCGCCAGGCTATTCATGCCCAAATTATGCCCCATGAGTTGTGCCACCACGACCAAACTATGTCACAGAAACAGTGATTGATACTACATTTACAATTTCAATTCCCCAATGCCAATTAATCTGTACAAAGCAACTTTACAGACTGATAATGTAATGACGAAAACTAAAATTGAATATTTCATAGAAAGTGCGTAAATATTACCAAAATGTTTCTTTTTCCTCGGAATAACTTTCTTTTAGTTGGATTGCACGGGGAGTCCAGTGGCACTGCTATATAATTGTGATTAGGGAAATATTGGATTTATGCCTTTCCTGAGAGAATTAAAGCAAAAGTGAACCCAACCTTACCCAGCCGGTTTGCTGATTCCTCCTTCCGCACCGTTATCAGTTACGCTATCCCACATCGCCAACGGTATCTCCCACTTACACGCCAAACAAGAAAAAAAATCGATTACACGAAAGCACAAATTGATCGATACTTTTATCCGCCTGATGCCTGTTGTTGCCATAATGGATAATGACACAACAAACATCAACGGTAACAGAGAGGTTTCAAATAACCCCTTTGCCATTCGGCACGCTGCTGGCAAGACCTAAAACAGACTGACTGCATTCCACAAGGTGTCCAGGCTATAACACTAAATTGTGTTTGGTAGAGAGGTGCAATTTCTGGAGCTCCAAGGAATGGGGAGTCGATCTTTCATTGTCATTTCGCTTAGTCCTTCTGATCGACAATGGTAGTACTGTTGCGTACCACAACCATAATGATATCAATAACAACGGTACTACAAATAGATATTCAAATTCAAATACAGGGAAATACAAAACACAATAGGTGGACCCCGTTGTTCAGGTACGAACGCATTAATTAACTTCTGACTTCGGTTCTTCGACACGTGGAGAGAGACAATTCTTAAAAGTCTTTTGTAATCATACTATGCTAGCAACACCCTAAAAACGTTCGGGACGTCTCGTGGTCCAATCTCAATTTCTCAACGCCATGGTCAGACCCAACTTCTCAACATCATGGTCGGACCCAACTTCTCACCATCATGGTCGGACCCCAACTTCAACTAACTGCCTACATGGCCCAAAATCAACTCCCAGCTGCCGTGTTTTTCAAAATCCTCAAATTCTCAGCCCATCGCTTTCGAGCATGACGTCATTCCCACTCCAGCCCCATTTCCTGTCTGGGGTTTATTATGACAATTGTGATTGTCATACCCTTTGCGCACGAGCGTAAACTGTACCCAATGTCTGTGCACCTGAACTAAGAGCCCAATAGTTCAAAGCCCAACCAAACTGAATGATAAAATATAATTAAGGAAAAATGATTAATATAAAAAAATCATTCCGTAATTATATAACAGTACTTGTGTAAACAGTTCCTCTAATCCCTACGAGAAGACCTGGTGTTGATCAACAAGAAAAAAAAGAGCTTGCTATTTAGCGGATTTTAGCGTTCTGGTGACCCACAGAACGAAAATAAACGAAAGCGAAAAGATAGACAAATACTGAGACCTTGCCAGAGAACTAAAAAAAGCTGCAAAACATGATGTTGGTGGGGATACTAAATGTAGTTAGTGTGCTTGGAACAGTTCCCAAAGGGTTGGAAAAGAGACTTGGAAGAATAAGAGATCAAAGGAAGGATCGAACCCGCACTGTCCACTGCATTGTTTAGATCGGCTAAAATATCCAGAAGAAACCAAGAGACCTGAGAAAACTTGCTGTCAGTTAAACTCAAGTGAAAGATCACCAGTTAACGTAAGTGTTAAAAACTCGCGAGGGGAGAAGCAAGACACTGAATTTCTTTTAATAGCTGCACAAGACAACACCATGAGGACCAACAAGGTTAAAGCGAAAATAGATAAAACACAACAGGGTAGTAAGTGAAGGTTACGTGGTGATAGAGACGAAACCATTAATCTCGTAATAAGCGAATGCAGCAACCTAGCGTAAAAAGAGTGTTGTACTAGACACGACTGGAAAGGTGATGCACAGGGAACTGTGCAAGAAATTGAAATTTGATCATACTACCTAATGGTAAAAGCATGAACCAAAATCCATCCTGAAGAATGAAATGCATAAAATTCTTTGAGATTTTGAGATATAAACAGATCACCTAATCCTGGCCAGAATACCACACCTACTCATAGTTAACAAAAAAGAAAAAAAAGGAAAGAAAAGAGAACCTGTCGATTAGTGGACTTCACCGTCCCAACGGGCCACAGAGTGAAAATGAAATAAAGAAAAAAGAGAGACAAGTACTTAGACCTTGCTAGAGAACTAAAAAGCTATAGAACATGAAGGTGACAGAGATACCTCTTGTAATAAGTGTGCTCGGTAAAGGGGATGGAAGAGCCGGAAATCGTATGACTAGTAGAGATCATCCAAACTACATCATTGCTGAGATCAGCTAGAGATACTGAGGAGAGTCCAGGAGACTTGTGAAGACCTGCTGTCACTCAGATCCTAATGAAAGACTATCTGCTAATACTGGTGTGAGAAACTTGCAAGGAATAACAATTATTGGCAATGTTTAATCTAAAAATAAAGAAAAGATATCTTGATTAAAATCATTAAGCAACCTACCACTATAACTTTTATATATTTCCTATGCCTTTAGACAAAGGCAGATATTAGCAGCAACAGCAGAAACCAGTTAAAATCCAACAAAAAGAAATACCACCCAGTAAGTTAGGGCTGTAGAATACAATGACGGCAACTCTACAGAAGGTTAAGACCCCTCTCCCAACTAGTGTCCTGGATATGATACTAAAATATTAAATGATGAGGCTCCAGTTCAAGATTTTGGGAAATATGAAGCATCCCTTCACAGTCATTACTCCCAGATCCACTCGGGCCTGCTATGGTAGTACCTGGTAGGTTTCCATCTGTAAGTCAAATAGAACTGTTTAATCATTTACTCTACTGGAAACCATTTCACGCTGGCAAATAGAACTATTAGTGTTAGATAGCAATAGTTGAAACCATTTAACTGTGTGTAAGCAAATATAATTAATATATGTATAAACAGAATTCGGCATTGAATAACCTACAAAGGTTGATGTGCCTTAAAACACAACCAACCTACCAACAAAAAGTAACAGTGATTTAACTCGAATTTTCTTTGTGCGATAGGAGGTAAGTGGTCGTACAGCTGCGGTTTTGTAAGGTGTTGCTTCTAGGATTTGTTCAAAATAGAACATAGCATTCTTGAGTAGTTACCCTCTAGCTTTTTCACCATGCGCTTCGTTAGAGCTCAGATGGTGCATCCATATTGGAGTATTAACACAGACACAGCTTGGAAGATGTTGTGGACCAGTAAAAGGTCCGGAACTCGGGATTCCGTGAAACAAGTATATTGAACGAAAGTATAAATACAGCATTGGTAAAAGAGTGTTAAACGTCAGTCTGACTACCAAAGTGTTAGGCTGGAGTTAACTTACCACCGAGATGAATATTCTCCCAGTATGCATAGTAATAGAAAGAGTTCATTATAGTCCGTAAGGTCTAGATAATTCCTTTGAGATGTTTAAATACAGATGGTGTGCCATCGATTTTAAGCCAAGTGCTTAGAGTCAATTTTCATAGCAAAATATTTGTAGGCCATTTTTAACATGCTTGAAGACGACAATCAGATTTTTTAGGCTTATCAGATGTGAGTTCAGTTGACCATTTCAAACTCGGTTGAATTAAATCAAAACAACTCTTCAAAGCTTTTCCAACTTATCAATTGCAATTGTATGGTACCCGTCAAAAATTTGATATCTGTATTCGTGGATTTCACCGTATAGTGTATTTCTTGGCGATTTTTTAAAATATAATCTTAGGATGTTTGCGAGAATACATACTACACACTAATCTTGGGTAGTAATACCGGAGAGCGACGCTTTGATCCGAGTCAAAACGCGCGCTCTGGTCATAATCCTAAGCCCATCGATCCATGAATGATCCAACCAGTTTTTACGTGAACAATACACATCTATTCATCTGTCATATATATATATATATATAATCAGTCTAATACCAAAAAGAACAATTAGAATACATTCAACAACAAATCAATAAAATCAGAAATTGTGTTGACAATCACGATTAGTACGATAAACAGTAAATGACGTGAGCATGAGTAAAAGCCCTTTGAGAACAAAAATAAAAGCTGGCAACCCAGAAAAAGACTTCAGAAGTGGAAAGAACATTTCAAGAATCTGCTAAGAAACTCTCCTAAAATCACAGATAAACCTGCTGAAAAAAAAAGCAACAGTTTACGAAGGAAGAACTTGCCACAGTACTACAAAAACTAAGCAAAAAATGTTCAAGCCTCGACGGAATATCCTCCAGAAGTATGGGAGGCAAGAAAATTTGACAACAGACATCTTCGATTACGCAACATTGTTTACAAACAAAATACAAAAGAGAAATGGACAAAAGACTGCATCTTCTTCACCAAAAAAAGTGGCTTCGGAATCATTAAGAACTACAGCGGCCTGACTCGTACTGGTATAGCTGCTAAGTTTTATAATTCCCTGCTTCTCAATCGTATTCGATTAGAATGGCTTTCAAGAGATATCGATATACACAATAACAGATTCTGAAAATCCGTCGAATCAACAAAGGAATACGTACAAAAAATCTTGAGCCAACACGATAGTTTGTAGATTTTTCCAATTTGAGTTCATACACATGGGAAAGATAAAATAAACATTACTTGCATATGTTTTTCTCTAAGAAACTGTTATAGCTATAATGATACTTTACAAAAATACGAAAGCAATGGTTCATTCACCTGATGGTGATACTACCTACTTTGATATTGTCGCTGGAGTATTGCAAGGAGATACATTAATACCATATTTGTTTATAATTTGCAACTGGCTCATTAGCAAATGGGTAGAGTGTTCACCGAATAGTCCGGGAGACCTGGGTTCAATCCAAGGTCGCGTCATACTAAAGACTTAGAAAATGGTACTTGATACCTCTTTGCTTAACACTCGGCAATATAAGGTACGTATCGAGGGTTAAGTGGAGCAATCCAGGGAAAGGAGTAGCGCCCTCCCCTACACCTCGGTGTAGTAGCTATTGAAAAGGGAGCCTTCTAGTCGCCATCGACTATGGTTGCAAACTTTACTTTTACGTACTTCAAACATTAATAGATCTAATAAAAGAAAATGGTTTCATATTTAAAACAAAAAAAAAGCAGATGATATACCGCAGAAACTATGACGGACGCAGACTACAAAGATAATCTAGCACTTCTCTCAAATACACTGTTCAAGCCGAATCCCTGCTGTGTCGCCTGATGCATGTAACAAGAGGGGTTCGTCTCTAAATAAATGCGTACGAAACAGAGTTCATGTGTTTTAAACAAGAAGGAGCCATCTCCACTTCAAGTGGGAAGCCTCCGAAATTAGTGGACCAATTCACATACACCGGCAGTAAAATCTCATCTACTGAATTCGATGTCAGCATATGCCTAGCGAAAGCGTGGACTGCTATTGACAGGTTGACGCTCAAATGGATAAAATATGATGAAATAAAACAGGATATCTTCTGTTATGGTACCTACCTTACGGACTATAATGAACTCTTCCAATTAATTTGATTACCGGGAGAATATTCATCTTGGTGGTAAGGCAACTTTAGCCGGCACCTCTGGTGGTGTAACGGTTAACACGCTAGACTAGCAAACATACACAACTGAGTTAGAGTCTCATTGGGCGCCCCAATTCATACGGCCTTGTGCCACATCGAAGCAAAGAGCTTTAAGTTAACCCCTGCTTAACGCTTTGGCTGGCAGTCAGACTGACATTCAACTCTCTTTTACCAATCCTGTATTTATACTTTCGTTCAATATACATGTTTCACGTAATCCCGAGTTCGTGTCTTTCTTCCGGACCTTTTACTGGTCCACAACATCTTCCAAGCTGTGTCTATGTTAATACTCCTATATGGATGCACCACCTGAGCTCTAACGAAGCGCATGGTGAAAAAGCTAGAGGGTAACTACTCCAGAATGCTATGTGCTATTTTGAACGAATCCTAGAAACAACACCTTAGAAAACAACAGTTGTACGGCCACTTACCTCCTATCGCACAAACAACCCAATTAAGACGAACAAGGCATGCTTGGCACTACCGGTGAAGAAGTCACGAACTCATAAGTGACGTTATTCTATGGACGCCTACACGGCCACTTACCTCCCATCTCACAAACCATCCAAGTAAGACAAATAAGACATGCTGGTCACTGTTAGAGAAGTAAGAATCCACACATGGACTCGCTAGTGTTGGCCATCCAGCAAGGACTTACATCAGGTCAGTGAGGACACAGGATGCAATCTGGGTGACCTTCTAGAAGCGATTGATTGTTGGGATGGACGGTGTGTGAGAGAGAGAGAGAGAGAGAGAGAGAGAGTCAGGGAACTCCAAGCTGTCAGCGTAACTTAATGATATATATATATATATATATATATATATATATATATATATATTTGTAAGTCGAGATTTATACATACATTGACAGTTGCCCAAACGTTTATCAGTAAAAATTTAATACCAAAAGATGTTCGTCCTTAAAACGAAAGATCACCGTATATATATATATATATATATATAAATTGGTGATAAACATAATTTTACATTATATCTGGCACACACATAAACACACTCACACATACACATACACACGTAAGTGTATTTGTATCTATTTCCATAAACAGATATAATCACACAAGGGCATTCTTGTCTTCATAATCAGATGTTAGATACTTTCAATCTTGGTTTCTACGACGCATAAAAATTTTCTGATAAGAACAAAAGCGAATAATAATAGAATCCGTATCTCATAACGAATTCCATTTTTGTAAAAGGGCGATGTTCTCTCAAACGGGAGTTTAAAAGACGAACACACACACGCACACACGCACACATACACGCACACATGCAAGCGCGCACACACACACACACACACACACACACACACACACTTGCACACATGCAAGCGCACACACACACACATACACACACATAGATGCACACATACACCCACACAGAGAAACACACGCACACACAAACACACACTGAGATAAATCGTTGTCAAATTCTATTTCTATTTTAGAATTTAACGAACCACAGCTCAAACCCCAAACGAAAATAAATGAAAAATATCTGTACAATAACAAAAATAAATAGTAATTAGAAAAACAGAAAACTTGAATAGAAAAATTAAAAGTTCAGCTTTTGTAGGTAAATAAATTTTTCAGTCATTTTTTTTCTTTCATTTTTTTGCAAAAAAACAAAGTTTACTTGTCGATGGTTCAATTTGTAATAAGGTTAAAATTGTTGATTCACGAGAAGACCAGGGTTTATAAGTACACTATCATACAAAAAGATCAATCTATTAAAGACAGACCAATTATGTAAGTGAAAGGTAGTTTTTAGAATAGAAGCAAATAGTGACCCAAAGTTTCACGTTTAATTGGTCACCCTTAATCGATTGAAAAAGAATCCATATTATATATATATACTCATACGACGCAATCAGAGGTTGGAGCTTTGGAGAATGTTGAGTACCTCCTCATTGCCATTACTCCCAGTTTCACTCTGGTCCGGATTGGTTGCATCTGTTAGAGTCACATCTATGGGTCAAATAGAACTGTTTGATCATTTACCAAGGATCGTTATTGTTAATTGTTTGGAACCATACAGCTGTATGCAAATCATTTATATTAGATAGGAATACTTGATGAATAGAATTATCAATATGAAATAGCAATACTTGAAAGCATTTAAAAGTGTATAAATAAATGAGTAATGATGAATGGAATTATCAATCTTAATTGCACCACTTGAAAGCATCTAACTGAATGCAAAGAAATGATTAATATTTAATAGAATTATTAGGGTTAGATAAGAATACTTTTACTTGCGCGCTAACAAATGAGCTCAAAGAACTCGTTTAAAAATAAAGTTACATACAAATTATTCACTTACAAATTATATATATATATATATAGTCATCCACAGACAGATCTGTTTCATTCTATCAGAACTCATCAGTGTGGCTAGACATACTAGCTTCCCGTAGCTGGGATCGAAACCCGGTTGACTCAAACAGCAGTCCAAGACTCTACCCCTCTACCTTTTCTTTATATATATATATATATGAAGAAAATAGAAAAACAAAGTACACCAAAAGTGATTGATTTATTATAAAGGTAAGTCAACGTTAAAACGTTTCGGTTTAGGTAAATCTTCATCAAAACTTTAATATGATGAAAAAAAGCGTTGCTAGAACAACGATGGCTGTTTTAATAAAACTAGAATTGATTTTATTTAAACATCCATCACTTTTCAAGCAACACCTTTTCTCCGTCTTTCCCTTATAATAAATTAATCACTTTCGAATTACATTGTTTCTCTATTTTCTTCAACCTGTCGGATTCATTTCCAGTATTTACTTATATATATATATATATATATATATATATATATATATATATATATATATATATATATATATATATATATATGTATATATATATATATATATAGGGTCAGGCAAAATGATCTGACACATTTGTAGGTTTAATAAAAGACAAATAAAGTAAAGAAACAAAAAAGCGTTTTTATTTTCGAAAAGAACATATAATGCCATTCTGTTTCACTAGGTTTTTAAAATTAAATCAGTCAAATGGGATCCGTTATTGTCTACACACTGTCGAAGGTGTTCACGAAAGTTGTCTATAACTCGGCGGGTCATTTCAAGTGGAATGGCAGTAATTTCTTGACGAATTGCATCTTTAAGTTGTTCAATAGATTGAGGGCGATTACTGTATACCTTTGACTTGAGGTACCCCTAGATAAAAAAAAAATCGCACGGATTTAAATCAGGTGTGTCAGATCATTTTGCCTGACCCTGTATATATATATATATATATATATATATATATATAATTAGTGGCAAATTTCCGTACATGAAGTTTATGATAACCCTTCATGTGCATTCAAATTTTAGTAAGCACCAAATATATATATTCATCTATCTATCTATATATATATATATATATATATATAAAATTTTCTCTCATTCTTTTTATCACGTACACACACGCGCGCGCGCACACACACACACGCGCGCGTGCACACACACACACACACATGGGGTGTCCTTGGGGTGTAATAGTTAAATCGCTGGACTGCGGAATCATAGTAAGTGAGTTCGGCATATTTGATGCTAAAATCCAGTTTATACATATATATATATATATAAAAACAAGATTTTGGCATCAAATAACCCACAAGAGTTGATATGCTGTAAAACACCAACTAACCAAGCCATAACTAGAGGTGATCTGTATCTACTGATATAAAAAATGTCAATGAGGAAATTATATCACAAAACGCTGCACACTAATATAGCAAATAATTAAATGAATAAATATCATTTTCACTCTCAGTCTATCGGCAATGGAAAATCACAAAAACCTCTTAATCAAACTTATTGCCGAAATTTGACCAGTGACCATTAAATGCGCAATAGCTGCTGGCATTGATACAATAGTCTGATGTATTCGCCGTGAATTGGGAGTTCAGCAGAGCCTGCTCATTTTTTTTTTTTTTTTCAACTTATGCAACGGAGTGAAATACAAATCATTAGACAGTGTTTACCAGACATGATTGCTTCTATTCATAGAATAACCAGGTTAGTAAAAAGAGACTATTGGCTAAATTGACAATAGTGCCAAATATTTGGATTAGTCACGGGGTTGAACCGTTGCACTTTTCAGTATATGATCGCTTTTTTTTCTTTTTTCTTTTTACTCGAAGTAAACATTTCATAGTATTTTCTGTTATTAGGCTCGGTAAAAAAAAAAAAAAAAAAAAAATCAGTACCCTGCATTTTAATCTATAAGTATAAGTGTTCTATTAAGTAAAACGCGGTCGACCTCGTCAGGGATTTGAACTCGACACTCCGAATTCATTTTCTGCGAAGAAAAACCATGTATCTACGTTGTGTTCCCTCCCCACCGGGCTATGGTTAAAAGAGTTCAGTTTCTTTGTTTAATGGCATATCAACCTTCATGTTGTAGCGCGACTGGAGTTCGAACTCACGATGATTCCGCAGTCCAGCGATTTAACTATTACATCTCGAGGAAACCCAGCGCGTGAGCGCACGCGCGTGTGCCTATTAAAAAGAATGAGAGAAAATGTTATATATATATATATATATATATATATATATATATCTGGCTCGTCTAACTTGAATAGTTTTCGTGATAGGGGGCAGGTGGCCGTACAGCTGGTGTCTTGTGGGGTGTTGCCGCCAGGACTTGTTTAAGATTGCACGTAGCATTCTTGTGTAGTTGCCGTCTAGCTTCTTCTCCAGCCGTTTTGTTAGCGTCCATGTAGTGCAGCCATATAGCAGTATCGATGTGACCGCTGCCTGGAAGAAACTACGTTTTATTTTATCGGTCAGGTCTGACTTCCAGATAATCGACAACCTATTGATAGCTGTCCATGCTTTCGCTAACCTCGTTTCGATGTCCTTTTCGGTTGATTCGACGCTGTTTCCTAGGTAAGTGAATTTGTCTACTAGTTTAAGAGGGGTTCCTTCCAGTGTGGAGATGTCCCCCGTTTGATTATAGCACATATATTCCGTTTTGTGTGCATTAACATAGAGACCTATGTTTGCTGCTGCTCGTTCCAAACTATGCAGTAGTGTTTCGGCTTGGTCAGGTGTATTTGCCAGTATCGCTATGTCATCGGCGTTGTCGGCGTCGGTAATTGTTGTTGCGGCGGGGGAGCAAGACATGCAGGACACTGCTGGAGAAGCAGGGACGAACTCATAAGAGATGTACTCTTATGGACCCCCACACATGGCCGTGCAAAAGCAGG
This sequence comes from Sepioteuthis lessoniana, assembly GCA_963585895.1. Lineage (NCBI taxonomy): Eukaryota > Metazoa > Mollusca > Cephalopoda > Myopsida > Loliginidae > Sepioteuthis > Sepioteuthis lessoniana. Next base: position 16,869,448 of record OY757940.1, on the reverse strand, counting down.
ACGACCAGCACGAACATACATTCAGCAGCTATGTGAGGATACGGGATGTTGTCCTGAAGACCTACCTAGGGTGATGAACGATAGGGAGGAGTGGCGAGAGAGGGTAAGGGATATCCGTGCTACCAGCGTGATATGATGATGATGATGATATATATATATATATATATATATATATATATATACCGATGAATATATATATTTGGTGCTTACGAAAATTTGAATGCGCCTGAAGGGTTATCATAAACTGCATGTAGTACGGAAATTTGCCACAACTCTTTATGAGTTGATAGCATCAGTTTGATCGCATACTAGGAAAATATTCAATTACACCAATTTTCTGAGAAGGAATGATCTGTTTGCTTTGAGATTACACTTTCGAAATCACAGTTTCTACCTGAACCTGGATTCGAAATCCTGATGTTACTGCTATCAATATAGAAATGCAATTAATTCTATCTGGAGGCGATTACAACTTTGCCCTTATTTAGATCTCTCCTATGTTTATCTGATTTTCTTGGCTTCCTTGATAAGTGTTTCCGTTTGTTTTTGAGCTCTCTGCTTTCAGTTAAGCTTCAAGTGATACTTACGGCCCCTAAAGGAGCAGTAGAATACACCGACTGCATCTTTGCAGAGAAGTAAGACCCCACCCCCAAACGAGTGTCTTGTTTATGACACAGAATAATATAATGGTGAGGCTGTAGCAATGGTGAAGCTTTGGAGAATGCCGACGAGAAAAGACTCGATTGCCCAGTTGGCTGGGGCTGTAGGATACGCGACTGCATCTCTGGAGAGAGGTAAGACCCCACCCCCAACGAGTATCCTAAATATGATATAAAACAATTTGATGGTGAGGCTTCAGACCTGGAGCTTTAGAGAATATGGAGAACCCCTTCATTGTCATTGCTCCCAGGTCCACTCTGGTCCGGAGTGGTTGCACCTGATATGGTCCTACCCATGAGTTAAATAGAACTGTTTGACATTTAAACTGAGTGCAAACAAATGGCTTATGCTAAATTGAACTGTTTGGAATAGAACTGTTTGATCATTTGTGTGTAAACAAATAACTGAGGTTTAATTGAATTGTTAGTGATACATATCAATACTTGAAACCATCTGTGTGCAAATAAAAGTTTTTGTGTGAAATACTTGAAATCGTTTACCTGTATGCAGAATAGAATTATTGGTATTACATAGCAATACTTGGAAATATTTTACTGTGTGCAAATGATTCGTTATAGTGTTGAATAGGATAATGATTTATGATAGTGTTGAATAGGATTATTAGTATTAAATAGCAATATTTGATACCACTTCACCGTGTACTACAAATTAATATTACCAACCAACTATTCACTTACAAATGATATATGTATAACCATTGGTTTGGTTTGGTTTCTTTGTTTAATGGCATATCAACCTTTGTAGGTTATTTAATGCCAAAGGTATTCTCCTAGAAGAACAGTAGTGGTACTATTTAACCCATAGATGGGAGAATAAGGGGGTTCATACTTTTCCAAGGCTATTTGCATCGAAATTGAACGTAACAGCGCGACTGGAGTACGAACTCGCGTACTAGGATTCCGCAGTCCATCGCTTTAACCATTACACCACGAGCCCCCCCCCTGTATAACCATTGAATTGTGCGCAAACAATTGATTATGATTAAATAGAATTATTCGTGTTAGAAATACTTGAAACTATTTAACTATGCGCTCAGCTTCATTTAAAAATGTTATCTCTAAAATGTGTTCATGCTGCGAGCAATCTTGAACAAGTCCTGGCAACACCCCACATACACCAACTGTACGGCCACCTGCCTCCTATCACGAAAACTATTCAAGTTAGACGAACCAGACATGAAGGACACTGCTGGAGAAGCAAGGACGAACTCATAAGTGATGTACTCTTATGGACCCCCACACATGGCCGTGCAAAGCAGGTCGACCAGCACGAACATACATTCAGCAACTATGTGAGGATACAGGATGTTGTCCAGAAGACCTGCCTGAGGCGATGAACGATAGGGAAAAGTGGCGAGAGAGGGTCAGGGATATCCGTGCTACCAGCGCGACATGATGATGATGATATATATATATGTATAAACAAGATTTGGCATTACATAACCTAGGAGTGTTGATATGCGATAAAATACAACCAAACCAAACCAAACCACTTCTTTACTCTTGAATGTCTTTTTTGCGAAAATAGAAAACGTAGAAATATCTTCAACTTGATGGTATAAAAATGTTTTCAATTTATTGTTTTTTTTTGTTTGTTTGTTTTTTCTTTGTATTTATAGTCAATACATTTATGTATTAGTAAAATTCTCGTATATTAAGTAATGGAAATTTTTCTATGATTTTTTTTGGCCAAATACTTGAAGGGTAAAAGTTCAAATGTCAACCAGAATATTTTTGAATTCTTCTCTAGGCTTTGAAATTAACTGATCTGGTTGAGTTTTGAGGGCAGAGGTCTACGATTGGAAGACAGGAAAAAGAAAGAGAGGAAGAAAAACGGCAAATAAGAAAGAATTTTTATAATAATTAAAATCTGATGTTCATAAAGGGAAAGGAAAGAAGAAAGAAAGAGGAGAAGGAAAAAGGTCTAAATGAATGAAAAGAAAGAAAGAAAGAAAGAATTTTCTTCGTAATTAAAGACTGATGTCCAGAAAAAGAAAGAAAGAAAGATAGACAGAAATAAAGAAAAATACGGTTGAATGGTTGGAAATAAATAAAGAAAAAACAAAAGAAAGAATTTTCTTCGTCATGAGTTAATGAATGCATGCATGGAAGAAAGAAGGAAGGAAAGAAAAAAGAAAAAGAAAGAAAGAAAGAAAAATGGAAAAAGAGAAAAAAGAAAGATTAAATGGTTGAAAGTAGATTTAAAAAAAAAGTATTTTCTTCGTAATCAATGAAAGAAAAAACAAAACAAAAAAACAAGCAAACAAATAAAATCTTTTTCATGAAAGTGCCATGTATGGCAAGAAGAAGAAGAAGAAGAAGAAGAAGAAGAAGAAGAAGAAGAAGAAGAAGAAGAAGAAACAAACAAATTGACAGACAGACAGACAGACAGAGAGAAAATAGTAAAACAGATTAAAGAATGAAAGTAAACACAGAAATTTTAAGAAAGAAAGAAAGAAAGAAAGAAGGTATATAAATAAAAAGGTAAAGTGAATGAACAATCTATGAAAAATATTAAGAAAGAATGAAAGAAAATCTTAACTGATATTAATCCTTGAAGACAGGAAGGAAAAACATATTAAATAAAGGAAGGATGAGAAAGAAAAAAAAGAAGAAAGAAAAATTAAATAAACAAATAAATAAAATATATAAGAAAGTAAGAAAGAATAAAAACGAAAGAAGAAAGGAAGAAAGAATAAAAACGAAAGAAGATAGGAAGAAAGAAAAAAAATCAATTTTTCACCCAGAAACGGATTGGAGTTTTGGCGGCCCAACCAAGCAAATCGATTCTATTCACAAGTAAAGAAAATCAAGAGAGGACACTCTTCATATATATATATATATATATATATATATATATATATATATATATATATATATATTCATGTAAAGGGCACATTGCCACGTTCGGTATGCCTGCCCATATACAACGCATTTTACGTTACCACCTACGCAGAAGAAAAGAACGAAGGAGAATAGTGATTCTGGGTATAAAAAAGGCGATTTAAATTCATACGGACCAGATATGTATATGTGTGTAACATATAAAAAAGCACAATGTAGCGTGGTTTTTGATAGCACAATAAAGTTGAAAAAATTAGCGAATAAAACAATCTCCATTACAATTTGCAATTTGATAATTTATTGAGTGGGTGAGATTCGTTATCGTTCTAATCCCTTTTTTCGCAAGGAAAGGAGAGTAACTATTAAATTCTATATCCAATTTTGTTGAATGATCCTCACTAACAAAGCAAAACACAGGGGGTGATCTTACAGTGCGGGTTAGGGAACAGAAGATACAGACGCTCTGTTAAAAGTCAATCTAACTTTTATTTCACTTAAGATGTCTAGCCCAGTCGGCTGGTGGCTGAAGAATAGACCAACTGCATCTCTGCAGAGAGGTAAGACCACCCTCTTCAACGAGTGTCCCGTATAGGACACTAGACAAACTGATGGTGAGGCTCCAGTAATGATGGAGCTTTGGGGATTATGGAGTAGCCCTTTATTGCTATTGTTCCGAGATTCACTTTGGTCCGGAGTGGTAGCACCTGATAAGGTCCTATCAATGGGGCAAATAGAACTGTTTGACATTTAAACTGAGTACAAACAGATGATTTATGATAAATTCAACTGTTAGAAATAGAACTGTTTGATCATTTAATTGTGTATAAACAAATGACTGTCTAATTGTATTGTTAGGGATACATAGCAATACTTGGAACCATTTAACTGTGAACAAATAAATGAATAGTGTTGAGTAGAATAGTTAGTGTTAAATTATGAAACTTGCAACCACTTCACTGTGTGCAAACAAATGATTATTCGTAAATAGAAATATTCGTGTTTGATAGAAACCATTTAATTGTGTACAAAAAATGAGCCAAATCTGCTTTATACATATCAAACATATGATTTGTAAATACATTTTGTTCATGGAATTTTTAAATGAGCTTGAACTATGTTTTTCACACAGCCAAATGGTTTCAAACATTTGTACCATAGCCAGATACGGATATGCGAAACGTACATATAATGTTCATAACATATATACATAGAACATAGGAATCCCGAAACACGAAAAACACGTAACGACTTTTTAGTTCAGGTACGAAACCTTTTATTACCTTTGAGTTAAAGGTTGCGACATAAGGAAGAGAGATGCACAATCTTTCTCTGATGACTTTTCCATCTGCCTCCTCGTCGCGTGCGGCGCCCGTAGCGCGCAAATTCGTCTTCTCCCGAGGCAGAACTCAACACAACTAACTGACTTTTTCAAATCTCCCCAAATCCTCCCCGCGCTTCCGGTGCGTGACGTCATCCGCACTCTCTAGCCCCGTTTCCCATCTGGGCTATTGTGACATCTCTGAGTGACACGTTCGCTCCGCCCGCGCGCGTGAACACCTGCGTTAATGTTGCACCTAAGTAACTCATGCACTGAGCCGAAAGGTTCTCAGCCTAACTAAACCCAAAGGCATAAAACAAAATCCCTCGGCCATTATATTACACATTTCTATTTAACGCTAATTATTCTATCCAACATTACTCATTCATTCGCACACAATTAAATACTCCCAGGTATTTCTAAGTATCACTAAAAATTCAATTAGACATCAGTCATTTGTTTGCACACAGTTTAAATGTCAAACTGTTCTATTTGAGCCGTAGATAGAACCCTATCAGGTGCTACTACCCCAAGTAAGAGTGGACCTGGGAGGAATGGCAATGAAGGGAAAATCCACATTCCCCTACTAAGATAAAGATTAAAAGCTATTATGCATATTAAAAGCGTTATCATTGGTAATATTCATTATATTAATTTCATCACGTTTAATATTAGTACTTTGTTGTTTTTTTTTTTATTTGCCTTGCTGAAATTGGTGTGTGTCTTATATACTCACACGTCTAATATGCCGTCAAATACGGTATTTAGATTTGTGTTAATTTTTGACATACCACCACATTGCCTTAAACTAATCATCGCATATACTCATACATAATCATGGGTGTTGGTTTACATATACATATTATGGTTACATTTACCTATAAACGTGTTTTGGTAAACAGATCTGTCTGTGGATGACTATAGAGATATATACTCCCCTACCCCCGTAGGGTTGAGTTCTCTGGCAAAGAAGTAATCGTGTTGCCATTAGCGTCTATTGCAAGCCTCTTCGTAGATGAATTGAGGTCTCGGCAACCGTTGAACGGATGTATGTAAACAATAGTAATTGTGATTCATAACCGTTTAAAATTTACTTCGTAGCTAATATCTCCTCGTGGCTGAATTGTTAGAAACCTTGGCTTGGCGTTTGAGTCAACCTGGTTTCGATCCCAGCTACGGGAAGATACTGTCTAGCCACACTGATGAGTTCTGATAGAACGAAACAGATCTGTCTGTGGATGACTATATATATATATATATATATATATATATATATATATCAAGGGTCCGAAAGCGCTCGGGACAATTTTGGTAAATTCATCCACCAATTCCAACCTGAAACCAAGACACTTATCAGGAAACTCGAAAGGATCTTAATTAAATTATACAGAGAAAATGTGTCTTTATTATTTAATCAAACATGCTTAAATGAACAACTGCTGCCTAACTACACACACACACACACACACATATATATATGTGTGTGTGTTTTAGCTCGTATATATGTTATATTTGTTGGTATATATATATATATATATACCAACAGAAGCACACATGAAATTCTATGTCGACTTATATGAATATAATTCTGGTGTTCTAAGGGGCACTTCATAATGCTTAAAACTATAGGATTGTTTAGTAACATATCCAGCACACACGTTGGGGGAGATGCAGTCGGTGTATTCTACAGCCCTAAGCGACTGGACTGGAAGACAGTGAGGGTGTCTAGTTATCTGCTTTATTACAATAGAAAAAGTTTATGCGAAGGTTGATAAAAGGAGTAACAGCTTTTAATTGATACTACCTATTGCATCTCTCCTTTTCCAGTAATGGGTGGAGTTGTCGGACAGACTGGTCTCACTAGCCTTGGTAAGTAGCCAGTCTAGGAGAATGATAATTGAATTCGAATCCAGAAGCTGTAGTTATTCGTACTGTTCGCTCTCGTCATTTCTAATCTGGCTATTCCAACGACGATACCTTAAAGAGGCAAACTTAGCTTTACGGTTATCGTCGTAAAAATGGAATCGGTGGTCCGAGTCTAGTTTGCTTCCGTTTCACTCCACGCTAATGCCATTGAAAAAGGCATGAATTCATCTGTTCTTTCCCCAGTTATGAATGAATAGTCGGGCAAACTTAGTTCTATTGCCTTATTTAGGCAACCAACCAAGCAGAAAGTAAACTCAGAATTTCAATCAACTTTATTCTGTTAAAAATTGACCTTCTGTCACATCCTGTTGATTGAGGAGGGGTTGGGTAAAAACACTCCTGAGGCAAATATTACCCTTCCCTTGAACAATATTTGTGGTGTGGAATTAGGTGTTTTACAGCAAGGGTAACTTGGCCAAGAATTGCCAGTAGAACCATAATCTCGCGAGACTAAGTGAAATCGCCATCATTCGGATATCGTCATAGCTGATTTTACAAGAATTTGGGGATATCTATAGAACAATGTATTATGTCAGTCTTTGATCTAGAAAGTGTATCTTGAAAATTGGCATTCCTAAACCAAATTTTAACCTCCAAATAGATTTGAAAAGGTGGACATTATATATATATATATATATATATATATATATATATATATATATATATATAAACTAATACAAATTTCTGTCTTAATTTCTGTGCCGGTCTGGCCCATAGAAAGGAAGATGTGTATGTAAAATCTAAAATCTGGGTGAGGCTTAGAATTTTTTGATCGGCCCTAATATTTATACATGTGCCTGTGTGTGTGTGTGTGTGTGTGTGTGCAATATATTTAAAACGCTTTAACTTTGAGAATAAAGAAATTTACAGCCCTAGAACATCATCATCATGTCGCGCTATCAGCACGGATATTTCTGACCCTCTCTCACCACTCCTCCCTATCGTCCATTGCTTTCGGCAGATCCTCAGAGCTACATCCCGTATCGGCACAGAACTGCTGTATGTAGGTTCGAACTGGACGTCCTGCCTTTGCTTGTCCATGTGAAAGGGAACACAGGAGTACATCACTCACGAGCTCGTCCCTACTTCTCCAGCAGTGTCACGCGTGTCTGGTTCGTCTAATTTTGATAGTTTTCGCTATGGGTGGTAGGTGGCAATATAGCTGCTGCTTTGTGGGGTGCTGTCTCCAGGACTTGTCCAATATTCTCTCAGCATCGCAGCCCTAGATAGTGAAAGATAATTTTAAATCATTCAAATTCTCAGTATAACGGATATAACAATAAAATTCGAATTAGAATCCTTCATTGCTTCCCAAATAGTGCTCTGCTGGTGAGACCTAGAACACGCCTACATTTTTCCCCTGTAAAGGTGTAATACTTACCTAAAAGGTATCTTGTATATGAAACAAAACTTTACCCTGAAGTGAGGGTCAGGCTTTGGAGCTTTTGGGAGCGGGGAGTCACTCTTTTGCTGACATTACTCCCGGGTCGACTCTGACTCGGATAGTAGTACCTGTTTTACTCCTATCAAGGGGTCAAATGAATCTGTTTGAAAATTATCAGCATTTGATAGAAATATTTGAAATTAGGCGTGCAAATTATTTGTATTATGAAAAGTCATCATCATCATCATGTCGCGCTACCCTTCTCTATCGTCCATTGCTTCCGGCAGGTCTTCATGGCTACATCCCGTATCGGCACAGAGCTGCTGTATGTAGGTTCTAGCTGCTCGTCCATGTGAAGGGGTCCACAGGAGTACGTCACTTATGAGTTCGTCCCTACTTCTCCAAAAGTGCCCCGCATGTCTGGTTCGTCTAACTTTTTTTCGTGATGGGTATTAAGTCGCCGTACAGCTGCTGCTTTGTGGGGTGCTTCCCCCAGGACTTGTTCAGTATTGCTCGCAGAATTTTATTTGTGACAGAAAATGGTTTGTCGACCACATCAAATCAGTTTTTATGTTTTGGCCGTTTTGTAGGGACAGTCTTTTTTTGTCAAGTGTCTGACAGAATTTCAAGACTTTTTTTCATTTTGTACAGATTTGGTATTATGAAAAATATTGTTATAAATATCTTATAAATATATATGCCTTGCATGTAAAAAATCACCTTAGCATTTTATAATCCCAAAAGTGTTTACCGTAAAATCAACCACTTAACCACTGGCTTGGAACTTAGAAGTTATAAGTTATCATGCAATGAAAAACTGTGCTTCGGAGGACCGCCCTCACAAGCAGCACCTGCCTTTCATCTTAAATGGCATTGTCTGATGGCTGAGGCACCCCCTACTGGATTGAAAGTGGAGAATCTTCGTTGCATTGGGGCTTACGTTCTGGACTGCAATATCGTAGTAAGCATGTTCAAACTCCAGTTGCGCTATTATATTCACTTTCGGACTAATATCCTTGGGAAAGCATGAACTCCCTTATTCCCTAGCTATGGGTTGAATAGTACTACTACTGTTCTTCTACAAGATGACTTTGGGATTAAATAACCCACGAAGGTTAGTATGTCATTAAACAAAGAAACCGAACCAAACCAATTGATAACATGCCGACGAAACTAAGCTGTTTTTAGCAATGCTAACAACCGTGAATCCGAGCGCAGATGAGCCACCGACTTTGTGTTGCATCCTGTTCATGATGAAGAGGTTAGATAAACACTTCCTTGGAACTGCTAAACTAAGTATATTTGACAGTTAATAAATATTCAAACACAAAACACACACTAAAAGCGCTTTACACTCGTTTTCACGTTCACACAGCATAAAAACGTGAAAACATTTTACAGAAACCTCTCCCACTAAAACAAACAAACAAACAAACAAAAATATCTAAACTTTTCTCTCAAAAATAAACAGTGAAAGCTGAAAAGTCTGGAGAGAAATTACTGTATAATTTCCAGACAAGTTTGAATGAAACGTTTGTAGTTTTGTCTGAAGACAGGAAAAGATCAGTATGAAAAAAACAAAACAAAACAAAACAATTTTTAACTCTATTACCCTAATTGCAATTTGTAAAAAAATAGTCAGTTTCATGAGGGCACCAATGTGTGCATGCCTGGGTACATGCAATATGTATCATGATGGTGTTAACCCCTATAGCTGGGTTCGCCTCATTTTTTGAGTCATGTCCAAATCGAAGCGACTTACACTTAAGCCGGGTTGAAAGCAACGGTTCTTGTCAAATCCCCTAAGTTAAGCAGCGATAAGCTTGTCCAGTACTTAAATGAGTGACTTCTTAGTCACAGCAGATGCTGAAAACAACAAGAGGTCTGTTTGCCAGACTAAGCAGAGCTTAGTAAATAACAAGAACATGGTTGAATGATATGAACTGATATGACACTGTAATTCCAGCCCGAGGGTCGGGACACATGAAACAAACCTTGTTTGTGGCCTTTAACAAAACTTGTTTACAAGAGAGATTGTAGCTAAAATATTTTTTCAAAAGAAATATTGAAGTTTCTGTAATGCCAATCAAATTGTAATGTCAGAGTATATAGGTTCGTCATTACGACTGTCTGCAAGGTCACTTGGTACGAAGTCTGACTGCAAACGTTACAAACGAAAACATGCCTCTGATGATGAGAGACTGGACACGGAAAGTCATTATATATATACATATATATCGCCCACTGACCGAGTGGATAGAGTGTTCGCCAATGGTCCAGGAGTCCCGGGTTCAATTCCAGGTCGAGTGATGCCAAAGACTCAAAAAAAAAAAAAATGGTACATGATACCTCCTTGCTTAATACTCAGCATTATAAGGTACGTATCAAGGGTAAAGTGGAGCCATATAGGGAAAGGAGTTGCGCCCTCCCCTTCACCTCGGTGTCATGGTTTTTGAAAAGGGAGCCTACGGGTCACCCTCGACTATAGTCGTCAACTTATATATATATATATATACAGTGTTGGGATAGGTAGGTGGAGAGCGAAGTTTAATAACTAACACAGAGGTAGTAAGATAACTTCAACTTATATCCCCACCCCATCTGCATTGACTTGAGAGACGAGAAAACATAATTAAAGATTTTGGTATGGTGAAAAAAAGAGATTCGTTGCGTTCCTTATTTAACTTTCTTGTCACGGAGATCACTCCACAACAATATATATACTTATATATATATATACGTGGGTGGGCCGAAAGGTTCATAGTCTGACATCATATCTGCAGTCGATAACATTTTTATCAATAGGTTTCAAGTACGGTAACACCGATGGAAGAAGTGTGTGGACAGTAAGGAGTACTATGCTGTACAATAAATCTCATTTGGTCACATTTCATGAGAGTATGTTGGTTAGCCAATGATCTTTTCAGTCGACCCTCGTATATATATATATATAGAGAGAGATATACAGATATATATAGCGGGTAGAGTGTTCGCCAATGGTTCTGGAGACCTGGGTTCAATCCCAGGTCGCGTCATACCAAAGACTTTTAAAATGGTACTTGATGCCTCTTTGCTTAACACTCAGCAATATAAGGTACACATCAAGGGTAAAGTGGAGCAATCCAGGGAAAGGAGTAGCGCCCTCTCCTACATCTTGGTGTAGTAGCTATTGAAAAGGGAGCCTTCTGGTCGTCTTCGACTATGGTCCCCAACTTTACTTATATATATTTAACCCATGGAATTTAGACTGTGACCCCTGGGTTTCATGGAGTTTTTTGCAAAACAACAATCATCAGGCAGTTAAGAAAATAAAATAAATCGAAAATCGAGAAAATACAGTAAAAAAACCGTTGGGATTTTGTATGATTCTTTACGTGTGGTTGTAATTCCATGAATTAAATATATATATTTAATATATATTTATTTATGTATTTATTATTATTATTATTATATAATAGCTCTATCCTAGATATTGAGCACTCTCCATATTATATTCCACTTGGTTCGACACAAACCTACAAAGTGATTTAGTGACAATCAACACTGTTATAACATAGTATATATATATATATATATATATATGAGAGTGGATCAATAATTTACAAACTTAATTCGATTATCCCCCTTCCAAAGAGTTAAATAGTACCACTATTGTACTTCAGCAGGAATTGTTTTGGCATGAAATAGCCCTCAAAGGTTTATATGCCATTAAACAATGAAACCAACCCAAAAGTAAAATGCGTTGTAAGATGACTTCTACTAATATCACTCCATTTAAACTGACTATTGAGATGAGAAAACTCAATATGACCTTTTCGAAATCGTGAAAAAAGGGGTTCGTTGTGTTTCTTTCCTAACTTTTTTTCCACATCGCAACAGAAGAAGCAAGCGCCCCTTCCTTGAGAGAGGCAACAAATCCTGATAATCTCTGTCCGTTATCTTACTAAGCATCAAAGTCGTAGTCAACAACAGTTTCCGGCTATCCCATCAACAAGACGTATTTCCCTGTCACACTATATAACAAGAAGACGATTAGTATCGATTTTTAAATACGGCATTGGGCGATCAGAACTTTTACAAGAACATATATACATCACTTAAAGATAGAATCTTGTTGTATTGGAAATTTTGCAATAACATAAATATACAAAACAAAGCAAACTATGTTACTCCAGTCTTTGTTGCAACGCGGAAGTGGTATCTATTTATAAATTCGGTATCTGAAAATTGAATTTTAAATTGGACTGGAATCGGTGTTGCCAAAAAGAAATTATTTGTAATTGTGGTATCTGGAAAGCACCTATAGATTGCTAACTATGCAAGCAATGAGTCTTGATTGTCAGTTGGTTAGTTAGTAAATCTATGGACTGAGAAGAAAGCAGCGATTTTGTTTGAGTTAAAAAGCGCCTCTTTGGCCAGAAATAGCAATTGAGACAACATTGGCACTGGAACTATCGATCACACACTTACATACACGAGAGTATATATATATATATATATATATATATATATATATATATGAGAGTGGATCAATAATTTCTTAACCTAATACGCAGTAAGAAGTCAAAGTATGCATTTACCCAACCCATCCGCAATGAGCAGGATGTGACACAAGGTCAATTTTAAGCGTAATAAAGAAGGTTTGAATTCAGAGTTTTCTTTCTCGACAGTGGTTGCCTAACCAAAGTGAAATAACTAAGTCAGCCCAACTATTTATCTACAGCTGAAGGGGGGGGCGGAGAAAAGGGCATTAGCACGAAATGAAAGGCAAACAAATTTGACAAGAGCGTCCGATTCCCTTTCTTTTGATTTTAACCGTAATTCTAAGAAGTCAAATTAGTCATTTAAGGAACCGTAAGGCATAAGGCCAGAAGTATAGAGCGCCCTGTTAAAATTAGCAATGATACGAAAGTTCATCGGTTTAAGCGCTGTACTACGCAAAGCACCTGGATTTGGAACTGATTTTCAATTTGAAATTTTCAATGTATAATCTATGTAATTAATATTTACCTCCGAATTAAGTGCATTAGCATAGACAGACTGGTTTGGTTTGTCTCTTCGTTTAATAGCATATCAACCATCGTGGGTTATTTAATGCCAAAGTCATCTTTGCAGAAGAAAAGCAGTTATACTATTTAACTCATTGCTGATGGTGGTGGAGGATAAGTGGATTCATGTCTTTCCCAAGTGTACTAGTCCGAAAGTGAACGTAATAGGGTGACAAGCGTTCGAACCCACGTCTTGGCTGCAGTACTGCACTTTAGCCATTACGTCATGGGAAAATTTACCCATAACTCTAATTTTCACGTACCCGATCTTCCGGTCAGCTTGTATACATGGAAGTCTGACTTCATTTCATGGTTGAAATATCCTCTCTCTCTCTCTCTCTCTCTCTCTCTCTGCATGTATCTATCAAACTATATATATATATATATATATATATGTGTGTAAGTAGACGTGTGCGTATGTGTGCAAGTGTGTTTGTGATTATATGTGTATCTGTGTGCATGTGATTTTGTGTGTGTACGTGTCTATGTCTGCTTGTTTATTTTATTGTGTGTATGTATGCGTGTGTATATGTATGTATATGTATAAGTGGGAAAAGGTTGACTGTGTCTATTTTTTAAAAAACTGTGTCGTCTATTATGTATCAAGTCTCTAGTTTTGAAAAATTAGGTGTTAAGAACACCCACATATAGAGTCTCTCTGCATATATAAAGAGAGAAAGAGAGAGAAAGAACGAAAGAGGGGGGGGGGGTAAAAGTTTTGCTTTTTACTAACATTTTTTATTATATATATATATATATATATATATATATATATATATACAGAGAAGATAAGTAGGAAATAATGCATATTGAGAATCTATAAGAGGATTCTTATAAATCTCCAGGAGTGCTCTGTGTATGATTATTAATATACAAATTTATAAATATCATCCAGAACAAATTTATATTACTGGAAGCAAAACTCAACTGACCGTCATTTGGCTATAATAAATTTATTTCAGTTGACCACAAGGCTATTTAAAGAAGTTGGTTGCTTTTTATCGAGTGGCCGACTGAAATAGATTTATAATACCCAAATGACGGTCAGTTGAGTTTTGCTTCCAATTAAATATATATATATATATATATATATATATATATATATATATGTATATATATATATATATATATATATATATATATATATATATACACGGTCGCCAACTTTACTTTTTATATATATATGTATGTGTGTGTGTATAATCTTTGCAATATCAAGATAAGCGAAACTTTTGATTTTGAAAAACATGTCTTCCATAATGTATTTAGCTTCTAATTTTCAGTCAAAAGATGCAGGAAGCTTTTGGACACACCTAATGCACACACACACACACACACACACACACACACACACACACACACACACACACACACACACACACACTCATATATATATATATATATATATATATACTGTCGGTCAAATTATTTTTCTGTCTTCATCTCAATCTGCCTGTTTGTCTGTCTCTTTCTACTCTCCGAGATATGCTGATATCGTGATAAACACACACACACACACACACACACACACACACACACACACACACACATATATATATATATATATATATATATATATATATAAATATGCTTTTATTTACATTTTCATCCAGGAATAGTTGTGTACAGAATTAGATATTTTGTAAAGAACATTGTCAGATACACCTCTGCCTCTCTCTCTCTCTCTCTCTCTCTCTCTATCTATCTATCTATCTATCTATCTATCGTTTTTATATGTATGTATATATACTGGTAAAAACGATATGATTGTGCAAACTGATACACTCTTGTTCTCTTGATAGGTATAGACAAAATACAATAGATTAATAAGAATAGTCGAAAGCACTCGCACTTGTTTATATATAGATAGTTACTAAGCATATCCAGGCTTAAGATCACAATAAATGCCTATGTATTTTCCCAACCTCTCCGCAATAGACAGAATGCGACTCAAGGTTAATCTTGAGGTGGGGGTACAAGTGGTTTTAAATTAGATTTTTCCCTTTCCTGTGCAGTATATAAATAAGTGTTTGTGATTAACTCTGAACGCAACTTTCAAAACAAAACTTAACAGATTCGAAAAAGCTTAAACCATTGACTCATAATAATTTCCATAATAATAGATTATTTAGGTTAATATCTTTATTCAAGAAGTATGATTATAAGTAATGATACTGTTCCGGATAGAAAATTGCGCTTATCAACACAATCAGAGAGATGAAAGTATCATACCGACGTAACGTGAAATAAACACAAGTCATCAGTAGATTTATTACTGATTACTTAAAAAACAATTGCCCAGTCGGCTGGGGCTGTAGAATACACCGACTGCACCTCTGCAGAGGGGTAAGACCCCCCCCCCCGCTAACGAGTGTCCTGGATATGACACTAAACAATCTGATGGTGAGGTTCCAGTAGTGCTGGAACTTTGGGGAATGCAGAGTACCCCTTCATTGCCAATGCTCCCAGGTCCACTCTGGCCCGGAGTGGTAGCACCTGATAGGGCCCTATCTATGGGTTAAATAACAGTATACTTATGCTAACATGAATTGTTTGATTAAATTGAATGGCTTGAAATAGAAATGATTTTGACAATTAAACCGTTCTTACATTTAAACTGCGTGCTTATACTTAACTGAATTATTTGAAATAGAACTGTTTTTTTACATTAAAACTGTATTTACACTTAACTGAATTGTTACATATAACTGCTTGAATAATTTGAAATGGAAATGTTTTTTTGACAATTAAACTGTGTACTCATGCTAAACCGAATTGTTTTAAATAGAACAGATTATTTACATAAAAATGGATTTGGCGTTAAATAACCTACAACGGTTGATATGCCATAAAACCCAACAAACCAACCAACCAACTTAAAAAACAAACAAAACATTACAATAGCAAACGCACGGTATGCACCGGTCCAAACCATGATCGTAATTCATTGGTGTCTTAAAATAGATGCAACCCATTACAATGATAATGATTTATTATAGAGACAAGCGCAATGGCGGTCATTTGGAACACATCCTGTACAAAATGCATCCTTTCAGCTTAAGGCATCCAATTAATTTTTTTTTATTGTTATTATATCAGCTTCCAGGACATGCAATTTTTTTAGTTTCTTGTCTCAGTAATAAATCATTATCATTATAATGGGTTGTATCTATTTTGAAACAATTTTCAATGATTTTGTCTCCAAATAAGTCGTCACGCAAAATATTTTCCTCTTTTTTCCGAGGCATTGTGATTGAGGATTAATTGTTGTTGTATTTTATTCTAAAATCTGAAACAAAAAATAACAACATTAATAGTAGATTTATTGGCAATCATATGGGCTCCATGTACATTGAGACATCCCATATAACCATATATATTGAAACACCCTATATGACCATGTACATTGAGACACCCTATATAACGATGTATATTGAGACACCCTATATAACCATGTACATTGAGACACCCTATATAACGATGTACATTGAGACACCCTATATAACCATGTACATTGAGACACCCTATATAACCATGTACATTGAGACACCCTATATAACCATGTACATTGAGACACCCTATATGACCATGTACATTGAGACACCCTATATAACGATGTATATTGAGACACCCTATATAACCATGTACATTGAGACACCCTATATAACGATGTACATTGAGACACCCTATATAACCATGTACATTGAGACACCCTATATAACCATGTACATTGAGACACCCTATATAACCATGTACATTGAGACACCCTATATAACGATGTATATTGAGACATCCTATATAACCATGTACATTGAGACACCCTATATAACCATGTACATTGAAACACCCTATATAACCATGTACATTGAGACACCCTATATAACCATGTACATTGAGACACCCTATATAACGATGTATATTGAGACACCCTATATAACCATGTACATTGAGACACCCTATATAACGATGTATATTGAGACACCCTATATAACCATGTACATTGAGACACCCTATATAACGATGTATATTGAGACACCCTATATAACCATGTACATTGAGACACCCTATATAACCATGTACATTGAGACACCCTATATAACGATGTATATTGAGACACCCTATATAACCATGTACATTGAGACACCCTATATAACGATGTATATTGAGACACCCTATATAACCATGTACATTGAGACACCCTATATAACCATGTACATTGAGACACCCTATATAACCATGTATATTGAGACACCCTATATAACGATGTATATTGAGATACCCTATATAACCATGTACATTGAGACACCCTATATAACGATGTATATTGAGACACCTTATATCTGAAAAGAAATGGTGAGATATTAGCGAGATAGAGCTATGGCTGCTACTCGCCTAAGTTCACTTGCACCACATAAGTGACAGCAATCCTGTAGCAGTCTCTCACTCTTTCTCTCTCTCTCTCTCTCTCTCTCTGTATATATATATATATATATAAGTTGGCCGACGGTAGTCGAGGACGAACCAAATGCTCTCTTTTCAATAGCTACTACACTAAGGTATAGGGAAGGGCGCTACTCCTTTCTCTAGGTTGCTCCACTTTATCCTTGATCCGTACCTTATAATGCTAAGTGTTTAGCAAGGAGACATTAAATACCATTTTTGAGTCTTTGGTATGACTCGACCTGGAATTGAACCCCGGTCTCCTGGGCCATTGGCGAACACTCTAAACATTATACCAATGGGCCGATACTTAGCAAATTTTCTTCTCTAATCAGATCACTTAAAACGTCGATATTGCTTAAGATAAATATTATGTCACTCTGTAACATTTGTTGGCAGGTGTGTCGGAAATGACCCTGATGTCATTAAATACAAGTTGAGGACGTGCATTCCATTTATGGGGCGCCTCAGACGCCGAGCAATAAACCCAACCCTGCAAAGCAGATAAAGCCAGTGTGAACGGCCCCCGGAGATCGAGTTTTCAACGACAATTGTATCTAACCGGCACGAATACCAGGTGGCCGACCAGAAGACCAATAAAAATCTCTCGGTGAGAAGTCGGATAAATCTATACCTTGTCACATTTGCATTGAATGTTAGAAATGCAGTCTTCGCTCTTAAGATATCAACTCTAGTTAAAAAGAAAGTTGCAAAGAATAGTTTTGCTATTAAACATCATTCTGATTGCATCTGTCAAATAACTGACATGAATAGTGATAACTGACATTATTTACTCAATTTGTAGGGAGAACAACAACAAAATGGAGGACAATCGTTTTAATCTTGTCGATAATATCTTTCTGATTCTTTAAACAATTCATATAAATATAAATGGTTAAAGTGCTGAACTATGAGATCGTAGTATGCAAACAATTTATACTATGTTAACTACTCTTCGCAAACTTAATGACATTTTTTTTTATTTTGTGTAAAGATGAATTAACAAAAAATGAAAAATTTTCGGGGTCCGGTGACAAAAAAACTAGTAAACCATGCTACATTTAAGTGGGCAATGTGGTGAAAATTTAAGATTCCAGTTAATCTTTTGAGATGAATCAATTCGTTTGATGAATACGAAACAAGACAAAACAAAAAAACAAAAACAAAAGAAAAGGACCAGGACAGTTAAAAGACGAGATATTACCTGGGATTTAAAAGCATTTTCTTTGTGTTTGCTGTCTGGGTGAGTGAGGCCAGCACTACTTACCTAGAAAAATAAAGAGAACAATAAATTAGAAGCATCTTATATGTTTAAGACAAACGTAATATTGAAAAATATACATTTACAGTATTACCGGTGGTATCCTCGTAGTGTAATGGTTAAAGCGATGGACTGCAGAATCGTAGTAAGCGAGTTCGTACTCCAGTCGCGCTATTTCGTTCATACCTTTGGGAAAGGTATGAACCCCTTATCCTCCCAGCTAGGGGTTAAATAGTACCACAACTGTTTTTCTAGAAGGATGGCTTTGGCATTAAATAACCTACAAAAGTTGATATGCCATTAAATAAAGAAACGGTTACAGTATCACCCACCAAATAAGTACACCCCAATATCTTCTTAATAAAATATTAATCTTCCTCCAAAGCAAAAAAAAAAAAATGATCATTTTAGTTTGCTCTTATGGTATATTAACCATTGTTGGTTACTTAATACCAAACCCTGTTAATATATTGTTATACCGGAACTATACACTCAGTGACACTTTTTAGTATGACACCGGTAAAGATATAAATGGACGGTGTCTGACTACATCAGAGAGTAAAGCGTTAATCGCTCTCCGATAGACTTGCCAACTCTTCGGCTTGTACCTGTGGAAAACATTTATTGAACCAACCATACAACATATATATATATATATATATCAAATATTTATGATTTGAAAACAGACTTTGTTAATAACATTTTAAAATTATCTTGAGCTCATGTTTTTGCATACGGTTGTATGGTTTCAACTATTGTTATCAAATACAAATAATTCTATTTACTATTAATCATTTGTTTTATTCCAGTTAAATGGTTTCAAGTATTGCTATGTATTTCTAACAATTCAATTAAGCATCAGTCATTTATTTACACACAATTAAATAATGAAACAATTCTATTTCTACCAATTCAATTAAGTACTAGTCATTTGTTTGCACACAGTTAAATGATCAAACAGTTCTATTTCTAACAATTCAATTTAACATTAGTCATTTGTTTGCACACAGTTTAAATGTCAAACAGTTCTATTTGACCCATAGAGATGACCCTATCAGGTGCTACAACTCCGTTCAGAGTGGATCTGAGAGTGATGGCAATGAAGGGGTACAGCACATTTTCTGGAGATCCAGGACGGGAGCCTCATAATCAGATTGTTTATTGTCATATACAAGGCACTAGTTGCAGGGTGGGCTCTTACTCCTCTGCAGAGGGGTTGTATTAGTTTTGGTTTGTCTGAGCTCCCACCCGGGTAAAAAAAAAACAACGCTAAAACAATTAAGTCCTTATTTCACTGTTGTGCTTCGAGATAACTTTGTCTTTTTGTCTTTTCAGAAGCCGAAACTTTCAGGGGTCCTCTGCAGAGAAGTAAGAATTCCTCAAAAAGGGAGTGTCCCGAGTATGACAGCTGCATCCGTAGTGATTCGGAGTAATTCGGAAAGCAGCCAGCGAGTAAACAAGACGCTTTGTCTGTGCGCTGGCCGGTGGAGGGCGGGTTGAGGAGCACGAAGAAAGGTTCTGAAATATGTATCTCAACGTGGTTTAAGAAGATATAATGTAAACGTAAGCAGTTCCTGACTGACTCTAAAAATGCCAGGCCTAACGTGGTGTCAATGATAGCAGTCCTCCGTCTCTCTGTCTCTCTGTCTCACATGCAGCTATTTCGACCCTTTCGTGGTAATAAGGAAGAGAGTTATATATTTTTACAAACAAGTATTCCTTCATTCCGGGTGTACAACAATACTTGATAGCATATAACGATGCAAATTATTTGTATTTGAAATAGTTACTTGCAATTAAAATCTTTTACTAAAAATTATTATTATCATTTACTGCTTGCAAATTATTGGTGTTTGGAAGGAATACTTAGAACCATATAACAGTGTTCAAATAAATTATTTTATCAAATTGGAATAGTTTATTGAAACCATATTATTCGGTATAAATGTATTAAGTAGTGTAATGGTTATCGTCGTAGGAATTGAACACGACGATACGAGTTCAAATCCTGGACGAGATTGATTGCATTTCACATAGCACTAATACCCTTGGGAAAGGTATGAATCCAATTATTCTCCCTCCAGCTATGGGTAAATAGTAGGACAGATTAGGTTCTTCAGCCTTGGTGAGGCAACTAGTCTAGGAGAAGGAAAACTCTGAATTCAAACCTGTTAAACTCCGCTTAAAAATTGACCTTGTGTCATATCCTGCCCGAGTGGAGGGGTTGGTAAATATGATAGATGTATTAAGTAGGAATATATAACTGTGAAAATCATTTGTATTCGATTGGAGTTCGAACTCGCTTACAACAATGTCATAGTCCAGGACGTTTGCCACAACGCCCCATGCATTAGCACTGTGAAAGCCTTATGCAAAACTTAAAGTCAGTTCGTCGATGACTGTTACATCATACTATTCAAGTGCAGGTTCTACGTATGCTTCTTATATCAAAATGATAGCATATATATGGAAATAATGCTGATAACGCAAAGAATACGTGGAAAAAAACTTAATGTACTTACATCTAAGGCCGTTAGAATAGAAGCATTCGAAAATAGATATGTGATTTTGCAGTACTTCGACGGAATTTTTCCTCTTCCGCCGGCAATATATATATATATATATATATAAAATTAACTTAAATCCCGAGTCGGAAATCTTCTACTAAAGTTTCACCTTATCGGATCATCAGGAAGCCTAACTCCAACTCTTGGATACCGATAAGGTGAAACTTTAGTAGAAGAGTCCGACTCGCGATTTAAGTTAATTTTATAATTGGCTCCACTTGTGTTGAGCAATTTTGTAATCGTAGCATTGCAGGATTCGCGGAAGGGTTTAGTTTTCTTTTGATCCACTGACTGCGTATCCCTTGATTTTTTTCAAGGGGTCGGACAAGGTTGGCCTTTTCTTTCTTTTTGACCTATAATTTTTTCTCCCCACCCCCGGGCGGTGATTCGAGATACTTTTATCTCTTGTTCCGGGTTTTTTTTCGGGTTTTTTTCTGGTACCGTGAATGCTAGTAGATATTAGATTAGTAAATATATATATATATATATATATATATATATATATATATATATATATATATGCGCGTGTGTGTGTGTGTGTGTGTGTGTTCACATAAAAATGCATAAATAGTCTATTCTGAGTAAGTAGATGAGGTGAACTTTAAACGCAAATATCACGAATAATATTTAAATTTTAGTTGTGCTGAGCTTTGAAAAGTAGCTGAAATTTCTACTTGTAATCTAATTTGGTTAAAAAGAAGTCAAATTTGCCACTTGTAGCTCCACCTGACTATTCAGAAAAGTAGCCCAAATCGAAACTTATTGCCCAGTCTGACAACTGTGGCCTCATTTTGCTTTTATTAATTGCTTAAAAAAGCATGCTGAATGGATGTACCAGACAACAGCCATTTTTATTTCTCCATTAAAAATAATCAATCTAGATTATCATAATGAATGGTGAGGGTCTTTTATATCGATCACTTTCATTGTTGGGCGTGGTAAGCGATACATACAGGCGAGTCAGTCTTTGCTGATGGCACTAACTAATTTCACACGATCAGACGCTATCTTGACAGCAGTGCGACGGAAAATGGCGTCTGTGTTATTTGGTTTTTGAACTGACTACGGATATGGAAGCGGAGGCGGGAAAAGAAAAGAAAAGAAAAAGCGGCAAAAGTGGCTAACAAAACAGGGAACCAGTAGGTGGTTCCAAAATTTATTGTATTATGACGACTATAGACTGAGGAGAAATTAAATAGTAAGTTGAATGTGTTTTAATTTACTCAACGTATAGGCAATATAACTGGATTACAGTAAATATTACATATACAGGTCTATACATGGTTTAAAACAAAGAGTGTGTAGGGAATAAATAAATAAAAATTTAAATTGAATTTTAAAAAAATGTTAAAATGTACAGAAACTCCCAGAAGTCTCTGACAGGAAAAAGGGCCGACGCATGCGTAAAGAAAAAGGAACCTCCCGACAAAAGGAGGAAGCTCATTCTCTTTCAGCAGTGACCGGCGAATTGACAACATCTCCATCTCCCGATTACTAGTGGAAGCCAACGTGGCCGCTCTAAGGCACCACGTTGGGCTAACCTTTCACTTGTAGCACTCGTCTCGGTTAATAGTATGCCAAAATACAAAAGCTACGAAATGGACCTATCGAACTACGAACTAAAACACTAGACTTAGACAAACTCCCAAAAGCGACTAATACATTGTTAAAGCTTTAAAATACCAAACGAGGACACACATATACCAAGAAACGATTAACGTATTTTTAAACACCTTGACTGGGGGATTCAACCATTTCAGTTGTATACAGGGAAAATTCCCTCACCCACTGAATGGTTGTTGAACTTAGGAAATAAAGGAAAAAAAAGTCTTCGTCTCCTATCTGTTGTCTTCTTTCGTATAATTCTTTTTGGGCCTTCTTGTTCAAGGAGTTACATCAACAAGTTAACGTGGGGTAAAAATAGAAAAACCTCAGGATGGAGTCAGATATCAAACAGCAACACAGCCTGCCCCTGACCTTTGCCTGACCCCGCAAGTGAATCAACACAGTACCCAGACTCCCATGAACATAAAGTACCCTGTTTAAAGTCGGTGTCAGTTTTCAGGATGTTGCTGTTTTTATTTTCCGACAAGTAGTTTGTACTTTATTCTTTTTTTTTTTTTTGGTCGTTTCATTTATTTTTTTTTTTTTTCGTTTTCTTTTTAATCAACGGATACGTTGATTCGTGTGTTGTCATTTTATTTGCCGTATTTATCTTATCTAATTTTCAGTTTTACTTTCCGTTTCTTATGACCTTTCACAGGCTCTTTACCTAACACCTTGCTCGAGGGAAAGTAGTGATTATATACATTCTTTTAATTAATTGTTTATTTTGCTGAATCTTTCGGGTCTTATTTTTCACTCACAATGATGATTCTCTCTAAAGTAGATAAGCAGTTCCGCAGAGCGCATTTTTTTTAGTGGTTTATATAGGCTGGGACTGCCAGGTATTCTGTAAATGTGTTTATCCATCCCTTTCTTTCTCACAGCCAGTGTTCTCACTATTACTGGCACGATGGTAATTGTACCATGCCATATTTCTTCAGTTTCTATTTCTAGGTTTTTGTATCTACTTATTTTTTATATTCTTTGGTTGATATGTTTTTTATCTGTTGGTTAGTTTGGTTTGGTTTGGTTGTTTGGCTTTTATGGCATATCAACCTTTGTGTGTTATTCAACGCCAAATCCATTTTTATGCAAATAGTTCTATTTCCAACAATTCAGTTTAGCATGAGTACATAGTTTAATTGTCAAAAACTTTTCTATTTCAAGCTATTCAGTTTAATCAGACAGTTCTAATTCAAATGATTCCATTTAACATAGGTATGCAGTTAGATATATTTAACCCATAGATAGGGCCCTATCAGGGGCTACCATTCCGGGCCAGAGTGTACCTGGGAGCATTGGCAATGAGGAGGTGCTCCGGATTCCCCAAACCTCCAGCATCACTGGAACCTCACCATCAAATTGTTTAGTGTTATATCTAGGACACTCGTAGGGAGTCTTACCCCTCTGCAAAGGTGCAGTCGGTGCATTCTACAGCCCTCCCCCCCACCGCTCAGCCGACTGGACAACTGACATATGGATTCGAAGGAATGTTTTGCTTTTAAAGTATTTAACCACTATATCTGGACAATTATCATTATTATTATTATTATTATTTACTTACTTACTTACTCTTTAAGAGTTTTTCGCATCAGTTTTAGCTCATGGTCTTTCTCAGGAGTTTGAGTGACAGCATGTCTCCTCAAGACTCTAGGATTCTTCTCAGTATTCTGGTTGTTCTCAATCATGTAATAGTTTGGATTGTCTCCACTCGTCCACAGTGACGTGGTTAAAAGTATTGCTATGTATAACTAACAATTGAATGAAATATCAATCATTTGTTTACACACACTTAAATAATGAAACAGTTCTAGTTCAAACGACTCAATTTAGTGTATGTCATTTGTTTGCGTTCAGTTAAATGTCAAACAGTTCTATTTGACGCATAGATAGGACCTTATCAGGTCCTACCACTCCCGGCCAGAGTGGACCAGGGAGCAATGGCAATGAAGGAATACTTCGCATTACCCAAAGCTCTAGCATTATTGGAGCGTCACCATCAGATTGTTTAGTATTATATCCAGGACACACGTTGGTAGGAGTCTTACTCCTCTGCAGAGGTGCAAATGGTGTATTCTACAGCCCCAACCGACTGGGCAATCACAATTTTGGTTAAGGGTCGATGCCGCTGCGTCGTCACATGATATGCCAGAACGAGGAATACAACGTCGAACTTCCTTCAGAATTCTAACTCGTGTTTTGATGTTCAGAGTTTTAATTCTCTTAGACTAGTAGCCAACCAAACGAAGAGATCTATGTTTGCTCGATTTTTTTTACCCTGCATCACTGATTAGTAGATGGGAGGTTGCGATTGAACGTTACCCGTTTCATAGAATGGTAGCTCTACCAGTCTTTTCTACTATTTACCTATAGTTGGGGGTGAGTGGGAGAAGAGACAGATTCATGTCTTTGCCAAGGACATTAATCATGTTCTTCATCGATAACCATAAAGCCTAAGCCACCCACGCTTCGTTAACACACACACACACACACACACACACACATATATATATATATATATATATATATATATATATATATATATATATAAGATGGCATATGTAGAGGGTTTGTATATTATATTATATATATATATATTATATTTTCACATATAACTCTCTTTCTCTCTCTCTCTCAATATATATATATATTAATGTTGTTAAGTTTTCGTTTGGTTTCTTGGTTTAATGACATCAATTTTCATGGGTTATTCAATGCCAAATCCATCTTTGTAGAAGAACAGCAGTGGTACTATTTAACTCATAGCTGGGAGGATAAGGTTTCATACCTTCAAAGGGTATTAGTTCGAAAGTGAATGTAATAGCGCGACTGGAGTTCGAACTCGCTCAATATGATGCTGCAATCCACCACATGAGCTACAAGCTCCCTCAATGTTGTTGAATTAACGCTTATATATATATATATATATATATATATATATATATATAGTGTATCACAAAAGTGAGTACACCCCTCACATTTCTGCAGATATTTAAGTATATCTCTTCATGGGACAACACTGACAAAATGACACTTTGACACAATGAAAAGTGGTCAGTGTGCAGCTTATATAACAGAGTTAATTTATTTTCCCTCAAAATAACTCAAAATATAACCATTAAAAGCTAAACCCCTGCCAACAAGAGTGAGTACACCCCTAAGAAACTACACCCCTAAATGTCCAAATTGAGTACTGCTTGTCATTTTCCCTCGAAAATGTCATGTGACTAATTAGTGTTACTAGGCCCATGTCTTACTAGGCCAATGTGCATTGGGAGCAGGTTGTTCAATTTTGTTGTGCAGCTCTCACACTCTCTCATACTGGTCACTGAAAGTTCCAACATAGCACCACATAGCAAAGAACTCTCTGAGGATCTTAAAAGACATATTGTTGCGCTACATGAAGATGGCCAAGGCTACAAGAAGATTGCCAACACCCTGAGACTGAGCTGCAACACAGTGGCTAAGATCATCCAGCGTTTTAAAAGGGCGGGGTCCACTCAGAACAGGCCTCGGGTAGGTCGTCCAAAGAAGCTGAGCGCACGTGCTGAGCATCGCATCCAAATGCTTTCTTTGAAATATTGGCGTAGGAGTGCAGTCAGCATTGCTGCAAAGATAGAAGAGTTGGGGGGTCAGCCTGTTAGTGCTCAGACCATACGCCGCACTCTACATCAAATTGGTGTGCATGGTTGTCACCCCAGGAGGAAGCCTCTTCTGAAGACGATACACAAGAAAGCCCGCAAAGAGTTTGTTGAAGACATGTCAACAAAGCACATGGATTACTGGAACTATGTCCTATAGTCTGATGAGATGAAGATTAATTTGTTTGGTTCCGATGGCTTCAAGCATGTGTGGCGGCGACTAGGTGAGGAGTACAAAGATAAGTGTGTCATGCCTACAGTCAAGCATGGTGGTGGGAATGTCATGGTCTAAGGCTTCATGAGTGCTACAGGTTTTGGAGAGTTATATTTCATTGAGTGAAATATGAACTCCAACATGTACTGTGAAATACTGCAACAGAGCGTGATTCCCTCCCTCCAGAAACTGGGTCGCAGGGCAGTGTTCCAGCATGACAATGACCCCAAACACACCTCCAAGACAATAACTGCTTTACTGAAGAGGCTGAGGGTAAAGATGATGGACTGGCCAAGCATGTCTCCTGACTTGAACCCAAGAGAACATCTTTGGGGATCCTCAAGCGGAAGGTGGAGGTTCGCAAAGTCTCAAATATCTGCCAGCTCCGCGACGTCGTCATGGAGGAGTGGAAGAGCATTCCAGTGGCTACCTGTGAAGCTCTGGTAAACTCCATGCCCAGGAGAGTAAAGGCAGTTCTGGATAATGATGGGGGCCACACAAAATATTGACAATTGACATGGTGTATGTTAATATTGACAACTTTCCCTAAGGAGTGTACTCACTTTTGTTGGCAGGGGTTTAGCTTTTGATGGCTATATTTTGAGTTATTTTGAGGGGAAAATAAATTAACTCTGTTATATAAGCTGCACACAGACTACTTTTCATTGTGTCAAAGTGTCATTTTGTCAGTGTTGTCCCATGAAGAGATTTACTTAAATATCTGCAGAAATGTGAGGGGTGTACTCATTTCTGTGATACACTGTACATATATATTTTTTCTAAATGTAGTATTCACGCTTGTTTGTGAAATTTTTTTCTAGATAGGGTTTCAATATACAATCATACGATAAAATAAACAAATTAAAACGAATGAATAATGAATAAGCAAGCGAATGCAGCAAATTAGCACAGGAGTTTAAGACTAGACACGACTGGGTGGGCAAGATGATCTACTGGGAGATGTGCAAGAATTTTAAACTTGACCATACGAACAAATGGTATACGCACAACCCAGCATCTGTCCTAGAAAATGGCACACATAAACTCCTATGGTACTTTGACATACAAACGGATCACATAATCTCGACCAGAAGACCAAATCAAAAAAAAAAAAAAAAAAAGACAAAAAGAGAACTTGCAAAATTGTGGACTTTGCTGTCCCGGCTGACCACAGAATAAAACTGAAAAAGTACGTTACATATTTCTCTCTACCTTAATAAAATCAAAATAACTTTTGGCTTTCTTACAAAAGTCATAAAAAACTATTTCTCATATACGTGAAAATAATGATATTACTGATGAATAAGAGAGAATAGTTATTCATTAAGATCAAATTTTTAAAATCTTTATTCAAGTTAGATGTCCCATGACGTCTAATGATGATAAATGCCATTTGTTAGTACATATAATACTCATTGTTAATTGATCATGTGTGTGGACGATTTAACATGATGTTTGATATTAGCTGAATGCAGAAACAAGCACGTAAATTTGCATTTGATTATTTATGTATATACGAAGTTTTAAACTGAGAGCTTTCTATAGCTTTTATGATAAGGAATCTTCATATAGTACAAATCATAAGTATTTGAACAAGCAGAAATTCTCTTTTTTAATGCCTAATTGTGAATGGGGTGAGATCATAAAAAAATTCTGAACACGAGGTGGGAGGAAATCCAAATTAACTTACAAATCTTCCAAATAACAATGTCAGTTAGCCTTTTCGTTCTTTTGATCAATTCCGAACGAGATTTTAGAAGTACAGAAAAATTATGCTTCTAAAATTTAGTTCAATTTAAAAAAAAAAGCATTTATCAGAAATTTAGCATTCACAACCTAAAAATGTTGATACACCATTAAACAAAGTGTTATATAGAAGAATGTGCCGATAGCCTCCCGTGTGATTTGAACACGGATCTCTCGCTAAGAAACACGAGTGTTGAAATGGATTGTGCTACTGGAGTTCACATGACTAGAAATAGTGGATATATAAATGGGTCAGTCAGAGGTCTGACGAGTGGTGAGTAGAGAGACACGTGCATATGCAAAATAGGTGTAAAACGTAATATTGTTTAGGATTCCAGACTTAGTATTCGGTATCAGACGAGGGTGAAGAGATTTTAAGTTTCGCCCAAATTACCCCCCACCCCACACGGAACATTACAAAAGTGGCGACGAGAAATATTTTCGAACATTATAAAACAAAGAAACCAAACGAATTTTCTTCTTGTGTGATGTTCGTCTTTAACAGGCAAAACTAAATGACAGCCC
The DNA here is from genome assembly GCA_963585895.1 of Sepioteuthis lessoniana. Taxonomy (NCBI): domain Eukaryota; kingdom Metazoa; phylum Mollusca; class Cephalopoda; order Myopsida; family Loliginidae; genus Sepioteuthis; species Sepioteuthis lessoniana. Next base: position 16,840,249 of record OY757940.1, on the reverse strand, counting down.
AGCCTGTTGGGTCTGTAGAAAACACCGACTGCATCTCAGCAGATGGGAAGACCCCACCTCCGAATGAGTGTCCTGGATATGATACTAAACAATCTGATGGTGAGGCTCCAGTTCTACAGCTTTGGAGAATATGGATTACCACTTCTTTGCCATTTACTCCCCAGTCCTCTCTGACCCAAAGTGATTGCACCTGATAGGATTTTATCTATTGGTCAAATAGAATTGCTAGACATTTCAACTGTGTGTGAACAAATAAACTGAATTGATTGAAATAGAACTGTTTATCATTTAACTATGTGTTAGCAAAAGACTGATGTTTAGTTGTATTGTTAGTTATACATAGAAATAATTGGGGCTATTTGACCGTGTGCAAATAAAACTATTACTGTGGAATATTTAAAATCGTTTAGCTGTATGCAAAATAGAAATATTGGAATTATATTGCAATGCTTGGAACCATTTGAGTATGTGCAAATGAATGGTGTTCAGTAAAATCTACACGCTTAGTGAGTATCCATGTGGTGCATCCATATAGTAGAAGTGACCCGACCGTTGCTTAGAAAAAATGCGTTTCATTTTATCGGATAAGTCTGACTTTCATATGATCGACGACCTATTGATAATAGACCATACCTTTGCTATTCCCATGTTGATGTCATTTTCAGAAGATAAGATGTTGTGTCCGAGGTAGGTGAACTTGTCCACTAGTTTCAGAGAGCCACCATTTAGAGTGGATATATCTCCTTTTTTTTTTTTTTATTAAAACACGTTTTCCGTTTTGTCTGCATTTACATGGAGGCCAATGCCACCTGTTGCCCGCTCCAGACTATGTAACAGGGATTCGGCTTGGGTAGGTGTATTTGCAAGAAGCGCCATAACATGTGCGCTGTCTGCGTCCGTAATAGTTTGTGCAGAATATCCTCTGCTTCCTGCCTTTGTTAGAGTAAAATCATTTTCGTTCATTAGATCTATCGACATTCGAAGTACGTAGTCTAGGCAGATTATGAACAGATATGGGGCTAATATATTCCCTTATAAGAAATTTAGCTTTCACAACCGAAAAATGTTGATATACCATTAAACAAAGTGTTATATAGAAGAATGTGCCGATAGCCTCCCATGTGATTTGAACACGGATCTCTAAGAAACACGAGTGTTGAAATGGATTGTGCTACTGGAGTTCACGTGACTAGAAATAGTAGATATATAAATGGGTCAGTCAGAGGTCTAACGAGTGGTGAGTAGAGAGACACGTGCATATGCAAAATAGGTGTGAAACGTAATATTGTTTAGGATTCCAGACTTAGTATTCGGTATCAGACGAGAGTGAAGAGATTTTAAGTCAACAATGTCAAAGACGTCTGTGTCTCCATCTGGTGGGCGAACTTTGACTTACGTGTTTTTATTGAACTTTGACATTTTCTTTGCGGAAATCGCTGGCTAGAAGTATTTGCTCTATCTTCCCTCTGTGTAAAATACCTTGAAGAAATCTACAAATAAGAGTGTCGCTTCGAGGTTTTTGGCATGAACTCCTAAAATTCGATGGATTGTTAGAATCTGTGAGGTGAATCGGTTTCTCCAAAAACCATTTTCATTCTTCCGAAGAATTTACTCAATTTCTGGTTCGATACAGTTGAGTAACAGAGCATCATAAACCTTAGTCGGAATGGAATTCAGGGTTATGCCTCTGTATTTCTTGGCAATTCCGAGGTCACCTTTATTAGGGATTGGGGGGGGATGCAGCCCTTTGTACATTTCTCTATTGCGTTCTGGTTATATACGGCGTTGAAGTCTTGGAGCAGTAGGTTATCGAATTTCCTTGTTTTCCGTACTTCTGGTGGTATTGCCGCAAGACCGGCAGGTTTCATGTTTTTAATTTTTGTTTGTACTATGTCGAGTTCTACTTGAGTAGAACTGTCCTAGTTAGATGACGGGCTGATTATTAATAATTTTTGTGATAGGTTTATCTGTAACTTTAGGGGATTTTCCAAACAGATTCTTGAAATGTTCTTTCCACAAGTGCATTCGTTCATCTTGGCTGGGAGTTTTTAGTTTTGTACTGGAGGTGTTCTTCCCTTTATAAAATTTACTGTCTGCCACGCTATTCGAGATGGTCTATCTTCTACTAAATTTTTAATTTTTTTGATCTTGCCATGAATGTATTCAATTTGTTATTTTTTTTACTTCTATAGAATAATTAGTGTTAAATAGCTATACTTGAAACCATTGTGTACAAACAAATGATTCATTTTAAAATTGTGTTAGATTGCTCTAACTGGAACCGTTTAACTGTGTTGAAACAATGGTATTGTCCAGTCGGCTGGGGCTGTAGAATACACCAACTGCACCTCTGCAACGTGTGTCCTGGATATGACACAAAACAATCTGATAGTGAGATTCCAGTAATCCTGGAGGTTTGGGAAATGCGGAGTACACCTTCATTGCCATCGCTCCCAGACCTACTCTGGCCCGGAGTGGTAGCATCTCATAAGGTTATATCTATGGGTCAAATAGAACTAAACTGTGTACTCATGCTAAACTGAATTGCTTCAAATAGGACTGTTTTAACATTTAAATTATGTACTTATGCTAAACTGAATTGCATGAAATAGAACTGTTTTGACATTTAAACTGCGTACTTATGCTAAATTGAATTCTTTGAAATGGAACTATTTTTGTATGCTAAACTGAATTCTTTATTGTTTTTGCATTTAAACTGCATATTCATGCTAAACTGAATTGTTTAAAATAGAACTGTTTTGACATTTAAACAGAGTACTTATTCTAAACTGAATTATCTGAAAACTGTTTTTACATTTAACTCTGTGTATTGCCCAGTCAGGTGGGGCTGTAGAATACACCGACTGAACCCCCCACATCGAGTGTCCTGCATATGACACTAAACAATCTGTTTGTAAGGTTCCAGTGATGCAGAGGCTTTGGGGAATCGCTCCTTTGTCCATTCTGGCCCGGAGTAGTAGCACCTGATAGGGTCCTATTTATGGGTCAAATAGAACTAAACTGTGTCCTTATGCTAAACTGAATTGCTTGAAATAGAACTGTTTTGACATTTAACTGTGTGTAAACGAAATCTACACTTATACTAAACTGAATTAGTTGAATTAGAACTGTTTAACTAAACTGAATAGCTTGAAATAGAAATATTTTAAACGATTAAACCGTGTACTCATGCTAAAGTAAACTGTTTGAAATAAAACTGATGATTTGTATAAAAATTGATTTGGCATTAAATAACCTACAAAGGTTGATATGCCATAAAAACCAACCAACAAACTAACCAACCATGGCAATAGTTGTGTGTAAACAAATTAGTTCGAACTTGTTTAAAAATAGAATTACCAAGAAACAATTCACAAGCAAATGATATATGTCTAACCATTCAACTGTGTGCAAACAAATGACTGATGTGAAATTGAATTGTTTGTTTTACAAAACAATACTTGCAACCATTTCACCGCGTTCAAACAAATAATTAATTGTAACTAGAATTATTTCTGTTAGAAATACTTAAAACCATTTCGCTGAGAGCAAAAGAATAAGCTCGGGCTCGTTTAAAAATGTTATCAACAAAATGTGTTTACGAATCAAATATATATTTGATATGTATGTATAAAGAGAATTTGGTATTAAATAACCTACAATGGTTGATATGTCATAAAACCCAACCAAACCAAATTATATATATTTAATATATGTTATATAATTAGGGAATGATTTTATCATTTTTCATTAATAATATCTTATCATTCAGTTTGGTTGGGCTTTGAACTATTCGGGTTCAGAGTTCAGGTGCATTGTCATTGGGTACAGTTTACGCTCGCGCACAAAGGATATGACAATCACCATTGTCATAATAAACCCCCAGACAGAAAATGGGGTTGGAGTGTCGAAGACGTCATGCCCAGAAGTGATAGTCCTGAGAATTAGAGGATTTTGAAAAAGAGTCAGTTGGAAAGTTGACATTGGACCATGCAGACAGATAGTTGAGTTTTTGCCATAGAGTTGAGAGTTGAAGATGCAGTTGGGTTTTTTCGAATCTCTACCGACAGGGATCTTAAACATCACGGGATGCACAGCGCGTTTGTGGGGTCAGATAGTATGGTCAGCTTAGTAAGAATTGTGTCTCTCTCCTCGTGTCGAAGAACCGAAGTCAAAAAGTTAATAAAACCGTTCGTACTTAAACAACAGAGTCCGCCTGTAAATGTGTTTGTATGTTGTATTTGTATCTGTGTTTGTATATGTATTGTATATGTACCGTTGGATTGATATCATTATGGCTACTAGTAGTATGCAACATATATATATATATATATAAAGAGGATTTGGTATTAGATCATCTACAATAGTTCTATTTCAAACAACTCAATTTAGCATAAGTTATTTATTTGCACACAGTTTAAATGTCAAACAGTTCTATTTGACAGATAGATAGGACCCTATAAGGTGCTACCACTCCAGGCGAGAGTAAACCTGGGAGCTAAGGTAGTGAAGGAGTACTCCACATTCCCCAAACCTCCATCATTACTGGAGACTCACCATCAGGTTGCTTAATGTCATATCCCGGCCATTCGTTGAAGGGAGGTCTTAACCTTCTCCAGAGATGCAGTCGGTATATTCTACTGCCCCAGGCGACTGGGCATGTATATATATATATGTGTGTGAGGTGAGCGTATCTGTGTGGATGTGTGTGGACATAGTTAGCATTTACGGATTTATGTAGATGGATGTGTGTGTATAGCAGTATCAAAAGGATAGCTAAACAAAAGATTTTAATAGATGATAAAATAGAAAGCGGATGATTTTCCGATGGGGAGGAAAGGGTTAGTCTTTTAATGTGCGTCACAAACAGAAGTCTTCGACGCTGGTATAGGCCGCACATTAAGGGCCTGTCTAGAGTCATAACAGGATATTCACCCCCCACTTTTTTTTTTGGAGTGGTTTTTTGCTCAACTGCAATGGATACAATAGTGTATTCTAAGCCCTTTCGATCGAGTTGCGAAACAATAAGATGCAAATCGTCTGTTTATTGAAATACTTTTAATCAGTTATATATATATATATATATATATGTGTGTGTGTGTGTGTGTGTGTGTGTGTGTGTGTGTGTAAGAGACGCTCTTAGTATAACGGTTATCGTCATTGGAAATGGGCTTGGCGACTCGAGATCAAAACCTAGATGAAGTTGTTTGCTTTTCACATAATGCTAATACTCTTAGGAAAGACATGTATCTAATTATTCACTCTCCAAATATTGATTAATAGCGGGGTAGACTTTGCTCTTTAACTTTGGTATGCTAACTGGGATAACTTTTAAACTCCTCTTAAAAACTGACCTTGTGTCACATCCTGCTCATGCAAAGGGGTTGATAATCATATATATATGTGTGTGTGTGTGTGTGTGTGTGTCCTGCATTTTGTGAATATGTTCAGACTGTCTTCTCTCACACCTCACGTTTTATTCAAATGATATCAAAAATAGCCAATAGCAATAAAAGAAAAATACAAAAAAATGTCTTTCCTATAACCTAGCAAGTGTTGGTTTTAACAAGTGCTTCCAGATCGTCTGCACTCTGAGTCGAGCTGTTACCATAGAAACCGGGCAGCAGACATGTGACCGCGTGTCATTTGCATTAGTAATTAGCTTTGAAGGAAAGAAGAAGTAAAAAAAAGGACTGGACGTTTTAGCGGGAATTTGATCAAATCTATTTCTACGGTTACGGTGACCTGTTTTCAACTGCATCGATAAATACTGCCATGTCTATCCCATCACGGTTGTTGCATTTAGTGTATGAATCTTATATGCAAATACGACAAACATAATAGGACAGAGAAAATAGAGATTAATCATTTCAATATTCTTTCAAATTTCGGCCGTCCCGCAGGTTAGGGAAATAATCCGAAATAAAGCATTTACTGTAATAAAAATCTCGCTGCGCCATTTTTTCAGGTAGTGTAATAGTTAGCAAGCTAGATTCGCAGACCATTGTTAGTGAGTTCGAGTCTTACTGAATACCTCAAATTTATAGCCGTGTGTCAAAACTAACCTAAGCTGAGTAAATAACAACAGAAAAATGTGGCAAGTACCCGATATATTGTGTAATTGTTAGCAAGCTAGATAGGAAGACTATTGTTAGTGAGTTCAATTCTTATACTGTGTCTCATGCTGATGGCCTTGTGCCAAATATAATTTAAGCTTAGTAAACAACAATCCTCAGGTAGCGCAGGTGGCGTAACAGTTACCGTCGTTAGAAATAGACTCGGTGCTGCGTGTTCAAATCCCGGAAGAAGCAGGACTGTCTGTTTTTTGGGGGGGTTATGGCATATCAACCTTTCTAGGTCATTTAATACCTAATCCATTTTATACAAATAAATAGTTCTATTTCAAACAATTCAGTTTAGCATAAGTACACAGTTTAATTGTCAAAAATATTTCTATTACAAGCTATTCAATCTAGCCAAACAGTTCTAATTCAAACAATTCAGTTTTGTATAAATATAGTTTTTCCCTACACACAGTCAAATGTCAAAACAGTTCTATATAAAACAATTCAGTTTAGCATACAAAAATAGTTCCATTTCAAACAATTCAATTTAGCATAAGTACGCAGTTTAAAAGTTAAAACAGTTCTATTTCAAGCAATTCAGTTTAGCATAAGCACACAGTTTAGTTCTATTTTACCAATATTACCTATCAGGTGCTCCCACACAGGGCCAGAGTGGACCTAGGAGCGATGACAATGAAGGGGTATTCCGCATTCCCCAAAGCTTTAGCATTCCTGGAACCTCACCATCAGATTGTTTAGTGTCATATCCAGGACACTCATTGGAGGAGTCTTATTCCTTTGCGGAGATGCAGTCGGTGTATTCCACAACCCCAGCCGACTGGCCCAACACGGTATCAGTGTCTCACTTCACACTACTATCCTCGGAAAAAGTGTGAATCAATCTTTTCTCATCCAACTATGCCGTGGCCAGGGTGCAGATCCATGGGTTACCATGAGACATGGATGGGATGTCATATCATAATCATCATCCTCATGATTTCCTATTTAAAACTGCCCTTCCGGGATTTTAAGCTCAATTTTAAGTCAGTTCTTTATAAGATGATTGCTAAGAAAATAACGCCTCTATTTTATCATGTTGATCTACGACGTCTGAAGTACTGATGTTATTAGTGGTCTAAATTTCTGAGACGAAGCTTGTTGATTTTTATCATTAAGGTTTTTTGGACTATTGTCTTCATCTTTATTGTTATTTCCACAAGGTTTCGGCCGATATGTCCTCCGACATTCTTCAGGTATTTGTTGTCTAAATTTCTGAGACGAAGCTTGTTGATTTTTATCATCAAGGTTTTTCGGACTATTGTCTTCATCTTTATTGTTATTTCCACAAGGTTTCGGCCGATATGTCCTCCGACATTCTTCAGGTATTTGTTGTCTAAATTTCTGAGACGAAGCTTGTTGATTTTTATCATTAAGGTTTTTCGGACTATTGTCTTCATCTTTATTGTTATTTCCACAAGGTTTCGGCCGATATGTCCTCCGACATTCTTCAGGTATTTGTTGTCTAAATTTCTGAGACGAAGCTTGTTGATTTTTATCATCAAGGTTTTTCGGACTATTGTCTTCATCTTTATTGTTATTTCCACAAGGTTTCGGCCGATATGTCCTCCGACATTCTTCAGGTATTTGTTGTCTAAATTTCTGAGACGAAGCTTGTTGATTTTTATCATTAAGGTTTTTCGGACTATTGTCTTCATCTTTATTGTTATTTCCACAAGGTTTCGGCCGATATGTCCTCCGGCCTTCTTTTAAAAAAATCTGAATATGAGCAGAGATAAAAAATCATACATCATAGTAGTAATTCTAGCCAAAGTAAGAACATTAAGTTTATAATACCCAAAAATTCACTCTGAATTGTCCAGCAGGACACATGGCGTAACGGTTATAGGCGTTGGTTCCCTGAGCTTCTAAGGAGACAATCATCTGAAGGTGACAGGTTCAATCCTCACTACTGGCGAGTAACAATACAGGAATACTTAACACTTGTACCCGGTTATGGCTAACGGAATCAGAACAGGTGACCCCCGTGGTTTCAAAAAAGGACGTAGTTCGAAGTTCCGTAAAGGTTCCGAGTTCGACATATCGGAGGACATATCGACCGAAACGTTGAGGAAATAACAATAAAGATGATACTGATGTTATGTCAGAAAAGGCTGACCCCATCAAAATATATATACATCTCATAGCGAGTTCGAACCTAAGTCGCCCTATTACTTTCACTTTTAGACTAATGTCCTTGGGGAAGGTGTGAACTCCCTTGTTTCCTCCTCCCCGGATATGGGTCAAGTAGTACTACAACTGTTTTTCTGCAAGATAGTTTGTATAAAATAAACCACGAAGGTATATATGCTATTATACAAAGAAACTATATATATATATATATATATACCTGGACAAAAATATAAGATCACCTTAAAAATGAAAAAAAAATTGTTTACCATCTTTAAATTATGAAAATCAGATATATAAAAGATAAGACATAAAGACAAATAAATTTAAAATATGAAGAAATTTCAATTCATTTTTTGTATTCATGCTTAATTTTAAAATAGTGTTTTGACAAAAATATAAGACCAATGAGCAGAACTATAGAATATAAAGGCAATTTTTTTTATTTAATATTTTGTAAATCCACGGTTAGCTTTGATATCCTCAAAAAGGCATACTATCAACTAGTTTCTGAAGTTGAACCGAAGGTATTTTTCCCATGCGTCTAAAATTGAGTTTTTGAATTCAGAAATTGCTGAGTACTGTCGACCTCCTTCATAAACCTTTGCAGCAATCAATCCCCATAAATTTTCTATTGGAAAGCATGCTAGGTGGTCAAGAAGTTTTTTTTTTTTTTTTTGTTCAAGCAAGTGCTTCTTTGTTATGCATTATGGATCGTAGCATTATCTTGCCGAAAAATCCATTCTTCTCCTCATAGACGACGCCTTTCTTGTGCAAGAGATAAATCATTCAGCATCTTCACATAATCTGCTGCTTTTTGTCGACCATTGACAAAATGTGGTTTTCCTGAAGATGAGAAGCTCCCCCCACCCTGATCATAAGAAATCCTCCTCCACTTTGCCTTGTTGAGTAATTCTCTTCTGGAAACCTTTTGGGGTGTCATTACTTCTCATATTTACCCAACCCCTCCGCTCGGGCAAGATATGACACAAGGTCAATTTTTAAGCAGAGTTTAACAGGTTTGAATTCAGAGTTTTCCTTCTCCTAGACTAGTTGCCTCGCCAAGGCTGAAGAACCTAGTCTGCCCTACTATTTACCCATAGCTGGAGGGAGAATAATTGGATTCATTGGGTGTCATTATTTCTGTAAGCTATCTGGACCGTTTAAATAGAACGTCTTTTTGTCCGAGAAAACAACTTTTTGCCATTCTTTAGCACTCATCGTTTGATATTGACGAACCTATTCCAGTCGTTTTTCTTTGTGCTTCATAGTTAACCTTGGACCATGAAATCTTTTCTTATGCGCAATTTTTTCGTTGTTTAAATGTCTTCTAATTGTTCTAGTACTGCAAGGAGCATCCACTAGAGATTTCAATATTTTTAATGTTGACGCGAACAATTCTTCTCTTGAATTGTGGTGATAATTTTTCTGGCCTGCCTGTCGGTTTTCTTGTTGCATACTTATTTAGACCTTTCAAGTAATTGCAAGGCCTTCGAAATTTCCTTCTGAGATTTTCCGACTCTTTAGAGCTGTAATCTCGCATTTCTCAAATACAAATAATCTAGTTCCTTTAGACATTTATGTTTTTAGTATTTTAAGTATTACAGTTTTAATAGCTTTTATATTACGTAGACTATATATAATAAATTTTTCAATTAAATTAAGTGCTTCTTTCTTTAGTCTTTAATGGTGGTCTTATATTTAAGTCAAAAACAAATTTAAAAATTTAGCACAAATGCTAATATACATATAAAAATGAACTGAAATTTCTTCTTATTTTAAATTTAAGTGTTTCTAAATCTTATCTTGTATATATCTGATTTTCACAATTTAGAAATTGTAAACAATATATTTTTCTTCATTTTTGAGGGTGGTCTTATATTTTTTTCCAGGGGTATATATATATATATATATATATATATATATATATATATATATATACTGCTTTATTACATTGCTTGGTGGTAGTCTGCGAAATGGTGACTGACATTACAGAGTCTACAAAACAGGAGTAAGTATTCAAATTCCTCGATGCCGAAAAATGCCTCTGTAGACATTCATTGATGTTTGTCGAAGATTTACCGAGACCAAAAAGTGAATGTGAATGATCGATTTTAATGACATGTCACCCCGCCAGGGATTATTTTATGCTTACTGGTTAGGGAAATACGTACATTGTATGTTTTTATTTTGATTTTTTGCAGTTTATTAAGTTTTTGCACGCAGTTATTAGATATCAAGTATTCCTATCTAATACAAATAATTTTAAAACATTTATTTGACATGTTTATGAAACCTTAACAGGTACAACCACTTAGGGTGGACTTGGGGGTTAATTGTCATGAAAGGATACATCATATTCCTCAGAGCTCCTAAACAGGAACCCTCACCACCAGGTGCAGTCTAGTGTCTGTCATACACAGGGCACACAGTGAATGGAAAATGTTATTTTATAGGTAAGTGAAAAAATTGTAGTGCTCCTTCGATCTGTTATTTATGTGGAAATAATTTGAAGGCATTACATTCATAAAATCTTTAGCATACTTATTTGTGAGCGAGTTGTAAGAGTCTTTGCAGCTCAGGTTGGCCAATATTTGGCGCTCTCATTATCTATTTCATTATCATTGATTTATTTTTTTTGAGTCCATTCATTTGTACTCGATAGTGGCTTTCACTAGAGTCTAAACGAACCTCTACAAAACAGGAGTAAGTATTCAAATTTACAGAACCCTACTCAGTATTCTAGCCATCTTGGTAGTTCTGTAGTATGATGAACAATCACAATTCTGCCACAATCTCTAGTTTTTCGTTTTTGTTTCCAAATTCCAGTGCATTTTACGTCTTCTTTTTTAGGACGGATTTTATTCTGTATGGAATAGAACTAAACTGCATACTTATGCTAAACTGACTTGTTTAAATTAGAACTGTTTGACTAAATTAAATAGCTTGAAATACAAATGTTTTTGACAAACCGTGTACTTACATTTAAATTGCGTACTTATGCCAAAGTGAATTGTTTGAAATGGAACTGTTTTGTCTGTAAAACTGTACTTACGCTAAACTGAATTATTTGATATAGAACTGTTTTGACATTCAACTGTGTGTAAACGAAATCTATACATATACTTAACTCAATTAGAACTTTTTGACTAAACTGAATAGCTTGAAATAGAAATGTTTTCGACAATTAAACTGTGTACTCATGCTAAAGTGAATTAAACTGTGTACTTACATTTAAACTTCGTACTATGCTAAACTGAATTGTTTGAAATGTAACTGTTTTTCACATTACTGTATGACATTATGTTAAATTGAATTTAAAAAAAAATAGAATTGATATTTAACTGTGTGTAAACAAAATCTAAACTTATACTACACTGAATTGGTTGAATTAGAACTGTTTGACTAAACTGAACACTTTGAAATAGAAATTTTTTTGACTATCAAACTGTGTATTCATGCTAAACTGAATTGTTTGAAATAGAACTGATTATTTGTATAAAAATAGATATGGCATTAAATAACCGACAAAGGTTGATATACCATAAAACCCTAACAACAACAACAACAGCAATTTCTTGGGGATCACCTTCCCCACCCAGTCCTGTTTAGTTTTATACTCCTTTTGCGCTAATTCACTACATTCACTTATCATATGATTGATTGTTCCATCTCTATTCCCCTTTTATAACTTACATTTTCTATTTTGTTGAGTCTTATCTACTTTTTCTTTAACACGGTTTGTTCTTATGGCGTTGTTTTTGCTGCTTTTAGAAGAGATTCACTTTCTATTTTTAGGTTTCCCTTTTTTTTTAAACAATTTCCAAATTTTTTCGTGTAAGATTTTGCTTGTTTGTCGCTTGAAATATTAGTACAGTTGTTTTTCTTACGATTTTTGTTTTCTAGTTGTTCTGTTTATCCTTGTGTTGTTTGTGTTGTTTCTGATTACTGAAATTTGCCCTTCTTTGGACTTATTATTATTATTATTATTATTATTATTATTATTAAAGTATTTATCATTTTTACTGATCTTTACACCTAAGATTATTTCATATAGACATCTAAAGTTTATTTATGATTTAAGTGAGTGGGTTGGTTTAATCGTTCAAGAGTAAACGTCTCACCAAGTATTCATGTCCCCTTCAAAATCTGATTAAAAAAAACATAATCTATTGCTTCCAAAAATCTGAGGATTGTTTATTTTTTCATTTATTTATTTATTTTTGTTTTTTAACCAATAAAACTGATAGTTACTGCAGAGCTAAGGAAGTTGAAAAATATCATTTTAGATTTTATAGTGCTCTGCCTGCTGGCATTCGAGCACTTTATTTTATCCACCTTTTTTAGACAAATGTCTTTTACGTATATCATTTTTCTTCCTATCCGTTATTATATATATATATATATATATATATAATTTTTACACCTTCCATATATATATATATATATAATTTTTTTTCGTTGTCGGTCCAAAGGGGGAAAAAAGTAAATATTTCAAAATGAATAGATCCACTCAGTGATTTCTAATTTTTTAAGAATTATTTCTTTTTTAAGAATTCTTTCTTTTTTCTTTTTTTTTTTTTAAGAATTCTTGAAAAAATACAAATCTCTTTGTGCACCTATATATATATATATATATATATATATATATATATATATATATATATATATATATCTGGCATCCGGTAAGGTATAAAATGTAAACAAACGAACGCTGCTACTGCTGTTGCTACATAATACCTTATAATTCCCTTGCCGACGTGGTACGCTTGTTGGCCAAGCGGTCTGATACTAAGTCTAACGTATAGTTGGCCGGGTTTCGAACCCAGCTTCAAGCGTCCTACGTGTCTAGCCACACAGAAGAGTTGTGATACAACGAAACAGTCTCTCTGTGGATGAATATATATATATATATATATATATATATATATATATATGCGTGTGTGTGTGTGTGTTAAAAAGCGTTTATATTTATAAACTGTCACCACTATCTTTAACTGCATCAATATGATATCTAGCCGTAGAAATTTGATGCAGGAGGAATCCCCTTGGCGTAGTGACTAACGCGTTAGACTACGATATCATAGTAAGTAAGTTCCAACACCAGATAAATACCCTTGGGAAAAGAATGTAAAAGAAAGTAAAAAGAAAAAGGAGTAAGTTGTCTGAAAAAGGCTGAACGAAAGAAAGAAAGAAAGAAAGAAAGAAAGAAAGAAAGAAAGAAAGAAAGAAAGAAATATGGCTAACACATAAAGATTGAAAAAAAAAACTGACAAAAGAAAGAAAGAAATCTGGAAAATACTAAAAGACTGAAAAAAAAAACTAACAAAGGAAAGAAAGAAAGAAGGTCAGGAAAACGGCTTGAAAGAAAGAAAGAAAGAAAGAAAGAAATATGGCTAACACATAAAGATTGAAAAAATACTGACAAAAGAAAGAAAGAAAGAAATATGGAAAATACTAAAAGACTGAAAAAAAAAAAAACTAACAAAGGAAAGAAAGAAAGAAGGTCAGGAAAAGGCTGAACAAAAGAAAGAAAGAAAGAAAGAAAGAAATATGGCTAACACATAAAGATTGAAAAAAACTGACAAAAGAAAAGAAATATGGAAAATACTAAAAGACTGAAAAAAAAAACTAACAAAGGAAAGAAAGAAAGAAGGTCAGGAAAACGGCTTGAAAGAAAGAAAGAAAGAAATATGGCTAACATATAAAGATTGAAAAAAAAAACTGACAAAAGAAAGAAAGAAAGAAATATAGAAAATACTAAAAGACTGAAAAAAAAAAAACTAACAAAGGAAAAAAAGAAAGAAGGTCAGGAAAACGGCTTGAAAGAAAGAAAGAAAGAAAAAGAAAGAAAGAAAGAAAGAAAGAAAGAAATATAGCAAACTGACAAAAGAATACACTTTTAGATAAATACCCTTGGGAAAAGAATGTAAAAGAAAGTAAAAAGAAAAAGGAGTTAGTAGTCTGGAAAAGGCTGAACAAAAGAAAGAAAGAAAGAAAGAAAGAAAGAAAGAAAGAAAGAAAGAAATATGGCTAACACATAAAGATTGAAAAAAACTGACAAAAGAAAGAAAGAAAGAAATATGGAAAATACTAAAAGACTGAAAAAAAAAAAAACTAACAAAGGAAAGAAAGAAAGAAGGTCAGGAAAACGGCTTGAAAGAAAGAAAGAAAGAAAGAAAGAAATATGGCTAACACATAAAGATTGAAAAAAACTGACAAAAGAAAGAAAGAAAGAAATATGGAAAATACTAAAAGACTGAAAAAAAAACTAACAAAGGAAAGAAAGAAAGAAGGTCAGGAAAACGGCTTGAAAGAAAGAAAGAAAGAAAGAAAGAAATATGGCTAACACATAAAGATTGAAAAAAACTGACAAAAGAAAGAAAGAAAGAAATTTGGAAAATACTAAAAGACTGAAAAAAAAAACACTAACAAAGGAAAGAAAGAAAGAAGGTTAGGAAAACGTCTTGAAAGAAAGAAAGAAAGAAATATGGCAAACTGACAAAAGAATACTCTTTTAGATAAACACCCTTGGGAAAAGAATGAAACCCTTTATATTCCCAACTATGGTTAAAGTAGTATCACTGTGATTCTTCTACAAGGATAGCTTTGGCATTAAATAACCCAAGAAGGTTAATATGCCATTAAACAAAAAACAAAGGACCCAAACTAAATTTGATGCATATATGTATACTTTTTAAATAGGATTGAATTTTATTGGAAGAAAGAAATTAATGCTGTTGTATTATGGATGTTAAAAAGAGACTGTGGTGTGGAGAGCGGTTGACTGAGACAGGCCTTACGTAGATGTGTTCATGGGGAGTGGTGGTGTGCTAAGAATTATTTTTTTAACCAGGTTTGTATGAGTATAGTGGGTCAGGTTTTCCTTTGCTTCATTTACTCTGCGCTTTCCCGCTTTCTTTGCGTGACTCACCCCAAATCTATAGGACAAAGGTAGGTAAGTTTATATTTACAAAAATGTTATTATATAGATGTCTACGATAATCAATGCGTCGTTATGTATGACGGTGTTGGGGTTATGGGTAATAGCGTTTCGAAAGTATTCGTAATGAACATAGGATTAGTTGGTAGATCATTGGTGATGCCCAAGAAATTATACTATGATTGTTTCAGTTAAAATGATACTTTTTGCCAAAGGAAGCAGATTCGAAAAAGTCGGCGAATATGAGATAGGGAAATTGGTGAAGAGAAAATCATCGATAGAATTACTCAATAACCTATGAATAGATCGATTGGGTTCGATGTTTTTATCAGTTGTAAGAGTATGAAAACGGGTAGTCTAAGTACCCGGGTGGGTAGAAGCAGGGTTGAAGTTTAGAAACGGTAAAAAAGAAGAAAGAAGGGGTAAATGGAAAAAATATGCAGGATTGGAGGAGTGAGGAAAAGAAAAAGAAGATTTGGAAAATTCATGATTCGAAGGAAGAAGAGAACGAAAACAGAAAGAAAGAAAGAAAGAAAGAAAGAAAGAAAGAAAGAAAGAAAGAAAGAGTCTGAGAAAAGACTCGACGATTGAACGAAATTAAAAAGAAAAAGAAGTAAGGAGTCTGGAAAAGGCTGAATGAAAGAAAGAAAGAAAGAAATATGGCTAACATAAAGACTGAAAAAAAAAAACTGACAAAAGAAGGAAAGAAAGAAAGAAAAAAATCTGGAAAATACTAAAAGACTGAAAAAAAAAAACTAACAAAAGAAAGAAAGAAAGAAGGTCAGGAAAACGGCTTGAAAGAAAGAAAGAAAGAAAGAATAATGCGAAAAAAAAAAAGATTGTAAGAAAAAGAAATATATAATGAAAGCGAAGGAAAAAAAGGAGGTAAAAAGAAACCGAAGACTGATGAATGAAAAAAGAAAGAAACGAAAGAAAGGAAGAAAGAAAAAAGGACTGTTTAATCGCATGAAGGTGAAAAAACAACAACAAAAAATGCGATGAAACAGATATTCGAGATGCAAAGTCAATAGTGTTAGATCGATATCCGTCTGGCCTTTTATCTCATCTACACTTAGGAAAGCATCAAAGAACCACACGTGAGTAATGACGGCCAACCTTATCTTGAAAAGTATTGTCGATGTAAGTAGTGTGATGACATTCTTTTAATATACGTGTGTGGAAATGTTAATGACCAACACGAGAGAGAGAGAGAGAGAGAGAGAGAGGAGAGAGAGAGCGAAGAGGGATATTATTCGAATCGAGAGTTCACCACGTAATTTAAAAATACATGTATGTTAGTCAATCATAGATTCTTTACCTGATATGATGATTAGGGGTATGTCATAAGTTAGGCGGATTTCGATCCCGGCTTGGAGCGTCCCGTGTGTCTAGCGATGTTGAAGAGTTGTGATACAACGAAACAGTCTGCCTGTGGATGACAATATATATATATATATATATATATATATATATATATATATATATATATATATATATAATGTTGGTGGGTTCTGTATTGGGATCGTTATTGCTGTAGTTTTTGAAGTGATTACGTTCTTATTTTCGTTGCTGTAGATTGTTAGTATTTCTTAAATTTACCGTAAATGGCCTCGTTGTTTGAAAGTGTGAAACCTTCGTTTGATTAGGTATACTTGTTTAAAAGCATATCAACTCCTTATGGGTTATCTAGTATCAATATTTTATTACAGTCATAACTATTTATATCTTTAACGTTCAATTGCCATAAATTATTAAAAACACATTTGTTTACACTGTTGGTATAAAGTATTCTTATCTAACACTATATATATATATATATATATGGAAATATCTAATGGGTCAGAAGAAATCTATGTTTCACCTTTGCGGATCATCAGGATAAATATTTGCTCAACTCCGTATCGACTACTTTCTTCGTTCAACTTAGCCTTCTGTCAGAGTTTTTTTCTTTTGGCTAGACATTACGATATTGCTCGATTTTTTCTAACAATACGTATGTTTTTGGACTTTCCTTTTTTATGGAATTTTTCCCCTAATATCAATTTGTGTATTTGTTTATACACAAGTTGGATCCTTTGGGTTTTTTTTTACTCGGCCTGTGTTAAAGTTAGGAATTTACTTAAAATAGAAATAACTTATATATATATATATTGTCATCCATCCACAGACAGACTGTTTCGTTGTATCGAAACTCTTCAGTGAAGCTAGACACTTCAAGCTGGAATCGAAACCCAGCTGATTTTACGTCAATCGGATATCTTAGCCCTGATCTATCGCCATCTTAATCTAAATATATGAGAATGTGGAAGAAGCAAAGAGGGAATGTTTGATGCCAGTAAGCGTTGATATTATTTTAAATACTTTATGTTGCTTATTATTTTTCTATTTTTTAAGCCACTGACCTCTGCTGTTCACCAACGATTTGGCTTTTATTCTGCCATCTGAAAGAGACGCCATATTTTCCTGCCACTCGAACTCTTTCTGATTACAATATAAATAAAACAATTCATATCCGCTGTTCGCTTGGGTCTTGTCAAGTACTAAAAACTGGTCGTTCTTTCGACCCACCCTAAAAATAAAACGCCGTTCGCTAATGATGGGCGAATCAACACAGAAGTTGAACTTTCCCACAGACAATATAAAATCCAGGCGCCTGAATTTCTGCGACAAAATGGTGCAGCTGCTGTAGCTGCACCTTCAAAATGTGAAGCAGTGGAACTTTTTTTATTTACATTTTGAAACCATTTAAAAAGGAAAAGATTACAAAAAAATAGTGGCGAAACATCGACCCATGTCTTGACAAAAAACCTCTATGGATGTATCAACAATACAGGGGTGGGGTTAGAATAAGCTGATTGTATCCCCTGCAGAGAAATACCCGCCAAAAGGGTTTTCTGTATGATACTAAACTGAATCTTGTAGTAATGTTTCAGTTCTAGATCTCTGGGGAATGGGAAGTCACTCCTTCGTTACGATTACCTCCAGGTCCACTCTGACCTGGAGTGGTAATACTTGTGAGGATCTCATCTCTGGGTCAAATAGATATGTTTGAAAATTATTAATACTTGAAAGTACATTAGTTGTCTAAATTTCTAAGACGAAGTTCGATGATTTTTATTATTGTTATTTCCACAACATCGAGCAAAAACCATTAGTTGCGATACTGATTCATATCAAGAAGAAATGATTAGTCTGAGACACAACCTCCATCGTAACAACTACTCAGAGAGCATAACATCGGCACCAAGAAACCTAGATAGAAGAAAAGAGGACAATACCCGAAAACTCACCACGGTATGTCTGCCCTACGTCAAAGGATTAGCCGAAAGGATCCAAAAGATATGTAGTCCATATGATATCAGGACAGTATTCACAAGTGGTTCAACTCTCCGGAGATATCTCCTCCGGGTCAAGCCACCAACAGAATTCAACATGATCAAGAACTTTGTTTACTCCATCTCTAGCAGTTGTGGTAAAATATACAAAGGTGAGACAGGTCGCCCACTAAAAGTAAGGCTAGAAGAACATCGGAAGGCAGTAGTACGAGGTGAGATTGAAAAGTCGGGTATGGCGGATCATATATGGAAAGAAAAAGGAAACCATTTGTCCTTATAGGATAAAGTTGAAATAATTGACAGGGCTGTACATTGGAGGATTCGACGCCTTAAGGAATCAGCACATATGTTGGGCTACAATGACCTGCCGAGTAGACCAAGTATAGAGTTGAATAAAATATGGGAACCGATAATTAAGAAGGCTAGATGAAAAAAAAAATCTAAATATGAGCACAGGTAAAAAAATATTACATACGAGTAGTAATCCAAGTCAAGTTACAACATTAAGTTTATAACTCCCCAAAATTCACTCTGAATTGTCCTTCAGGACGCATAGCGTAACGGTTATAGGCGTTGGTTCCCTAAGCTTCTACGGAGACAGTCATCTGAAGGTTGCAGGTTCGATTCTGGCTGTATGCGAGTAACAATACAGGATTACTTAACACTTGTACCTGGTTATGGCTAACGGAGTCAGGACGTAATTAGAAGTTCCGTGAAGGTTCCCGTGTTCGACAAACACCTGAAGAAGGGCATATCGGCCGAAACATTGTGGAAATAACAACAAAGATGAAGAAATAGTCTGAAAACCTTTGAAAGTACATAACTGGGCAAAACATCTGGTTTTGATTGAAATACTTGATACCATGAAAATATATGTAAATTAATGATTATTATTGGTAAATATGAAATGTTTTTTGGAAACCAAATAATAGTGTATTATTCGAATTAGATAAGAACACTTAATATATCTGCAAATTATTTGGATTATATAAATAGTTATGATTATGATCAAACATTTTTAAATGAATCAAATTTTGGCATTAAATAACCCACAAGGAGTTGATATGCTGTTAAACAAATAAAGCAAACAAAAAAAAAAGTGCCTCGTCGTTATCATGACGCAATGACTATCGATATTAATAGCATGCGTTCATTGTTTAAAAAAAAGTAAGCATTACTTTTTTTAAATCTCTAACTAAAATGAAATATTTAAAAAAGGAAAAGTTCTTTAAACTGGGACGCAGAATATTGAATGTATTGAATATGGAATATTGAAAAGAATACTGAATATTGAAAATTGAATAGAAAATTGACTATAGAACATTGAATAGAATATGGAATATTGAACACGAAACATGGAATACGGAATATTGAATATGAAACATGGAACATGGAATATTGAATAGAATATTGAATAGAATGATGTAAACTGAATTTTGAATGGTATTGTATTTTGAACCGAATATTGAATAGAATTGGATTTTGAACCGAATATTGAATAGAATTGGATTTTGAACCGAATATTGAATAGAATTGGATTTTGAACCGAATATTGAATAGAATTGGATTTTGAACAGAATATTGAATGAAATAAAAAATATTGAATAGAATATTCAATAGAATATTGAATATTGAATTGAATATTGCATAGAATGTTTGATATATTGAGCACCTGACTGATATGAGTCCTCCAACAAAATCCCCACTTGTAATACAAAACTACTCCTAGAAAAATATGCAGAAATTTATTTTGAAGTTTGGAAATCTAAATTCAGTACGATTAATTACGTCTTGCGGAAACATAGCTTTCTCTGATTATCATCAGAGATGTCTTTTGGTCAAGAGCCCCTTTACTCAAGGAGGAACATGATTTCCTATCTTAAAATCTTCAGGTACGTACACCAAAGTGGCCAGAGAGCACAAATAAATATACCTTTCCCAATAATTACAATATATATATATATATATATATATATATAATCCTCCGCACGAGTAGGATGTAAGGTCAATTTTTTAAGCGGAGTTTAACAGGTTTGAATTCAGAATTTTCCTTCTTTGAGACAAGTTGCCACACCAAGAGCCTAATCTTCTTTATTATTTACCCATAGTTGGTGAAAGAATATTTAGATTCATACCTTTCTCAATGCGCAATGAGAAATACCAACAGCCTCGTCCAGGGTTTGAACTTGGTAAACGGTGTCTATTTCTTACAACAGTAACAATTACTTCTCGGGCGTCTCCTAATAATTAATATATAAGCGGAGAATCCTCGTGGCGTGGTGGCTGAAGTGCTGAGCTGTGACATTGTAGTTAGCGAGTTCGAACTCCAGTCACGCTATTACGTTCCCTTTTGGACAAGTTCTTCTGGGATAGCTATAGTTATGGGTTAAATAACACCATTACTATTCTTCTACAAGGATAGCTTTAAATAAGCCACAAAGATTGAAATGCCATTAAACAAAGAAATCGTAATCAAACCAATTTCCATTTAATAATCACTATCAACACTCTTGCTGTTTCTGTTTGCGTAGTCTCTGTCCTTTCCTCTCTTCACTTAACAACAGAAACTAAGACTCATACAAAGTGGCTGTTTATATTTCTCCCGAGAGACGATGATTAAATTTTTCAAAATAAACCAGTAACGCCCTCTAGTGGTAAATGGGTATTGTTTCCTTAGACGTGTAATGGCGTTCATTTCCTCCGAGAGTAATGCGAGGCGATAAATATCAACTACTTTAAATTCAACGCCTTTCGAGGCAACGGGATTTGCTTATTGAATTCACTGCTTGCAGCACACCCACCACCATTTTGTATAGGAATTTGCTTCGGTTGAAGAAGCCACCGCCCCAGACGTCCCGGCCGACCGTACCTACCTAAATGAAGCACACACTCTCACACACACACACACACACACACATACAAACAAACACACGCACGCCTTCGGACGTACTTCAACGATTATAATCAAACAACATTTATTAAATTAAAAAAAAATTATTTTCCTAGACTTTTCTCTCTAACTTTTCTTCTCAGTTGGTTAATAACTATCGATATCTATTCACTTAAAGGCATCCCTCGGCGGTTATTATGTATTGAGACACATTTTGCTGCAAGAAAAAAATAGTAGATTTCTAGCCGCTGTCAAAAAAAAAAAAAAAAAAAAAAAGAGTGAAGGATTCTAATTACTCGAGAATTTAAATTGCTAACAAATGACGCTTGGCGAAAGATGCAAAAATTAGCATTCAGTTCCACTTACAAATAAGTACACCGTTGACAATATTTCTTAAAATGCCCGTTTTCTTCTAAACAAAAGTAAAAGTTGGTTACCGTAACTGAGAGCGAACCGAAGATTCTCTTTTCAAATTGTGTAGAGGTGGACGCTAATCTTTTCTATGGATTTCTCCACTTTACCCTTTATCCGTACCTTATAATGCTCAGTGTTAAGCAAGGAGGCATCAAGAACCATTTTTGAGTCTTTGATATGACTCGACCTGGGATTGATCCCCGGACTCCCGTACCATTGGCGAACACTCTATTCATTAGGCCAACGGCCCGGTTAATAATTGTAATTAACGCGAAAAATTCATCATCATGTCGTGCGGCTAGCACGGATATCCCTGACCTCTCTCTCTCCACGTCTCCCTATCATTCATCGCCTCTGGCAGGTCTTCAGGTCGCGTCATACCAAAGACTTTAAAAATCGTACTTGGTGCCTCCCTGCTTAACATTCAGCAATATAAGGTACGTATCAAGGGTAAAGTGGAGCAATCCAGGGGGAGGAGTAGCGCCCTCCCCTGCACCTTGGTGTTGTAGCTATTGAAAAGGGAGCCTTCTGGTCGCCCTCGACCAGTCACCAACTTTACTTATTTATAACCAAACTCTACAACACTGAAACTTAAACTAAAAATAAAATTGCCAAAATGTAAATAGAAGAGAAGACTGGGCTCGCTAACCTTGGTATGGCAACCAATCAAGAAGGAAATCTCTTAATTCAAACCTGCTAAACCCAGCTTAAAAATTAGCCTTGTGTCATATCCGGCAAAATCGGAGTGGTGAGGTAAGTTTATAATCATCGTCATCATCAATTCACTCTGACAGCATGGATTTCCCTTTTTCTCGCAAGCTATTCCAATCATCCTTGTAAGTCTTCTAGGTTATATCCTGTGTCCGTACTGAGCTGATGTGAGTCTTTGTAGGTCAGCCAAAACTAGCACGTTATTCTGCAGGAGTCCATAAAAAAGCACCTCATGCTTGCTTCTCCACCGTGCTTGCTTCTCCATCAATAATCAGCATACCTTGTTTGTCTTATTTGTATGGTGTATAAGATGGGAAGCAGGTGGCCGTAAAGCTGCTGGAAGCAGCACATGAGTGTTGCTTTCAGGATTTCTTCAAAACAACTAGCATCAGTCTTGTGTAGTTCCTATCTAACTTTCTCTATATACGCTTTGTTAGTGTCCATGTAGTGCATCCATATAGTGGTATGGTCACTGATACAGCGGATAGATCTGAATTCCATATGATCGATACCGTGTCAGTAGCATTCCACGCCTTCGCTAGGCGTATATTGACATCACTTTCTGTTGATGAGATGTTGCTGCCGAGGTGTGTGACTTGGAGGTGCACCACTGAGAGTGGAAAGCTATTTCCCTTTTGTTTTAAACAGATGTACTTTGATTAGCATTCACATAGTTGCCAATACGTCCTGCTGCTTCCTCCTGGCAATGTAATACGAATTCTGTTTGGACTGGTGTATTTCAAATGGTTTGTAATTCTCAGCCAACAAAATTTTGATGACAGACCTCTTTTCAAGTTTAGAGGATTCTATTTGTTACCATTTAGAATAGCCTCAAAACAAATATTTTTGCGAGGTTAAAATGATTTTTGTTTATAAACCAAATTCAAACAATGCAAAGTTTACATCCATGGAAAAAATTAAGAAAAATAACATTTTTTAATTTCCTTATTTATTGAACCCACTTCGTATTTATCTATCTATGTCTCTCTGTCTCTCTGTGTGTGTATATATATATATATATATATATATATATAAATATGTGTGTGTGTGTATATATATATATATATACGTAGTGGATTCAATAAATAAGGAAATTAAAAAATATATTTTTCAGAATTTTTGTTTAGATGAAATTGGAGTTTAAAGCAAGGAATAGGAAACGCGTTGGCATCTAATCAATATGCGCATTATATATATATAATTAGCATATTGATTGCATGCCAATGTGTTTCTCATTCCTTGGTCTAAACTCCAATTTCATATCAACAATATTTCTGAAACTTCATGATGGTCGGTGAATGGTTTAGCACTTTATGCATTTTATTGGAAGCAAAGCGTCGTATAATCACAGCAGACTCCAATCGATCGCATGAATAAAACATTCAGATGGTCGATAGATATTGACCAGTCTTTCTTAACCAGACGCTGACAATCCTTTACTCAGAATTTTAGGGAATTGGACTGCTGAATTTTCCCACAACTATTGCTCTTACTCATACTCTAATTATGTTTTTTCCAACGAAATCTAATAATGCACACACACACACACACACACACACACACACACACACATATATATATATATATATATATATATATTCCTAGGAGTGTTAGACCTCTTATTCTTTGTCAAGTTATCCAGCTGGGGGAGGGTAACTTTGATATAAAATCTACGGTTGATGTGATTACTTGTTGTCTTAGTTCGGTTTGTCACTGGATAATAAGTGGGCCGATGATCAGGAAAGCCCAGCAGGGCTCGAGCCTCGGCTCGTTCCTGACCTTTCCCTCCCCTAAATCCCCACTATAATCGACCTTCGGGTCATTGACCTAGTGTCAAGTTCTGTCTGGTGCGAGGCCGAGACAAATATTGGATAATAATTATGAAGAGAGGAATAGTCCTTTTGTACAACAAGCGTTGGCCCCTATGATGTAAAAATGTTCCCCTACAACCTTTTCATCTACGAACCTTTCCCTCGAAAAAGTCGCATGGCGATGAAGGTGTGGTGACGTATGCACACACCTGACCCGTTGGAAGCACGCTGTTATATATCTACACATGGGCGCATGAAACTAACATCTTTGTTGTGCCCTCCCGTGAGAGAGACTGATCCCATTGTAGACTCTTGTGTCTTGGCAGACTTAATGTGGAGAGCATAACTCACTAAGGTAGCTGAATGTTGATAGTGGTGGGGTATGAAGGACAACAGTGATTTATGAAGCGTATGCATTGCCATTTTGACATATATATATATATATATATATATATATTAAAATTGCTAATGCCTACACTTCATATATTTTTTTCAGACGCCGATGTTTATTGTTTCCCTTGTAAGAATTGTGAACTAAAACATATTGGTGAAACATCACGGAACCTTCACGTCGCTTGAAAGAACACAAAAGAGACTTAAGAATTGGTAACTTAAACAATGCATTATTTCAACACATTTCTCAATCTAATCACAAATTCGATTTCAATTCTGCAAAGATGCTCTTTTACATTCATAATAAAAGTCTAAGACGAATTTTCGAAGCCGCTGCTATTTCACTCTGTAATTCCCTAAATACTCGTCCTGACTTTTATAACATTTCTCCTTACTTGAGCAAATCAATTTTAAATAGCTACAATATATTCCATCTTTAGTTAATATATTCCACATATATTATTATTTTATGCTTTCTTTTTCTTTTTGTCTTTCTTTTTCTTCGAAATCTTTCTCGATAAACAAACGAAACATAAATTCAATACAATATTCTTAATAAGTCAAATGACGTAATTTAAAACAACAAACACTGATTCACTAATTAAACGGCCAACTTTTTCTGGTTATACAAAAATTTCCCTAGGTTTTTGTATTTTGCATTTTTAAATATCCATCGTTGATTTAACATCATTAATATCATCCCTCATAGTCCTGATGATAGTTCTCTAGAACCGAAACGCTATAGTGTCGACTTTGCTTCTCAATAAATCTCTCCTACTACTTGGATGACCTTGTTATCAATTTTTCTTTACATACATACATACATACATACATACATACATACATATGCATATTAAAATGTATAATTTTGAAAAAAACGCAAGGACTTCTGTGGATGTTTTCATTTATAGTTTAAATTATTCGTCAACATTATTGCAAGGGGGAATAGCTGGATTCATACCTTTCCCAAGGGTATTAGCGCTATGTGAAATGCAAACACACACACATACACACACATACACTATATATATATATATATATATATATATATATATATATATATGATATTATAATAGATAAATATACAGTAGTTTTTATATATATCTAATAGCATGGATGTTTATTTGCGACGACTGGTTTCATGCCGTCTTTATACAACTATCATTTCCTGCCCAATGATTGTTGTATGAAGACTGAATGAAACCAATGGTCGCAGATAAGCATCCATGCTATTGAATATATATAAAAACTAATATTTATTTATTTATTATTATATTATGTAAGAGCTCTATCACAAAAATCGAGCACTCTCCGAATAATACCGCATCTGGTCTGGTAAAAAGCCACTAAGTTAGACAGTGACAATCTTACACTGTGTATATATATATGCTTTGTATCTCAATGAATGTATGGGAAAGACATCATCAAGTCATATTGATTGGATGCAGAGCCTGGACTCTCTCACACTCTCTCTCTCTCTTCCCTCTCTTTCTCTCTTCCCTCTCTCTCTCTTCCCTCTCTCTCTCTCTCTTTCTTTCAGCCTCAATCCATCTGTTTCCATCATTCATTGCTCCAGGAAGGTCTTCTAGACAGCATTATGTATCCTCACAGATTTTATGCTTTTAGGTTCTTCCTGGTCGACCAACAGGTATAGGAGTCCACAAGAGAACGTCACTAATGAGTTCGTCCTTATTTCCCCTGCAGTGCCCAGCTTCTCTTCTTTATTTTACATGGATGGTTTATGAGATGGAAGGTAAGTGGCCATGTCAAATAATCCGGGTGATTAATTAGTTATATTAATTATTTTATTTATTAGGTAAAATTATAAGTTCCTTGCAAAGGTCAAACATGTGCACAGATAGTGACCAGGTTTAACACCTCATGTTGAAATAACATTGGGGAATACGGAATATGGATGATAAACAAATTAAAGCTTGTCAACTGGCGTAGGGAAGTAAGGGTTTGTGACATGTGATGATTTTAGAAAGTATGATGCAATAAGTAATTAAGTCAGAGAATATATAAAAATTAGATAATTTGAAAATTAAGGCTGTTGAGTTTTGAAACCCAAAGAGAAAAGTTGGGGTTAAACATTGGTACGAATTGGTGAGAGACGGGGTGGGGAGGTGGCTGCAAAAGAAGATACGTTGATAAACCCTTACAATAAATAGGGGGTGTTCTCGTGGTGTAATGGTTAAAGCGATGGACTGCGGAATCGTAGTAAGTCACGCCATTACGTTCACTTTCGGGCAAATACCCTTGGGAAAGATATCCTTATCCTCCCAAATATGGGTTAAATAGTACCACTACTGTTCTTTTAGGAGAATAGCTTTGGCATTAAATAACCCACAAAGGTTGATATGCCATTAAGCAAAGAAACCAAACCAAAGAAACCAAACCCTTACGAGGTCTTCCTCTCTCCTTGTGTTTGCATTGGACTGCTATGAAATTGTACCAGTCTTAATAAAGACTTTTTGTAGCTGAACAATATGAATCGCCTATTACTTTTGAATTTTAATATTCAAGAAAATACCAGCAAAGTTACAGCCGTACAGCTGCTGTTTTATGGGGTGTTGGTTCTAGGATTTGTTGAAAACAGCATATAGCATTCTTGAATTGTTCCAATCTAGTTTGTTTTTTTCTAAGCGTTTTATTAGCGTCCAGATGATGCATTCATACAGTAGTACTAACACTGCTACACTTTGTAAGAAATCCTGTTTTATTTTATCAGTGATATCAGATTCCCGTTTGAGCGATAACCTATCAATAGCAATCCATCCCTTTGCAATGCATATATTGACATAAGATGATATACTGCAACCGATGTATGTGAACTGGTTTACCAGCTTCAGGGGCTTGTCATTTAAAGGAGAGATGAATCTTATTACGATTCCGCAGTCCATCGCTTTAACTATAACAGCACGAGGACACCCTCGTATATATATATATATTTTTTTTTTCTTTTTTCTTTACATTTTATATATATATATTTACATATATCTTTGTAGAAAAACAATAATAGTACTATTTAACACAAAGTTTATATATATATATATATATATATATATATATATCCAAGCTTTGGTTAAACAGCACTACTATTGTTCTTCTACAGCGATGGTTTTTGCATTAAATAACCCACGAATGCTATTCTGCCATTAAACAAACCAAACCAAACCAAACCACACACACACACACACACACATATATATATATATATATATATACAGCAAGACAGGGAAGGAGAGACAGAGCAAAATGATATTTGAATAGGTGTAATCCGACTGTTGTGCTGACAAAAACACTCACCACTACTATTTAAAAAGAATGGCCTAAACTTCACACTCACTAAGCAATCATTTGTAAAATGAGACCGGCACATTTTTCATAAAAAAAGCAAAGAGAATTACAAAGAAGGTCAGTTCCTTCGTCTAGCAAACTGGATGAATAATTCCACTATTACTAAATTCAGTACACCATAAAAGAGAGGCTTTTTTCTTTCATAATTGTTTGACCTGACGGCAATTTTTTATTTAAATATCTGTTTGCGATTCTCAGCCCGTAGTCATAAATAGAAGAGAAAACAAAAGTATTTTTCGAACAGTCTGCCACATGGCAAAATACAGTCGCTCATCGGCCAAATGTTGCTAGTCTGTCACTTATCTATCGTATTCAGACGATCTCTACACTCTAATCTAGTCGATCCCAACACTCAAATCCACACGATCTCAGCACTCTAATCCAGACAATCTTAACATTCTAATCCAGACAATCTCAACACTAATTCAGACGATCTATACACTCTAATCCACACGATCTCAACACTCTTATCCAGAAATCTCAACTCTCTAATTCAGGCAATCTTTTCATTCTAATCCACACCAATCCAGGAGTCTCCAGTCAAAACCTCAGCTCATCAATTTCACGAATCTTAAACCTGCTTTTTTTATATCTCTCGCTCTTGAGACAAATTCCACACCAATCCTCTGGTGACTGTACCAAGCGCTCCAATTGCAATTGGTGTCACCGTTCCATAGTTTTTTCACCGTTCCATAGTTTTTTCGTTCTCTAGGAAGATCCAAGTACTTATCACTCTTTTCTCTTTCTTTTAATTTTACTGTCGTCTGCCAGGATGGCAAAATCCTCAATTCGGCAAGTTCTCTTTTTTTTTGTTGACTACCACTTGGTCTGGTCGTCTGGCTGAGGTAAGGTGATCCGTTTGTATCTCAAAATAACAGAGAATTTTGTGCGTCTCATTCTCCAGGACGGATACCGGGTTGAACACTCACCATTTGTTCGTATGGTCAAATTTGGATTTCTTGCATAATTCCCAATGGATCACCTTTCCAACCCAGTCGTGTCTAGTCTTTTACTTTTCTGTGTTTATTTGCTGCATTCACTTATTATGTGATTGATCATTTCGTCTCTATCACCATATAACCTACATTTGCTATTTTGTTGCGCCTTATCTTTGATAATATTGGTCTTTTTGGCATTGTTTTGTGTTGCTAATAGAAGAAGTTCATTTTCTCTTTTAAAGTTTCCCTTTCTTAGCCATGTCAAGTTTTCTCGTATGAGATTTCTCATGTCTGTTGCTTGAAATATCCCTACAGTTGTTTTTCATCCAATCTTTTTTTGTTCTCTTGATGGTTGTGTAGTCTGTATTGTTTCTGGTCCCTGTAATTTGTGGAAATTTGTTAAGGAACTAGTGATCCTGTTTCACCGAATATCAGCAGCCACTTGGGGTCACGTGGTGTCCACTATAAAAAGAGCTCCATCTGAAGATTCTTCCTCATTTTTCCACTCCCACCGCTGTTAGCAACAGTTCCATATCGTAGCAGCCCTTGACGGCAAACGTATTTGGTACCCTCATCACCAGCCGGGAGCCAAGAGCGACGAACGCACATGCTGAGATAAAAGGAACCAGGATCCCAGCTAAGTTCCCGCAGGCATTTTATCTGCAAAACCTAACCATACAAAACCCAACATAACCTAACCTTACAACCTCACCCAAACCTAACAAACCTTACAAAACCTTACCTAACTTTACTCTTATACACCTACCACCTATCAGAACATTGAACTCTCTTTGAGCTCTTAGAAAATTCGTTGTTTGTTCCAGTTGGTGTTTAAAACCTTGTTGATTGTTTGTTGTATATAAATTTTGTTACACAAAAAGTCGTTCGTCTCCTTTCTTCAAAAGCTGCCCCCCTACTGCGGTCGAAGCACGGTTTATTCTTTTACAAAACGTAGGAATTAAACCGGACTTTTCGGGGCTTATAAAAATCCCTATAAGTTATATAATCTTCGAGTCGTTATATTGATGCATCAACGCTATCTTTAATGCTAGTGAGTCTTCTTCCTCTTTCTTCTTCTTCATTATTATTATTATTAAGAATGCTGTAAGGTGGGCTCACAGTTGATGCATACGAATCAACAAAAAACAATCACCATCAACAAGAGAACCTGATGATCGATTTTACATACTGAAACTGGGAGTTATGCCTAGAGTCATATTGAGTAAAGGATGTGACGACCATGATTTGAAACGTTTTTAAAAGTTTGTTTTAAAGTCTTAAAAAAGCGATTTTAATTGGTTTTTCTTTGTTTTTTATTCAACTTTATAATGACTCCTCTATCCCACGTAGAAAGAACAACGTAAGTTGTATTTAATTTATATATATATATATATATATATATGTGCAGAAACGAAATTTGGAATAATTTTTAAAACATTTTTTTTAGTCAGATTAGTCCATTTTTGGAAAAAAGAAACGTAATAAATCTAAATTTTCATGATTAGCTCTATTATTCAAGTACTTTTTTAAAAATTAGAATTCAGCCCAATATGACTGAGCAAAAAAGAAACGACAAAGAATCTATTTACTTTACGGCAAAATCAAGCCAAAGTTTCTATGGAAACACTATACTAAGCAAAGAAAAAAATTTTTACAGAAAAGGCGCTTTTTAAGAAAAAAAAAGGGGGATGAATTGAACAAAAATAAACCGAAAAGAAGGCTTTTTAAGTGCTCTCGCTGCGGCGATTAAGAAGGAAAGTCCTCGAGAAGACAGCAATTAAAGAAGATTTAAGCCCAAACCTTAACCCAATTGATTACGCTATATGGGGTGTTTTAGAAAACAAAACAAATGCAACTTCCCATCCAAATATTGGTTGGCTTAAGACTGCTATGGGAGAAGAATAGAATAAAATGTCTGAAGAATTAATTTTGAAGGTATGCAAATCATTTCGAAGACGTATTGATACAATAATTGAAAAAAATGATGGTCATATTGAGTAAATTTACAGTTTTATGTCTATCTTCTTTTGTTATTTGTTTTTTTATGACTAAAGTTGATCTTGTTTTATAACGGAGTCGTTTATTATACTAGATATTCCTAATTTTGCTTTTTCACCCTGAATATATATTCATGTATATAAGCGTATTATTATCATTATTTCACAACTTGCAATTTGTTGACACCAGTTTAATTGGAGGTATTTCACACGAAACTGAGTGACAGCAAGTCTCCTTCAGGTCTCTATAACTCTAGGGAGTACTCTAGCCGATCTTAACAATGCAGTAGACTGGATGGTCTCGGTTCTTTCTCACCTAATCCCGGCCAGAAGACCAGACATCTTAATAGTTAACAAAAGAAATAAAAAAAGAACCTACCGGTCAGTGGACTTTTCTATACTGGCGGACCACAGAGAAAAAAATCAAAGAAAACGAAAAGAGAGACAAGTACTTGGACCTTGCCAGAAAATTGAAAAAACTATGGAACATGAAGGTGGCGGTGATACCAATTGTACTTGGTGCACTCGGAACAATACCCAAAGGCTTGGTGCATTCGGTACAGTAACTAAAGGACTATTAAAGGGACTGGAGGACTTGAAAGTTGGAGGACGAGTGGTGACCACCCAAACAAAAGCATTATTGAGAACAGCCAGAACACTGAGAAGAGTCCTGGTGACGTGGGGAGACTTGCTGTCACTCAAAATCCAGTGAAAGATCATCAGCGTTAGCTGATGTGAAAAGCTCTAAAGGAGTAAATAATAATAATAATAATAATAATAATAATAATATCAAACTGGAAAACGCCAGGCCATGATGGAATACATGGTTTCTGGTTCAAGAAATTCACATCCATTCACGACAGACTAGCATTAGAAATAAACAGAAGCCTGCAAGGAGCACACATACCCAAATGGATGACCAAAGGAAAGACCACATTGATCCAAAATGTCCCAAGCAAAGGAACCGCCCCAAACAACTTGAGACCCATTACCTGACAACTGATTATGTGGAAAATATTAACTGCACAAATAAGGGAAGAGATTTACTTCTCGCTAACAAACCGCGGTTTGTTCCCTGAGGAACAGAAAGGATGCCGCAAAGGATCTAGAGGTACAGCTGAGTTACTTTACATAGACCAGTACATCCTAAAATCTCTTTTAGGCAATGCAAGACGGAAAAATCTAGCTATGGCCTAGATTGACTATAAAAAAGCTAGATAATAAACTGCCTTAAAATGTACAGAATATCACATGAAGTCATAAACTGTATCGAGAAAAACTTAAAAACCTGGAGAGTGGAATTGACAGCAGGAGGAAGAAGCTTTGCTGAAGCAAATAAACAAAGAGGTATGTTTCAAGAAGATGCATTATCACCGTTACTATTCATAATAGCCATGATGCTATTTAACCACATACTCAGAAAATGCACAACCGTATACAAACTTAGTAGATCGAAGGAAAAGATCAATCACCTAATGTATATGGATGACATCAAACTTGTCGGGAATATTGCGAGATGTGTCGAAAGTATAAAATAAAGTTTGGAGGCAGTACGTGTTCCTTGCAAGTAATTTCCATAACAAAACAAAACCAAAACCTGAATAACTTTAAAATAAAGGTTTATTTTTTCAGTTGGAATATTGTACCAAGGAACTCACAATGTTGTTTTGTGGGTGTTGTTTTCGCCTTTGGTGTAAGGAGAAATGGGCATGTCTTTGCTAGACAGCATGGCGCCTCTCAGGTTTTGGTGGAGTAAGGGAACAGTCCAGTAGCGTAGTTTCGTTGTTGTTAGCGGCGAACTCTCCGGTGAATTGGTCCGTCGCTTTCTTTTTATAACTCCTAAGAGGATAAAAACGGGTATGATTGTTTTTTTAGCGGGGTACTTGATTGGTTAAAAAATCTATGGGCGCGAATTTTGTGTATGTAGTTTGGATCCTTTTTTTCTAGAATGTTCTAATGTTTGTTGATTGGCTTAAAAATGTGAGTGCGAATTTTGTGTACGTATAAGAAATTTACACTACAAACTATTTGTAAAAAATGAAAAAAAGAACTGGAAACTCTAATACATGCAGTTAGAATATACAGTCAGGATATAGGAATGGAATTTGGCATAGAAAAATGTGCCATGCTAGTAATGAAAAGTGGCAAACGACGTCTAACTGACGGAATGGAACTAGCAAATCAAGACAAGATTAAAATGCTCGGAGAGAAGGAATCCTACAAATATTTGGGAATCTTGGAGGCTGACACCATTAAATAAGTGAAGATGAAAGAAAAGATTAAGTAAGAGTATCTCAGGAGAGCCAGAAAGCTACTCGAGACAAGACTATGTAGCAGAAATCTTATCAAAGGAATAAATACCTGGGCTGTACCCCTCGATAGATATTCGGGACCCTTTTTGAAGTGTAACAGAGAAGAACTTAAGCAAATGGACCAAAGAACAAGAAAACTAATGACCATGCATAAGGCATTACATCCCAGAGACGACGTTGACAGACTATATGCATCCAGAAAGGAGGGAGGAAGAGGACTTACTAGCATCGAAGACTGCGTTAACGCGTCGATACAACGACTACATAGAAAAACGTGAAGGAGGACTGATTGCAGCCATAAAAAACGAGACAGACAACAGAATGACAATAACTAGGAAACAAAAATGGGAAGAAAAACAATTCTATAGGCGTTTTAAAAGACTAATAAACAACATCTCACACGAGAAAACCTGGACCTGGCTAAGAAAAGGAAATTCTTAAAAGAGAAACAGAATCTCTCCTAATAGCTGCACAAAACAACGTCATAAGAACCTATCATATCACAGCGAGAATTGATAAGATGCAACAAAATAGCAAATGTAGGTTATGTGGTGATAGAGACGAAACCAATCACATAAGCGAATGCAGCAAATTAGCACAGAAGGAATATAAGACTAGATACGACTGGGTAAGGTGATTCACTTGGAGATGTGCAAGAAATTTAAATCTGACCATACAAACAAATAGTATATGCACAACCCAGCATCTGTCCTAGAGAATGACACACATAAACTCCTAAGGGACTTTAGCAGACAAACGGATAATCTAATCTTGGCCAGAAGACCAGACCTTATAATAATCAACAAAGGAAAAAAAAAGAGAATTTGCAAAATTGTGAACTTTGCTGTCCCGGTTGACCACAGAATAAAACTGAAAAGAAAGATAAGTACCTCGACCTTGCTAGGGAATAGAAAAAAACTATAGAACATGAAAGACAACAATATACCAATCGTGATTGGTCCTTTTGGTACAAAAACGAAAGGATTATTAAAGAGAATGGAGGTCTTGGAGGTTTGAGGACGAGTGGAGACCATCCAAACTACAGCATTATTGAGAACGGCTAGAATACTGAGAAGAGTCCTGGAGATTTGAGGAGACTTGCAGTCACTCAGACTCCAGTGAAAAACCATTAACTAAGACTGATCTGAAAAACTCAATGAGAAAACAACAACAACAACAACAACAACAATAATAATAATAATAATTGTCAATGTTTAATGTAAGAGGTCGGCTAGATTACACGAAAGAGTTCTGGTGACCTGAGGAGATTTGCTGTTATTCAGATTCCAGTGAAAGACCACCAGCTAACGTTAATGTGGATGTGTAGGGAACGAATAAATAAATAAAAAAAATTTAAATTAAATAAAAATAAATAAATAAATAAAAAGAAAACTATTAAATTTGCAGAAACTCACAGAGGTCTCTAACAGGAAAAAGAAATGACGCATGCGTAAAAGAAAAAAAGGCATTCCTCTTGACAAAGGGGACCAAGCGTTCTTTCTCTTTCAGGCAGTGCCCGTCGAATCAACAACACCATTTTACTGTCTGGTGTTTGGACACCATGCATACGTCTTTGGACGAAGCATCGGTTAGTCCCTTTCACCAAGTAGCAGCCCTCTCTCGGTCAACATTATGCATGAAATATACAAGACCCACTACTGAACTATAAACTAACCCTTACCGGACTTTGACAAAACTTCCAAAAGAAAACCAACCCTTATGGAAGCCCGAAATACCAAATGCGGACACCTACATACAGGAAACGAGTTAACGTATTTTTGACACCTTAACTGGGGGATTCAACCATTTCAATGTATTCAAGAAAAACTCCCTCATCCATGGAATGGTTGTTGAACCCAATAAATAAAGGAAAGTATAAAAGAAACATCTTCGTCTATTATCTGTTGCTGTCTTTTCTTTTGTATAATTCTTTCAGGGACTTCCTTGGGCAAGGCATAACACCGACTAACTAACATGGGGTAAAATAAAATAACCAAAATATGGAGTCAGATATCTAACGGCAACACAGCCTTGCCCTTTGCCCGTGACCTTCAGCCTAAATCCCCACAGATAATTCGTAAAGACTAAATGATAAAGAGAGGATTCATGGTCTTTAGATAGGTCTATAAAGCAAGATTTAGAGCAATAGTTTGTTATCAATATTGTATATTTTTGATACACCCTGATATTTTACTTAATGGCAAGGGGAAATTTAATTTTCTGCTGTTTTGTGAGGAGAGTTAAGTACAGTATTTTAAAATGAATAATGAATTTAAAAATTATTTTAGAAACGATAAATTTTGTAACGTTGGAGTTTCCTTGGATTTATAAGTTGCAAATGGCAGCCAATGCATGCTTAACAGAACAAACTTGTTTGTTTCTCGTTTTTGCTTAAGCGCCGTTACGTCTGACTCAACAGACGGCTCACGGCCGGATCAAATGCAATCTCAATAAACAATGAATCACCATTGTTCGTTTCTCTTCTTGATCATTGAATAAAAAGCCGCGAGACTATATCCTGTTTTCTCCAGTTTCTTCTCCGTGCCATCTTTATTTGATTTATTATCCATGAGCGTATTCGAACGCAACTCATCCCTCTGTCTTTGCGCCAACACCCCAACAGTGAAGAAAAAAAAAAAAAAAAAAAAAAAAAAGAAAGCGAAAAAAAGAAAAATGGGAGTTCGGTCAGCGTAAACTTATTAGTTGTGCAGATGTCTTCCTTTAACCCATAACATGATGATTTCTTTGTAAAACATTAAATGAAAATGAAGATTACCGAATGAACTTTTGCTCGTCCCGACAAAATATCATTTCGTTATAATGGTTTCGCAAGTCTGAAAACATAGGTGTATTTCCGACAAGAATACAGTGTAGCCCGGATATAAAAGACCCTGATATAAGAGAGATTTTCTTTAGTTCCAAATTAGAGCCTGTGTTACCTAAACAAAATATACCAAACCCAGATATAAGATACTCATTCTCCGGTCCCGAAAACTCTCTTATATCCGGGATTCACTATAAGTTTTAGTTTGGTTTGGTCGACATGAATACAAAGTTTGCTTTGGTCGATATGATTGGTTTGTTTGGTTTATTGGGTTTTATGGCATATCAACCTTTGTAGGTTATTTAACGCCAAATCCATTTTTATGTAAATAAGTTTTATTTAAAACAATTCATTTCAGCATAAGCACGCAGTTTAAATGTAAGCACAGTTTAATTGTAGAAAACATTTTTATTTGGAGCAATTCAGTTTAGTCAAGCAATTCTAATTTAGCTAATTCAGTTTAGTATTAGTACAGATTTTGTTTACACACAGTTACACGTCAGAACAGTTCTGTTAAACAATTTAGTTTAGTGTAAATACAGTTTCAATGTCAAAATACATTTCTATTTCAAATAATTCAGTTTAGCATAAGCACGCAGTTCAAATGTAAGCACGGTTTAGGTGTCAAACATTTCTATTTCAAGCTATTCAGTTTACTCAAACAATTCAGTTTAGCATAAGTATGCCGTTAGTTCTATTTAACCTGTTGATAGGGTCCTATCAGGTGCTACCACGTCAGGCCAGAGTGGACCTGGGAGCAATGGCAATAAAGGGGCACTCTGCATTCCCCAAAGCTCCAGCATCACTGAAACCTCACCATCAGATTGTTTTGTGTCATATCTAGGACACTCGTTGGGAGAATCCTACCCTCTTCAGAGTTGCAGTCAGTGTATTCTACTGCCCCGGCCGACTGGGCAATGGTTGATATGAATATAAAGTTTAGTTTGGTTTGGTCGTGTTTTATGGCATATCAACCCTTGATATCTATTCAATGCCAAATCCTGTTTATACACACACGCACACGAGCGCACACACACATATGTGTGTGTGTGTGTGTGTGTGTGTGTGTGTGTGTGTGTGTGTGTGATTTGTAAGCGAATCGCTTTTAGCCTATTCTATTTTTAAACGAGTTAGAGTTGATTTGTTAGCATGCAGTTAAATAGTTTAAAGTATTGCCAACACTAATAATCCAATTCAATATAAATCTTTTGCTTGCACATAGTTAAACCGCTTCTAGTATTTCTATCTAATATTAGTAATTCTATTATATATATATATATATATATATATATATATTATATATATATATATATATATATATATATACATATATATATATATATATATATGTATATATATATATATATGTATATATATATATATATATATATATGTATATATATATATATATATATATATACATATATATATATATATATATATACATATATATATATATATATATATATATGTATATATATATATATATATATATATAATGAGGATTTGACATTAAATAAACTGCAATGGTTGAAATCCAATAAAACCCAACCAAACTAAATCATATAGATTGAATATATATGTATAACGACGATTTGGCATTAAATAACCTACAATAGTTGATATGCCATAAAACCCAACCAAACCAAATCATATATATTTAATATATATGTAAAAAGAGAATTTGGCATTAAATAACCTACAAGGGTTGATATGGCATAAAACCCAACCAAACCAAATCATATATATTTAATATATATGTAAAAAGAGAATTTGGCATTAAATAACCTACAAGGGTTGATATGGCATAAAACCACTTTATACTTCAAATCCAACTATTATAACCTTCATAATTCCCTTTAACATCATTTTTCATGGATATGCAATTCTATACAAGCACCTTTTCACCATAAGAAATGGACAAAAATATATTCTTTTGTGATAAGTTGATGAATAATTTTTACTATAAGTGACTCAGAATAATTACAATTAAACATTTACAAATGAGTCAAATTTCAGCATTAAATAAATCATATATTTATGTACAGTTGAATTCAACGCCCCCCACCCCCACCCCACACACACAATCATAAACATATACACATGCAAAATACCAACCAATAGGTTCTCATCATATGGATCTATCCGGCTTCTCGCTAAGTCAGAATTTAATTTGCCCAATCGGCTGGGGCAGTAAAATACACCAACTGCTTCCTGCAGAGGGGTAAGCCCCCGCCTCCAACGAGTGTCCTAGATATGACACTAAACAATCTGATGGTGAGGTTCCAGTAATGCTGGAGCACTCCTTCATTGCCGTTGCTCCCAGATCCACTCTAGCTCGGCGTGGTAACACCAGATAAGGGTCCTATCTATGGGTTAAATAGAAATAAACCGCGCTTCCTTCACAATACTGATTTTTGCATTTAAACTGCATATTTATGCTCAATTGAATTGTTTAAAATAGAACTGTTTTGACATTTAAACTACGTACTAATGCTAAATTGAATTATCTGAAATAAAACTGTTTTGACATTTAACTCTGTGTATTGCCCAGTTGGCTGGGGCTGTAGAATAAACTGCCTGCACCTCTGCAAAGGGGTAAGCCCTCCCCTACTCTGATGGTGAGGTTCCAGCGATGCTGGAGCTTTGGGGAATGCAGAGCACCCCTTCATTGCCATTGCTCCCAGGTCCACTTTGGCCTGGCGTGGTAGCTCCTAACAGGGCCTTATCCACGGGTTAAATAGGACCTGATACCGATGGCAATGAAGGGGTACTCGCTATTCTTCAGATCTCCAAGTCTGGAGCCTCACCATCAGATGGTTTAATGTCATATCCAGGACACTTGTTGACGGGTGGGTGGTCTTACCCCTCTGCAGAGATGCAGTCGGTGTATTCTACAACAGGACTAGCTTGTGTTGGAGGGGTTGACATATATGTCAAAACACAGACTCATCACATTATATCAGAAATATCATCTTTGTTCGATTTGAAATAGAATAGTTTTCTATTTTGCTTCAGTCGCAGAAAAATGACTCACTTTGACGTTTCTTTTTTTTTTTTTTTAAATCTAATCTTTAATAATTCACTTGTCTGACGTGGTGATAAACGAAAATGATGTTAACGCCTTGGCCGAAGATTAAAATGTTCTTTTATGTTTGTTTTTCTTTAGTTCTGACTCGTGGAAGCAAAACAATAAAAGTGTTGAACTAAGATATTGTTTCTGCAAACAAAATAAAAGTATTTAAATATTACTATAAATACGCCAGCACTTTTCTGTCGACTGACTATCAAACTCATAAACAAGAAGTAGTGAGTTGTCTAAATTTCTTAGACGAAGCTTAATGATTTTTATCATTAAAGGTTTTCGGACTATTGTCTTCATCTTTATAGTTTTTTCTACAACGTTTCGGCCGATATGTCCTCCGGCCTTCTTCAGGTGTTTGTCGAACTCAGGAACCTTCATGGAACTTCGAACTACGTCCTTTATTGACAATCATTTGGAGGTTGCTGGTTCAATCCTGACTGCAGGCAAGTAACAATACAGGATTACTTAACATTTGTACCAAGTTATGGCTAACGGAATCAGAACAGGTGACCCCTGTGTATTCAATAAAGGACGTATTCGTGGTCTTTAACAGAACTTGTTTGCATATATATATATAGAGAGAGAGGGGGCGCTCGTGGTGTAATGGTTACCGTTGACGGAAATGCGTACGGTGACTCGAGTTCAAATCCTGAACTAGACTCTTTACTTTTCAGAAACCGTCTAGAAGATGGAAAACTCAGATTTCAAACCTATTAAACTCCGACCTTGTGTCTCATCCAACTCGCACAGAGGGGTTGAATATATACATATTTGCCAACCCCTCCGCTCGGGCAAGATATGGCACAAGGTCAATTTTTAAGCGGAGTTTAACGGGTTTGAATTCAGAGTTTTCCTTCTCCTAGGCTAGTTGCCTCACCAAGGCTGAAGAACCTAGTCTGTCCTACTATTTACCCATAGCTGGAGGGAGAATAATTGGATTCATACCTTTCCCAAGGGTATTAGTGCAATGTGAAATGCAATTAGTCTCGTCCAGGATTTGAACTCGTGTCGCCGTGTACATTTCCTACGACGATAACCATAACACTTCGGAGTTGAATATATATATATATATATATACATACATATATATATATATATATATATATAGTTGTCAACAGTAGTCGAGGGTGGCCCGAAGCCTTCCTTTTCGATAGCTACTACAACAAGGTGTAGGCGAGGGCACTACTCATTCCCCTGGATTGTTCCACTTTGCCACTGATCCTTACCTTATAATGCCGAGTGTTAAGCAAGGTAGCATCAAGTACCATTTTTTGAGTCTTTGGTATGACTCAAACTGGGATTGAACCCAGGTCTCCCAGGCCATTGGTGAACACATTATGCCCATGTCCGGTATAAATAATAAGTAAAGTTGGTGACAGTATTCGAGGGCGACCCGAAGGTCCCCTTCTCAATAGCTACTACACCGAGGTGTAGGGTAGGGCGCTATATATATATATATATAATTTTCATCAAGTCACTCTGGCAGCACGGAGTTCTCTCTGTTCATCTATTCCTATCATTGATCGCTCCGAGCAGGACTTTTCATCAGCTTCCAGTGTCGGCAGTCCTTGCTGGTCGGACAAAGTTGGTGAGTCCATATGTTGGAGTCCGCAAGAGAAGAGGCAAATAAGTTCGTCCAGCATCTCTTGAATGGTTTGTGAGATAAGTGGTAAATGGTCGTTCCGAAGCTGTTTTGTGGAGTATTGCATCCAGGATTTGTTCAAGACTCCGTGTGCCGTTCTTGTGTCGTTTTGAATATATTTTGTTGGCGTCCACGTGGTTCATCCCTATAATATTATTGATACAACAACTAATTAAGAGAAATTCCATGTTATTTTATCGCATAGATCAGAGTTCCATATGATCGACAATCTATCTGTAACATTCCACCCCTTCGCTGGGCGAACGTTGACATCATTTTAGTAGATGAGATATTACTGCCGAGGAATACGAATTGGTCCACAAATTCTTAAGGCTTACCACATAGATGGTTTCTTTTTATTTAAAACATATTTACTCTGTTTTATTTGGATTCACATAAAAGCCAATGTCTTCTGCTGCTTGTTCTTGGCTGTGTTGTACGAATTCTGCTGGTGTGTTTGTGAAAAAAAAAAAACGAAAACAAAAAAACTGGTATAAAGCCTAAAACAATGTTCGAAATCTGATGAACGGAGCTTAAACATGTGAAACTTAAACATTTTAGTTTGGTTTGGTTTAGTTTGGTTTGGTTTGGTTTAGTTTGATTTGGTTTGGTTTTATGGTACATCAACCATTGTTGGTTATTAATGTCATACATATAAACAGTTCTATTTCAAACAATTCAGTTTAGTATAAGTAAAGTTTTTTGTTTACACACAGTTAAATGTCAAAACAGTTCTATTTCAAAGGATTCAGTTTAACACAAGCACAGAGTTTAGTTCTATTTGACCCACAGATATGATCCTATCAGGTGCTACCACTCCAAGCCAGAGTGGACCCGGAAATGATGGCAATAAAGAGGTACTCCGCGTTCCCCAAAGCACAAGGATTACTTAAGTCTCATCATCCGATTGTTTAGTGTCATATTCCGGATATTCATTGGGGGAGTCTTATCCTCCGTAGAGATGCAATCGGTGCATTATACAGCCCCAGCCGACTGGGCAATTAAACATTATATATATATATATATATATATATATATATATATATATATACAGAGGTCTGGGGAAATTTTTTGATACAATCCGGCGTAGGAAAAAATTGAAATTAAATTGACGTGTTTCACTAGAAATAACCAAAAATACGATTGGAAGAAGAGCACTCCACTTAAATCTTTTTTATTTTCTTTATTTAAAAAAGTATCACGTTATTGCCATCAATTTACAATGAATAAAGTTAATATCCTTGAGTAAATAATAGTACATGCTAAGCTCTTTAGCCTGGACAGGCAACCAGTATAGAAGAAGGATAGCTCTAAATTAAAGCCAGCTGCACTCCGCTTCAAAATTGACCTCATTTCGCATTCTGCCCGTGGGTAAAGATTAACTAAATATACACAACGGTGACAGTGTCAACTATGTGGCTTTTTTTTAAATCTATTTATCTTTGACGTTGAGTGCAAACCTGACCGCTTGGGTCTTGTGGCTTGAACATCCTCCCCCTCTTAGTTACTTGCTCACCTTC
Source organism: Sepioteuthis lessoniana (assembly GCA_963585895.1). NCBI lineage: Eukaryota > Metazoa > Mollusca > Cephalopoda > Myopsida > Loliginidae > Sepioteuthis > Sepioteuthis lessoniana. The sequence goes on along the minus strand of OY757940.1, from coordinate 16,797,822 downwards.
TCAATTGATACACAGCACTGAACAACCGCATTCTTGACAAGTTTAAAAATCCAACCAAATCCGTTTGTAAATTGCCTGCTTCACGTCTGATGTCTCACAGTTTTGCACTTTGTGAATGACCATCGCCACACCAGACAGAGCAAGAGAAATGCGTAAATAACCGGAGAGGTTCAGGAATAGAATAATGAATTAAATTACACTTTTGTGCAAATGGTTTCATCTCTGTAAACGGTTCATGAATTTGAACGATGACCAATGGTCAGTTCAACGCTTTATTCATTCGTGTAAAACATGAGTGATAACTGTGGGGTAGGGACCCCGTGGCGTAGTGGGTAACGTGCTGGACTACAACATTGTAGTAAATGAGTTCGAACTCCAGTTACATTCACTTTCAGACAAATATTTTTGGCAAAGATAATTATCCCTCCTAGCTATGAGTTAAATAGTACCACTACTATACTTCTACAAAAGTGGCTTTGGCATTAAGTAACCCACGAAGGTTGATATGGCATTAAACAAAGGAACCGGATCTTCTCTTTTATCATATAACATGAGGGTTTTTTTTCTAATTCTAAGTTTAGCACCATTACACAGCCAAAAAACGTCCATCTGATTATGAAGATGCAATGCCCTTGGGAAAACAATGAATTTCCTTATCCCTCCAGTTATACCACTACTGTTCTTCTACAAGGATAGCTTTGTAATTAAATAATCCACGAAGTTTGATGTGCCATTAAAAACAAAGAAAGAAAAAGAACTAGAAGCTCTTAACCAACGTTTTTATCTTCGAGATCATTAAACGATTAAATAATGCAGACGACTGATCGTCTCAGAAATTTAGATATTTTAGTACAAGGATGAGTACACGTGGGGGAGTGGTTAACGTAATTGACTGCAACATCGTAGTTAGCGAGTTCGAATTCCATTTGCCTTATTACGTTCAACTTCGAGCAAATACCCTTCGGAAAGCTGTGGATACTCTTCTCCCCTTCCCAGCTATCGGTTAAATAGTAACCCTACTGTTCTTCTATAAGGACGGGTTTGGCATTAAATAACCTATGAAGGTTGATATGCCATTAAACAAATCTTATTACGTTCAATTACGGACCAATACCTGGGGAAATTAATGGATACTCTTCTCCCCTTCCCAGCTATGGGTTAAATAGTAACACTACTGTTATTCTATGAGGATGGCTTTGGCATTAAGTAACCCGTGAAGGTTGATATGCCATTAAACAAACCTTATTACATTCTATTTCGGACCAATACCTGGGGAAAGTAATGGATACCCATCTCTCCTTCCAAGCTATGGGTTAAATAGTAAAAGTACTGTTCAATAAGGGTGGCTTTGGAATTAAAAAAAACATGAAGGTTGATATGCCATTAAACAAGCAAGCTAAAAAAACAAACTGCACCGACTACTGGGCTTGTGTCATTTTGTACGACAATAACAAGAGGTAATTTTGTATGACCATCACATGACGTCATTATCACATGATAATCATCTATATCTTTGCAGGAAGCTTTTTAGAGTAAGGAAAGACTGTTCACAAAGTCCATCCGAATCTAAAGAGAGAAGCTTAACAACATTACTGAATGTTATCGATACGTTAGTTTTATATAAGTATCCAAGTTTTATTTGAAAATAACTTTTTCAACGATAGATGATTTATCAGGTGACTTTTATTTATCATATTTACCAACCCCTCCGCTCCGGCAGGATATGACACAAGGTCAATTTTTAAGCGGAGTTTGACAGGTTTTAATTCAGAGTATTCCTTCTCCTAGACTAGTTGCCACACCAAGGCTGAAGAACCTAGTCAGTCCTACTATTTACCCATAGCTGGAGGGAGAATAATTGGATTCATACCTTTCCCAAGGGTATTAGTGCTATGTGAAATGCAATCAATCTCGTCCAGGATTTGAACTCGTGTCGCCGTGTCCATTCCCTACGACGATAACCATTACACCACGGCACCTTCTTGACTTTTATTTATAGGCAGCAAACATACCTGATTGCTGCTACCTTGAACTCAAGTAAAATAAACATGCCATCATTTTATAACAATCCCATGATATCAAGCAATACCTTTGAAGCATTTTATGATAAATATATATATGATACATATGATACACACACACATATATATATATGTATATGTGTGTGTGTGTGTGTGTGTGTATGTGTGAGAGTTTACCATCCCCTTCGCACGACATGGATGCGATACAAGGTCAATCTTTAAGCAAAGTTTTGCAGGTTTGAATTCAGAATTTCCTTCTCCTAGACCAGTTGCAGTACTAAGGTCACTGAGTCCAGTCTGCCCGACTATTGATCCATAGCTGGAGGGGGAATAGTTATTCATACCTTTCCCTAACAGCCTCACCCAGGAATTGAATTCGAGTTACCGTGTCCATTTTCTATAATGATAGCCATCACACAACCAGGGCCTCTAAATAAATGGGAAGGAGAGTGTCTGTCTGAGTAGGTGTGGGGGAGGATTGCGTGGGGTGGAGGATGATGTTCATTTATTATGAAGACACAAACTAACATTACTGTGTACTTAACTTAATTCAGCGGTGGACAATTTGGTTTCTTCGACTCCAAAAATAGACAGCCATCTTTTAAAAATTGAATTTCTTTTTTAATTTACATTTCGTTAAAATGACTTTAAAGCTTCCCCCCCCCAATATCTTTGCTTGGATCGATGTGTCGATAGACTTATTATTTTCGTTCGTAAAATTCGATCATGTTCAACTGCGCCAGTCAATTTAAGATTCAGTTGTCCTGTTATTGATTTGATGTTGGTTAATTGGACAATACATTTCATTTCGTGGGGGAAAACATTTTAATGAACAATTTAATATAAGTTTACATGGTCTATTTTGCCACAAACTTATCCAACCTTTCAAGAAATAAGAGATTCGATATAAGTCTTCTTCTTTCTTTGTTTAATGGCATATCAACCTTTGTTAGGTTATTTAATGCCAAAGCTATTCTCCTAGAAGAACGGTAGTGGTACTATTTAACCCATAGCTGGGAGGATAAGGGGGTTCATACCATTCCCAACGGTATTTGCCCGAAAGCGAACGTAATAGCGCGACTGGAGTACGAACTCGCTTACTACGATTCCACTGTCCATCGCTTTAACCATTACACCACGAGGACACCCCCTCGATATAAGTGTTGTCTAGCTCTCGTACTCAACCTATTTTCATTCGTGATTATACGACATCAGTCGGAAAACAGCCCAGTCGGCCTGGGGAGGGGCTGCAGAATACACCGACTGAATCTCTGCAGAGGAGTAAGACATTCTCCCAACTAAAAAATCTGATAGCGAGTTTCCAGCCTTGGAGATTTGGGGAATGTGGAATATTCCTTTATTGCCATTGCTCCAGGGTTCACTCTGACCCGGAGTGGTTGCACCTGATAGGGTCCCATCTACGGGTCAAACAGAACAAACAAAGAACTGATGTTAAATTGTGACTATTATATAACAATACTTAAAACCATTTAACCGTGCGCAAAAAAGAGCTGAGGCATGTTTTAGAATGTTATGAACAAAATATGTTTACAAATGATATATATTTGATATATATGTATAAAGAGGATTTTGCATTAAATAACCTACAATGGTTGATATGCCATGAAACCCAACCCAACCCAACCAAATTATATATATTTAATATATATGTATAAAGAGGATTTGACATTAAATGACCTACAATGGTTGATATGCCATAAAACCCAACCCAACCCAACCCAACCCAACCAAATCATATATATTTAATATATATGTATAAAGAGGATTTGGCATTAAATAACCTACAATAGTTGATAAGCCATAAAACCCAACCCAACCAAATCATATATATTTAATATGTATAAAGAGGATTTGGCATTACATAACCTACAATAGTTGATATGCCATAAAACCTAAACAAACAAAATCCGATATATCTAATATATATGTATAAAGAGGATTTGGCATTACATAACCTACAATAGTTGATATGCCATAAACCCAAACAAACCAAACCATCAGCCTGAAAATATTCCATATATTTATCATTAACAAGAAAGTGACATGCTTAGGGAAGTGGCGTCTTCGTTTCCCTCAAAGTACTTCCCCATGTGTATTCACAAAATTACTCGTGCGTCCATTTCACTTTTCAAAATCTATGTTTAACGTTCTTAATTGGGACAAGACTCCGAAGCGAATAATCTGATCTAAAGAGCACCTCACATGTCATAGATGACGATATATGACTTCCGAGGAGCTATTCAACAGAATAAGTGCACCTCATGTAGTCCAGACTCTTATCGCTATTCACAGTGAGCAGTATCATTTCTGAGATAGCTGTATCCATGTTCAAAAAGATTACGGTGAAAAGTATATAAATTAATTTTAATGTCAAATTACCCAAGCATTTGAGTATATATATATATATAGGTGCCCGTGGTGTAATGGTTATCGTCGTAGGAAATGGACACGACGACACGAGTTCAAATCCTGGACGAGACTGATTGCATTTCACATAGCACTAATACCCTTGGGAAATTATTCTCCCTCCGGCTATGGATAAATAGTAGGGCAGACTAGGTTCTTCAGCCCTGGTTAGGCAACTAGTCTAGGAGAAGGAAAACTCTGAATTCAAACCTGTTAAACTTCGCTTAAAAATTGACCTTGTGTCATATCCTGTCCGAGCGGAGGGGTTGGTATATATATATATATATATGGTGCATTTAATAAGTTTCCAGACTTTTGTGTAAAGGCTTTTAAAATTGTGGTAGACTCTTGAAAATTCACTATGTTATTGCTATATATCTAATGAGATGACTGGCCAATTTTTATGATTTCAGGTTCAAATCAACAGCTACAGCATGGACTAGAATACACCCTACTAAAGCCTGATTGTCACAGCTGTGCGAATTTCAAAAATGCAATCTGGACTTTAGAAGAACGATATGCAATAAATTATGTTTTAAACTTGGAAAAATGCCACAGAAACCTATGGAATGCTTCAGACTGCTTTTCGACCATCTTGCATGAATCGAGCATCAGTTTTTAAGTGGCATAAGAGATTCAAGGAAGGCAGGGAGTCTGTGAGGGATGACGAGTGGTGTGGTAGGAGTAAGGAAATCAATACACCAGAGTTGATTGGCCAAAGGGTTAGGGTTAGGGTTACTATGTTGAGGTTTTAAGGGAGTTCAGCAAGAGATCTATTCGGAAGAGGCCAGCACTCTTCAAATCAGGTCAGTGGCATTTCCACCAGGACAATGCACCAGTCCACAACTCCATCCTTGTCACACACTATTTGACCAAGATGGGCATCAAGACAGTTCCTCGGCCTCCCTATAGTCCAGACCTTGCTTCTTGTGATTTTTGCTTATTCCCTAAGCTCAGAGGCTGTCGTTATGAGACAATTGAGGAGATGAAAGAGGCAGTGACGAAGATCATTGACACGCACACACAAGAGGACTTCCATGGCGCCTTCCAGAAGTTGTTGGAACGGTACAACAAGTGCATTGTAGCCAGAGGATTACTTCGAAGGGAAATAGAGTTTCATGTGTGTACTATCAATAAAAGTGCTCATACGAAAAAAGTCTGGAAACCTATTTAATGATTCTTGTATATGTATATATATATATATAACTTGTGTGTGTGTGTGTGAGAGAGAAAGAGTGAGAGAGAGAGAGAGAGAGAGAGAGAGAGAGAGAGTTTACCGTCCCCCTCCGTACAAGCGGGATGTAACGCAAGGTCAATTTTTAAGCAAAGCTGAGCAGGTTTGAATTCAAAATTTTTCTTCTCCTCGACTGGTTGCAATACTAAGTTTACAAAGTCCTGTCTGCCCTACTTTTTATCCATAACTGGAGGGAAAATATTTCGATTCATACCCTTCACACAGGATTTGAGCTCGAGTTACCGACTATTCAATGAAATGTAAAAGGGACGGAAATTGGAAGTAAATCTGACTGTATAAATAAATCTGACTGTATAAGAATGTACAGAGATGAAAAAACACATGGTCTCCAGAAGATGATTTTATTTTTTGAATTTTTTGCCAACGTTAAACGTTTCGGTTTTTAGACCTTCGTCAGGGTGAGTGAGTTATTAAATGAAACGAAAAAGATGAGAAAGTTTTAAAACATTCTATTTCCGTTGGTAGCGTTCTGTTTCAAATTTGTGTGTTGCAATTAGAATTCTAAAATTAATTCATAAAAAAGATGTTTATTTCTGTCTAGTTTGGGTGGGATATTTTCGGAATGCCTTCAATGTCTACCCCTCGCCCAAATTCCCCTGTAGATAATCGATCGATATATTAGAAAGCGCTTAGGAACAGAACTTTGGGCAACTTTTTTTATCAATCAAGAAATAAGCAACAAATCTAGAGAGAAAAAAAAATAAGATCATGAAAAAGGAAAGTTCTGCCGTGTTTAACCAAAATTTTTAAAACTATAACTTGACGCCCAAATACATGATATATATATATATATATATATATATATAGAGAGAGAGAGAGAGAGAGAGAGAGAGAGAAGAAGAAGAAGAAGAAGAAGAAGAAGAAGAACCGCAAATAAGAAAAAGCTTTTTCATGAAAAGAATGCTTGATGCTACTTAAAACCTTATGTTTTTTTTGTTATCCACAATTTTAGTTACTTATGTTTTTTGTTATCCACAATTTTCAGATATTAATGTGATAAAAAGTGGCTAGTCAAGCTTATTACGTTGGAAAAAAAGTCTTGTTGCTGTTGATTAAAAAAAAGAACATTCAAAAGATTTCAATGTTCTAGTCTTTCTGGAGAGTGTGGAATACCATTTTAATGACATCACTTCCTGGTCCTCTCTGACTCGGAGTGGTAGTACCTGTTAGGTTCCCATTTATGGGTCAAAAAATCCATTTGAAAATTGTTTGTCTTTGATAGGAATACTTGATATCACATAACTGCAAATTCTTTGTAGTAGAATAGTTACTTGAAGCTATAACTGCTTACATATGATTATTATAAGTTAATTGAAACTTTGACTCCGGAGTGGTAGTACCTGTTAGGGTCTCATCAATGAGTCAAAAAGATCTATTTGAAAATTGTTTGTATTAGATAGGAATACTTAAAAGCATAACTGTGAGGGCAAATTATTGTTACTAATTAGGAATAATCAATGAAAAGAAGTCCTTCTACAAAAGAGTACATTCTATTTTGCCAGATTCAAGGAAGGCTTTTTTCTTTTTTTCTTTTCGCTTTTTTTTTCATCGAGCGATTCAAATGAGTAATAATGACTGAACACCCTCTTTTTTAATTAAAAAGAGTATGGAGGTGGCCATGCCAATTTTTCAAGCTAACTTTCCACAAATAAAACTGGAATTTTAAATCTAAAAATGTAATTATATTTTTCATTTACTTGAATGTTAGTCGCTGATTAAATTTCATTAGATTTCCTCAGTCAGCAAGAGGAGTTATTGTTATGCTCTTCCTTGCCATTACTCCCAGGTCCACTTTGACCCAGAGTGGTTGTACTTGTTAGGGTCCCACCTATGCATCAAATAGATCTATTTGAAAATTATTGATAGCAATAAGTGCATTCAAGTGGGTGCAAACAAATGATTGTTATTAAACAGGATTATTAATGTTTGATAGGAATAATTGAAACAATTTAAATGTATGCAGATTATGTCTTAAGAATAGTTATTTGAATCAAAAATTGTTTACAAAGGTTTATAGCTATTAGTTACTTGAAATCATATGACCGTGTGCACAAATTGTCTGTTTTGGCACGAAACCAGACAAAGGATTTTTGGACCTGAAATCTCGCCGTATCCGGAAGTGGTAAGGGGACGCGAAAGAGAGTTGGTTGGAGAAAGGAGCTGACAGGCAGTTGGCGTGGAACCACGGACAGATGCGGTCGACTCCGGAGACAGTAGCAGAGAAGATAGGGTCCAGCGACGAAGATTGAGTCAAGATGAGTCGGCCTTCCAGTTGCTTTGTGGAATTTTCGCTAGTAACCCACGCTAGCGTCAGGAAGGCAAAGTGTTGCATAACTCTCTTTCTGCTCTTGAGTTAACCCCAAGCATTGTTCGTGTTTGTTCGTTTGTCCTTCTATTTTCTCCGGCCCCCATCGATCGTATTCTTGTAGTGGCAAGAAATGTGCGTTACCCCACTCGGACCACTAGTTGATCACCGGCCAAAAAGTGACATGGTTAGAAGACTGATGAACGTGTGTGTGGGGGCCTGAGGGGGTATCGTTACAAATAATCAGATAGAAATGGTTACTTTAAACCATACGAGGATCATTAAATAGGTTTCCAGACTTTTTTCGTATGGACACTTTTATTGATAGTACACACATGAAACTCTAGTTCCCTTCGAAGTAATCCTCTGGCTACAATGCACTTGTTGTACCGTTCCAACAACTTCTGGAAGGCCCCATGGAAGTCCTCTTGTGTGAGCGTGTTAATGACCTTCGTCACAGCCTCTTTCATCTCCTCAATTGTCTCATAACGACAGCCTCTGGGCTTAGGGGATAACCAAAAGTCACAGGGAGCAAGGTCTCGACTATAGGGAGGCTAAGGAACTGTCTTGATGCCCATCTTGGTTAAATAGTCTGTGACAAGGATGGAGTTGTGGACTGGTGCATTGTCCTGGTGGATATGCCACTGACCCGATTTGAAGAGTGCTGGTCTCTTCCCAAGGAATCTCTTGCTGAACTCCCTTAAAACCTCAACATAGTAACCCTAACCCTTTGGCCAATCAACACAGGTGTATTGACTTCCTTACTCCTCGTACACCTCTCATCATCCCCCACAGACTCCCTGCCTTCCTTGAATCTCTTATGCCACTTAAAAACTGATGCTCGATTCATGCTAGATGGTCGAAAAGCAGTCTGAAGCATTCTATACGTTTCTGTGGCATTTTTTCCAAGTTTAAAACATAATTTTTTTGCATATCGTTCTTCTAAAGTGTCCTCACGTCTAGATTGCATTTTTGAAATTCACACAGCTGTGACAATCAGGCTTTAGTAGGGTGCATTCCAGTTGCTGCTGTAGCTGTTCATTTAAACCTGAAATCATAAAAGTTGGTCCGTCATCTTATAAGATGTATAGCAATAACATAATGAATTTTCAAGAGTCTACGACAATTTTAAAAGCCTGTACAAAAAAAAGTTTGGAAACTTATTGAAGGCATCACGTCCGTATACTGCCTAGTCTGCTGGGCGATACAATACACCGACTGCACCTCTGCAGAAGGGTAAGACCGCCCCCCAACGAGTGTCCTGGATAGTACACTAAACACTCTAATGTTGAGGTCCCAGTGATGCTGGAACTTTGGGGAATGCAGAGCAACCCTTCATTACCATTGCTCCCCGGTTCACTCTGACCCGGCGTGGTAGCAACTGGTAGGGCCCTTTCTATTGGTTAAATAAAATTAAACTGCATACTTATGCTAAATTGAATTGTTTGAATTTGAACTGTTTGACTAAACTGAATAGCTTGAAATAGAAATGTTTTTGACAATTAAACTGTGTACTTATGCTAAACTGAATTGTTTGAATAGAACTGATTATTTCTATAAAAATGGATTTGGCGTTAAATAACCTATAAAGATTGACATGCTATAAAACCCAACCAACCAACCTTTAAACCATATAAATGTGTATAGATTATTACTATTAGAAAAGAAATACTTGAAATCGTACAACTATGCACAAATTATTCGTATTAGTTAGGAATAGTTGATAGCATAAAACTGTGGTCAATTAACTCATTATGAAATAGAAATAGTTACTTGCGTATAAATAGTTAATTGCGTATAAATTATTACAATGAGAAAAGAATACTTGATACTGAACAGCTGTGCGAATTATTTAAATTAGATAAGAATACTTGATATAATTTAACTGTGCAAACAAACGATTATAGACTTTTAAAAAAGTGAATTTTAAAAAATGCAAAGAAACGTAGAAAATATAATTCTGAATTCAATGAAATATCAAACTTCGGTAATAAATGACCCATTTGGAGTTGATATGCCGTTAAACAAATAAACCAAAACGATTCTATCAATAGTTAGGACAGCAATCAAACATTTACAAATGAATTAAATCTCGGCATTCAATGACTCATTAGGAGTTGATATCCCATTAAACTAATAATTCCACACACACACAAAATAAATACACACTTGAAAGGGTTAGTATTGTATCGGTTGGCGTCTTTGGCAACTTCAACTCCTTTGGGTTTCACTTTCGAACAAATATCCAAAGGAAAGGCATGAGCTCGTCTCTTTTTGTGAAATACTTACCTGAATGTGAAAAATTTAAGAAGCGTGAAAAGTCCAGGGAGAAGATTTTGGAAATGATTTTGCCGGGAAGTGAGACTTATCAGATGACCGTTTGTGGTGATGTGCTACCGTCTCTTGATTGGTATTTTTGAATCTATGTTGTTTCCGACCTGTAAAAAAAAAATAATAATTAAGATATTGATACAGAATAATAAATTATTTAATGTTAATTGAAATATCAATTCCCTTTTCTAGTGGGTAGAGTGTTAACCAATGGTCTGAGAGACTTGGGTTCAATCCCAGGTCGCGTCATACCAAATACTTTAAAAATGATACTTGATACTTACTTGCTTAACACTCAGCAATATAAGGTACGTATCAAAGGTATTTTATTTATGTCATGCATCCTAGATGCATCAAGGAAGGTCATCAGTGATGCACTGTTTTCCTCGCCGATTTCGGGTTTTGCATCATATCGACTCCAACAGCAACCCCGGTATGACTCTAGAAGAGTCAAACCGCCTCCTTGATAGCCACGTGGCACGCACCGTAACATTGCTAAAACAATATAAGTTACTTATCAAAGGTATAATAGAGCAATCCAGGGAGAGTAGTAGCGCCCTCCCCAACATCTTGGTGTAGTAGATATTGAAAAGAGAGCCTTCTGGTCGCCCTCGACTACGGCCGCCAACAACAACTAACAACAAAATATCAACCAGAAAAAAAAAAAACGATCACAATGACGATATAAAAAAAACTATTTTATAAACAACTGTAAATCGATCCCCTGAGAATCGTGCAAGAGAATATAATTTGACTATACTGACAAATGGTATACATCATCATCATCATCATCATGTCATGCCATCGGCATGGATATCCTTGACCCTCTCTCGCCACCCCTCCCTATCGTTCATCGCTTCTAGCAAGTCCTCCGGGCTACACCCCGTATCCACACTGAGCTGCTGTTTGTAGGTTCGAGCTGGTCGCCCTGTTTTTACTCGTCTATGTGAAGGGGTTCATTGGAGTATATCACTTATGAGCTCGTCCCTACTTCTCCAGCAGTGTCCTGCAAGTCTGGTTCGTCTAACTTTGATAGTTTTCGTGATGAGTGGTACGTGGCCGTATAGCTGCTGCTTTGTGGGGTGTTGCCTCCAGGACTTGTTCAATATTGCTCGCAGCATTCTTGTGTAGTTGCCGTCAAGCTTTTTCTCCATCCGTTTAGTCAGCTTCCATGTAGTGCATCCATATAGCCGTATCGACACGACCACTGATTGGAAGAAAATGCGTTTCATTTTATCGGTCTGGTCTGACTGCCATATGACCGATAGCCTATTGATAGCTGTCTTGGAACATGAGACACACAAAATTATCTGGTATTTTGCAGAAGAAACGGAATACGCATTCTGGTCGGAAAACAAGATCTAGTTTTGATTAACAAGCGGATTTCCTTGATCTTACAGATCATAGAGTGATAGTTATAGAAAACAATAAGCAACTGAAAATACCATGACCTTGCCTGAAAACTAAAAAAATATGGAATATCAAAGCGACAGTAACTTCTAAAAACATGCTCTCCAATCAACTGGGGCTGTAGAATACACCGACTGCATCTCTGCAGAAGGGATAAGACCCCCTCCAACGAGCGCTTGGTACAGTCACAAAATGATTAGTACAAGGACTGGAGGACTTGGGAGTAAGAGGACTAGTGGAGACTATCCAAACAACAGCATTGTTGAGATCGGCCAGAATTTTAAGATACGTCCTGTTGACTCGAGGAGACTTACGATTACTCAGACTCCAATCACTCAGACTCCAATGAAAAACCATCAGCTAACGTTGGTGTGAAAAAAAATCTCAAAAGAGTAGAATAATGATAATAATAATCATTATTATTATTACTTCCTTCCAGGTTTTTTTTTTTTTTCTTTTGCTATCATAAGGCTCCTTGGTTTGGTTCCGGGGTCTAAATTTCAGACCCCTCATTCTTAAAATCAACTTCTCTAATCATTTCAAGGATTTCCGTGTGAACGGATTTTATCCAGTAAACATTCAACGTGACGTGGGATAAAGGATTAAGCTGCATCTCGACCTCCCTCCTTCCCTCCCTCCCTCCACTCTCTCTCTCTCTCTCTCTCTCTCTCTCTCTCTCTCTCTCTCTCACTCACTCACTTCCAATGATTTGGAGATTTACAGATTAAATGAGAAAGAAAAGAAAAAAAGAAAAATTGCATAAAAAGAAAGAAAGAAAGTGAGGATGGATGATAACGTAAGTACTGAAAGAAAGAAAGAAAGAAAGAAAGAAAGAAAGAAGGTGAGGATGGATGATAACGTAAGTACTGAAAGAAAGAAAGAAAGAAAGTGAGGATGGATGATAACGTAAGTACTGAAAGAAAGAAAGAAAGAAAGAAGGTGAGGATGGATGATAACGTAAGTACTGAAAGAAAGAAAGAAAGAAAGAAAGAAAGAAAGAAAGAAAGAAAGAAGGTGAGGATGGATGATAACGTAAGTACTGAAAGAAAGAAAGAAAGAAAGAAAGAAAGAAAGAAGGTAAGAAGATGGATGATTGGTAAGAAAGAAAGAAAGAAAGAAAGAAAGAAAGAAAGAAGAAAAACGAAAGAGAGAAAGAAAGGGGGAAGGGAATCTGGACGATAACGTAAGTATCAAACGAAATGAAAACAAAGAAACAAATAAAAAAAGAAAGAAAAGACACGTATACATTAATTGAATCCAAGTTTTAAAAAAAATAAACTAAGAAAGAAAGAAACAGAGAAAGAAAATATCAATGAAAAAAATGATCCATTAACATTTAATGAACAGAAAGAAAGAAAGAAAGGAGGAAAAGAAAGAAATTTTACTCTCCCGAAAATCAAACAGATATGACGTCAGCTGAAAAGCAACGATCCGAAATAGTACCGACAGGAATTGCAATAGAAGCATTTTAAAAGCTGAACATGAAGTCAATAATTATTGTCACTGTTTCCATTTAATGAATTGACTGCCGGATATACTGCAATCATTTCACTTTTGAGATGATAATTCAAATAAAATAACGCAATCAAAAGAGTGTGGAGTTACCCGTTTCGTTACCATTACTCCCAGGTCCACCAAGACCCGGAGTGGTAGTACCCGTTAGATCTGTATCAATTGGTCCGTTTGAAAATTATTACAATTGGAATACTTGAAACCATATAACTGTGGACAGGGACATGGAAGTAAACGAGTTTGAACACCAGTTGCGCTATTACGTTCACTTTAGGACTAATGCCCTTGGGAAAAGTATAAACCCCTTCATAACTATAGCATGTATTTTTTCAATTTCTTCGCACGAGCAGGATGTACCAGTAACAGTTTTGAATTCAAAGTTTTCTTTCTCCTTGACTGGTTGCCACACTAACCTTAAAGAGCACAGTCTGAGCAAAATGCAAAATGTAAACAGCGACTTGGATTCGAACTCTGTTCACCGTCTCCATTTTCATCCGACGATAACCACTACAACACGAGCACCTCCAGCTATGTGTTAAATAGTACTATACTGTTTATGGTACATCAACCATTGTAAGTTATCAATGCCAAATGCATTTTTATACATATGAACAGTTCTATTTTAAACAATTCAGTTTAGCATAAGCATACTGTTTAGTTCTATTTGACCCATAGATTAGAACCTATCAGGTACCACCACACCGGGCCAGAGTGGACCTGGGAATGATGACCATGAAGTTGTACTCTGCATTCCCCAAAGCTCCAGTATTAGTGGAACCCACCATCAAGTTGTTTAGTGTCATATCTACGACACTCTTTAGAGGGTCTTACTCCTCTGCAGAGAAGCAGTCTGTGTCCGATTAAAGTTTTGTCGATGGTACTGCTGACATTTTCAATTTTCTTGTAGAGATTTTCGAGCGAGAAAGAATTAATCTAAACATTACTCACTAGATTTATTTTATCGATAGGTTTTGTTTGGTTTCGCCGTTTAATGGCATGTCAACCCTTCAAGAGTAATTTAATGCCGACATTTGATACAAGTATCAATGAGTAGAGTGTTCGCTAATGGTCCGGGAGACCGGGGTTCAATCCCAGGTCGAGTCATACCAAAGACTCAAAAAATGGTACTTGATGCCGCCTTGCTTAAAACTCAGCATTATAAGGTTAGAATCAAGGGTAAAGTGGAGCAATCCAGGGAAAAGAATAGCGCCCTCCCGTTCACCTTGGTGTAGTAGCTATTGAAAAGGCAGCCTTCGGGTCACCCTCAGCTGAGGTCGTCAACTTTACTTTTTATATAGTTTCAAGTATTTCTATCTAATACTAATAATTCATATGCAATTATATGGTTTCAATTAACTGCTTTTATTTAATGATAATAATAATAATGATGATGATAATAATAATGATAATTATAATAATGATAATTATGATATGTTTGCACAGTTATATGATTTCAAGTATTTTCATCAAATACAAATAATTTGCATACAGTTGTACAATCTCAAGTATTTTTATCTAATAGTAATAATTTTCAAACTGATCTATTATAGCGAGTTTTTGTCTTGGCTTGCACATTTTCGCCGGCTGAACGACTGAACACAACATTGTGTAGATTTTTTTAAAGACAAAATTTGTCGTTCCCTGGTTTTGAAACAAAAACGAATTACGATAATATCTACGTCTACCATCTCCGTGATGACATGGGATCATTTCAGGGGAAACGCATACATTGCCTCAGACAGTGAGCTAAATACCTTTCGACTTTAAAAAAACTCTGAGGCAAATTTCGGGTTCATCAACAGAAAGGAAAGAATAAAATTGAAAAAGAACGAAATGCAGCTTGACAAGCATGTGAGTAGAACAATGAATAAAAATATTGGTTGGTTGGATTTTATAGTATATCAACCTTTGTAGGTTATTTAAAACCAAATCCATTTTTATGAAAATAGTTCTATTTCAAACAATTCAGTTTAGGATAAGTACGCTGTTTAAATGTAAGTACATTTCTATTTCAAGCTATTCAGTTTAGTCAAGCAGTTCTAATTCAGCTAATTCAGTTTAGTATAAGTACAGATTTTGTTTACGCACAGTTAAATGTCAAAACAGTTCTATATTAAACAAATCAGTTTAGTGTTAGTACAGTTTCAATGTCAAAAAATAGTTCCACTTCAAATAATTCAGTTTAGCATAAGCTCGCAATTTAAATGTAAGTACACTGTTTAATCGTCTAAAACATTTCTATTTCAAGCTCTTCAGTTTAGTCAAACAATTCAGTTTAGCATAAGTATGCCGTTAGTTCTATTTAACCCATAGATAGGACTCTTATCAGGTACTACCACTCCGGGTCAGAGTGGACCTGGGAGCGATGGCTATTAAAGGGTATTCCGAATTCCCCAAAGCCCCAGCATTACTGGAACCTAACCAGCAGATTGTTTAGTGTCATATCCAGGACACATGTTGGGAGGGTCTTACCCCTCTGCAGAGAAGCAGTCGGTGTATTCTACAGCCCCAAATATGTTGGCAGTGGCTGGAGGCCTAATATCAATTTAAGGAGCCTTGGACATAGTAGAAGACTATTCTTTGATAGAAGTGATTATTCAAGTAAAAACAATGCTAGGAAGTTTAGAATAGAATCATGTTCAAGTAAGAGCCGATTAAAGAAAGCGAAAGGAAATTAAGACTAACACACACTAAAAAGATATCATCATCATCATCATATCGCGCTGGTAGCACGGATATCCCTGACCCTCTCTCGCCACTCCTCCCTATCGTTCATCGCCCTAGGTAGGTCTTCAGGACAACATCCCGTATCCTCACATAGCTGCTGAATGTACGTTCGAGCTGGTCGTCCTGCTTTTGCGCGGCCATGTGTGGGGATCCATAAGAGTACATCTCTTATGAGTTCATCTCTGCTTCTCCAGCAGTGTCCTGCATGTCTGGTTCGTCTAACTTGAATAGTTTTCGTGATAGGGGGCAGGTGGCCGTACAGTTGGTGTCTTGTGGAGTGTTGCTGCCAGGACTTGTTCAGGATTGCACGCAGCATTCTTGTGTAATTTCCATCTAGCTTCTTCTCCAGCCGTTTTGTTAGCGTCCATGTAGTGCATCCATATAGCAGTATCGATGTGACCGCTGCCTGGAAGAAACTGCGTTTCATTTTATCGGTTAGGTCTGATTTCCATATAATCGATAGCCTATTGATAGCTGTCCATGCTTTCGTTAACCTCGTTTCGATGTCCTTTTCGGTTGATTCGACGCTGCTTCCCAGATACGTGAACGTTAGTTCGATCGGGGAACTACTGCTGCTCCTCTATAAGAGTGGCTTCTATAGAAGAGAATAAAACAGCCATCGAAAGATAACCAAAAAGATATATTAGTAAATAAATATCAACTAATTAAAATAGTCCAGTGCTTCAAGAAGAGAAATATATTTCTTAGCGAAATATCTCGAAATATTGGACTATACAGAGTAGAACGATAAAATTGTCGCCCTAGAAAAGACATGATTCCATTTCTATTTAATGAAAGCCGATTTTCTTTTTTTGCTGCAGACCATCTACTAGTTGGCCAGTTGTGTACAAATCTCAAGACCAATAGGAGCCTTCTATCATGTCTGAAAGTGACACAATGTTCAACGAGCGAGATCGGAGATGCACCGCTGTACAACTCATGCTCTCTACCGATCCAAGTTATGACAACAGGACCATTGCCAGCACCCTCAAAATGCGAATCTAGATTGCCACGAATAACAGGAACGAGCCCAGGGTGATGAAAACAAAGTTTCCAGCTACGGTTATGGTCATTGGTGTGGTTTCAAGTAAGGGCCACATCATGCCACTTCACATCTTCGAAGTCGGCTTGAAAGTCAACACCAAAGTGTACCTGGATGTGCTGAAGAGTGTGGTGCAATCAGGTGGCCGGTGGTAGACCCTGGGTGTGGCAGCAGGACTCGGGGCCGGCCCACAAGTCCAAAGAGACCCAGGCTTGGCTTCAGAAGGAGTGCTACGACTTTCTACCCTTCTCTCACCGCCCCCCTCCATCCCCGACCTGGACCCGCTGGACTACTTCGTTTTGTCATACGTCGAGAACATCACCAACATGACCTTCCACAACACCAAAGCTAGCCTGATCGCCGCCATCTGCCGAGTATTCGCCGAGCTCCCGCCGGCGCGTGTGGAAAAGGCATGCTCCCAGTTCCGGATCCGTATCGAGGCGGTGATTGAGGCTGAAGGCGGCTACATTGAATAGATGTTAGCTCTACTACATAATCAATTTACCTGAATTGATTTTTTTCAATAAATTTTTTAAAATAATGCTGTAGTGTTGTTTTCTTTCGGACGACAATTTTATCGTTCCACCCTGTATCAGGAAGGCGTAAGGTCTCGAAGCTCTGGTCTTTTCCTTTAAGAAGGGAATGAAACTGGAAGTCATCTCCCGGAGATAAGTAAAAAAAATGTACCCAAAAATGCAAGGATTACTCGTGGAGATAAACGATAAAGGATCTAATCTATGGTGCAACTCGACGTTACGTATGACTATCTTTATCGATGACATTTTTTATTCTGGTTGATCCTGGCCGGAATGAGAGTGTGTGAAACATCGCAAGATCGACTTGGGCGCTAATCTCTCACTATCATGACATGGATAACGGTCGACGATTCTGATTTCACTCAGTCCAACGATCAGATCTCAATTCTCTTGTCTATGATCCCCCTGTAATCGACCACAGGGGACAGGGTGGGTTGTGGAGCAGCAGTACAACCAAT
Source organism: Sepioteuthis lessoniana (assembly GCA_963585895.1). NCBI lineage: Eukaryota > Metazoa > Mollusca > Cephalopoda > Myopsida > Loliginidae > Sepioteuthis > Sepioteuthis lessoniana. The sequence continues at coordinate 16,779,798 of OY757940.1, read as the reverse complement.
ACTGTCCCAGGCTGAAATTCATCTGCCAATCACCTGATAGCTTCCCTGGGTGTATGCAACCCTTGGTTTGGTTTGGTTTGGTTTTATGGCATATCAACCATTGTGTGTCAGTTAATACCAAGTCCATTTTATACATGTAAACAGTTTTATTTCAAACAATTCAGTTTTGCATAAGTACACAGTTTAAATGTCAAAATCAGTTCAATTTCCTGCTATTTAGTTTAGTCAAAAAAGTTAAATGGTTCCAGGTATTGTTATGTATCACCAACTGTTAAATTAAACATCAATCATTCATTTACACACAGTTAAATGTCAAACAGTTCTATTTCAAACAATTCAGCTTAGCATAAGCACACAGTTTAGTTCTACTTGATCTATAGATAGGACCCTATCAGGTGCTACCACTCCGGGTCAGAGTGGACCTAGAAGCGATTGCAATGAACAGGTAATCCGCATTCTCCAAAGCTCCAGCCTCACCATCAAATTGTTTTGTGTCATATACAGGACATTCTTTGGGGGAGTCTTATCCATCTGTAGAGATGCAGTCGGTGTATTCTACTGTCCCAGCAAACTGGACCAAGCAACCCTTGATTCCGACAAAAAAAAAGCATCTCTCGCGTGGGCCTCCAAAAACTTCATCATCATCAAGTCGCGCAGCCAGCCCAGATTTCCCTAACTCAGTCTCGCCATTTGTCACTATCATCAATCGCTCTCGGAAGGTCTTCTAGGTGTTATATAATTACGGAATGATGTTTTTATATTAATCATTTTTCGTTAATTATATTTTATCATTCGGTTTGGTTGGGCTTTTAAATATTCGGCACTTAGTGCAAGTGCACACACATTGAGTACAGTTCACCCTCGGGCGCAGAGGATATGACAATCACAAATGTCATAATAAAAACCCCAGATAGGAAATGTCACTGGGGTGTGAAAGACGTCATGCTCGGAAGCGATGAGCTGAGAATTTGGTGATTTTGAAAAAGAGTTAGTTGAGTTCTGACTCTGGGGCGGGCCAGTCCAGCTGGGGGTTGACTGTGGGCGATTTAAGAACAGTCCGCATAGTAAAAATTGTGTCTCTCTCTCCTCGTGTCAAGAAGTAAATAAACGTGCAATGTGGGCCTGATGAGCCCAGCTGATCATGGACCCAAATCTGAGTCCAGGCAAGTATGCCTGATTATAGCTTAAATTGGACAGCAAGGTCCAGTGCTATATAAGAGGAACAAAGATGTCAGTGTTGCAGCTGGCCCACCCGAAGGTGACCCAGCCTAAGTCTACCTTTGTTAGACAGTGCTCGCAAGCGTTAAAGCTAACTGCAAATTAATGCTGTCAACCTCGACGCCGGAGCCAGACTGTTGCTGTAGAATACGCCAACTGCATCTCTGCGAAGGGATTCCATGTGTGGGTCAAATAGAACTGTTTAAACATTTAACAGTGTGCAAACAAATGTCAAATTTTTATTGTTACATGGCAATACTTGAAACTATTTAAATATGTGTAAATAAAACTATTTGTGTTAGCTATACTTCGAACCATTTAACTGTATGCAAACAAATGAATTGAATTGAATTAGTGTTAGCTAGCAATACTTGAAACCGTTTAACTATGTCCAAAGAAATAAGCTCAAGCTTGTTTAAATGTGACTGACAAACTATTCATTCTCAGGATTTTGCATTGAATAACCTACAAGGGTTGACATGCTTTAAAACCTAACCATCTAACCAACCCACCAAAATAACTGCAAGTCACAAAGTATAATGAAGTTATACGATAGATTATTTAACTCACTCAATTATATCAACAGTTCTTCTGGTTCCAACTGGTCACTAATCTCTCTTTCCTCCTCGACCCTATGTCGCGTTTCCATGGTAATAACAAGGAATATCAGCCGCCATTACAACCGGAGAAATAATATCATTTGTAATAAAAATGAATGATAAAAAAAAGACAAACCGGAAATGTGAAAAACCAGTGAAACGTAACTGTTTGTTCTGCTTGAGGTGCTCAACAAACAGATCTGACGAAGAACACTATAATGAGCTCGGAAGTTTCATTTCTGATGACCTGTTGAATCGATGCTAATGAAAAAAAAAAAACAAAAAAAAAAAAAACACATACAACTGATTGGATGACTGTCCGGATGCTGGATAGTTAATGATGATCCCTTTCCAAACGAATATTCAGAATAGTCAAAGAGTAAAATTTTGGTGTAGGTTGCAGAATCGAACATTAGACATTTCTGCTCGAGCCATTATCCATATAAGTGCCCAATTCTATCCATAATGACTGCATACATTCCCTGGCTTTCGAAGACCATTTCTTTTTCATTCATTATACATTTCTATAGTAAAATTAAAGGGCAATGCATTTCTATTGTAAAATTCATGAGCAGTGAATTTCTATTGTAAAATCATCAGCAATGCACTTCTATTGTAAAATCATTAGCAGGGATTTATATAGTAAAATCATTAGCAGAGCTTTTCGATCGTAAAATCATTAGTAGTGCATTTCCATTGTAAAATCATTATCAGTGCATTTCTATAGTAAAATCATCAGCAGTGCATTTTTATAGTAAAAACAATTAGCAGTGCATTTTTGTCGTAAAATCATTAACAGTACATGTCTATAGTAAAATCATTGGCAGTGCATTTCTATCGTAAAAGTCAGAAGCAGTGCATCTCGATAGTGAAATCATTAGCAGTACATTTCTATTACAAAATCATTGGTAATACATTTCTGCAATAAAATCATTAGTAATACTTGTACATTTTATATATAATAGATCAGTTCTGTCAATGAATCTGGTATCAATTCCCGACAGCAGACAATTCTTTTCTTCTGGATTTTTAATGCGTCATCGTTAAATGATTAGCAATACATTTACATCTTATATTTAATAACTATATTCTATCAGTAACGTTTGAATTAATTCATTGCTACTTACAATCCTTTTCTTCCAGCCTTACAACGGATTTCTTTAATACAAGGACTAGCAGTGCTTTTTATGGTAGAACCATTTTATATATATAAGAAAAACAAAATATTCAAAGGATATATTTTTTATATATGATAATTTGCAATCGAAACGTTTTGCTTGATATATATATATGTGTGTGTGTGTGTGTGTGTGTGTGCGTGTGTATACTTTTTTAAACAACAACCATCTTAACGACATTCATTACAGATGTTTTTAAACATATATATATATATATATATATATACATTTCTAACCGAAATTAAGATTTAAAACGGAAGTGGGCTTAATGAGGAGATAACCCTTCATCCCTCTTCTATCCCCTCCCACTCTTCTGTGTCTATTCTATTTTTTTTTATCAAAAAGATCTGAAGAAGCCGTGTTAATTTTTTTTTTTTTTTCGTGTTTTTGGAAATTTCAAAAATGCGTAACAGGATGGAAATAAATTTATAATCCTATGTGACCGGTTTCGTTGTTTTTTTTAAAGTATATATATATATATATCATCGTAAGAAATGGACGAGGTGAACTGAGGAAAAAATCCTGATCGAGGCTGTTTCTATTTCACATAACCCTAATACTTCTGGGAAAGGCATGAATCCAACTATTCTTCCTCCAGTTACTGGTAAATAGTAGGACAGACAGGACTCTTTAAACTTGATATGCCAACCAGTCAGGGAGAAGGAAAACCCTAAATTCAAACCGGTTAAACTTCGCTTAAAAGTTGAATTTGTGTTACATATTGTTCATGCAGAGGGACTGAGTATATATATATATATATATATATTTGATTAAACATAATAGACATTTTTTTGTCCACATATTTTTTTTTTAATCCTTTCGAATTGCCGTATCGATCTTATGATATTCGGTGGGAATTGGTTGATAAACCCCCCATAATTAGTTATTTACACTCAACTACACTTTCGAGAAGACTTACAATGCACCTTTCTGATACCAGTTCAATAGCACAACATTAAAAAAACAGTTATACCCAACAACAGGATTACGGAAAATTCTTACTGAAAACAATATCAGAACAAAATAATAAGCAAAAACTACAAATTCTCGAGGCACTTCATAGTAAGAATATACAGCCCAAACTTAATAGAATTAATTTTGAAATCAGTGCTAATGTTCTTAAATGTATTTAGCTACTGACACTATTTATAGAAACAAATTTAAAAAGTAAACGCTACACACGAAAACAGTATAAACGCTGATTCTTACAAATTAAGTACATTCAAAAGTTACACCACTTTGGTAATACACCCTCCCCTGATGATGGCCCAGCCAAGTACCATAAGATCGATACGGCAATTCGAAAGGATTAACAAAAATATGTCGACAAAAATGTCTATCGTGTTCAATCAAATATGTACCAATGAAGAAATGCTGCAAAAAAGGAGAAAGAACTACCAGTAAATTTCAAACCACAAAATTCCCCATGATACACACTTACACACACACAAAAAGCCGTTGGTGAAACCCAAAACCACTCCAACGCCAACACACTCACACACACACGCACACGACTATAAACATATCAAATATCAAAGGCGGGGAAAGTAGACCAAAGTAGACACACTCCTGGAAAGAGGAACAACCAAGGGTCATTTATACTGGAAACAAGATTGAGTTCAAGTCTCATTGAGTACCCCATTAAAAAGGCCTTGTGCCACATATGTTCTCTGACAAAAGCAACAAGCTGGAAACATACGTATGTGGTGCATTCAATAAGTTTCCAGACCTTTTGTACAGGTATTCAAAATTGTCGTAGATTCTTGAAAATTCTGTAGGTTTGTTATACATCTTATAAGATGACGGACCAATTTTTATGATTTCAGGTTCCAATCAACAGCTACAGAAGGAATTGGAATACACCCTCTAAAGCCTGATTGTCACAGCTGCGTGAATTTCAAAAATGCAATCTGGACGTGAGGACACTTTAGAATGACGATAAGCAATAAAATTATGTTTTAAACTTGGAAAAAATGCCACAGAAACGTATGGAATGCTTCAGACTGTTTTTGGAACATCTTGCATGAATCGAGCATCAGTGTTTGAGTGACATAAGAGATTCAAGGAAAACAGGGAGTCTGCGAGGGATGATGAGAGGTGTACGAGGAGTAAGGAAGTCAATACACCAGTGTTGATTGGCCAAAGGGTTAGGGTTAGGGTTACTATGTTGAGGTTTTAAGGGAGTTCAGCAAGAGATCTATTCGGAAGAGGCCAGCACTCTTCAAATCAGGTCAGTGGCATTTCCACCAGGACAATGCACCAGTCCACAACTCCATCCTTGTCACAGACTATTTGACCAAGATGGGTATCAAGATAGTTCCTTAGCCTCCCTATATTCCAGACCTTGCTCCTTGTGATTTTTGGTTATTCCCTAAGCTCAGAGGCTGTCGTTATGAGACAATTGAGGAGATGAAAGCAGCTGTAGGGAAGGTCATTGACACGCTCACACAAGAGGACTTCCATAGGGCATTCCATATGTTGTTGGAATAGTACAAGTGCATTGCAGTCGAAGGGGACTAGAGATTCATGTGTGTACTATCAATAAAAGCTCCCATACGAAAAAAAAAAAGTCTGGAAACTTGTTTAATGATCCTCGTATGTATAACACGTATGTAAGAACAAAATAAATAAATTTAAAAAATACAAAATTCTTCGTGGACCTTCCTATTTTAAAACACACACACACACACACACACACACACACACACACATATATATATATATATATATATATATATATATATATATATATATATATATGTGTGTGTGTGTGTGTGTGTGTGTGTGTGTGTACTTTTGAGACGAAAACGGGTCATTACGGAACTCAGGAGAACGAATTGTTCGTGGTGCATTTATTAAACTGACATCAGCTTTTCTAAACCTTCCAGACCATATTTGGCAATGTGCTTCGTTTAAAGAATCTCTTCCATAAAAACCATAAATATTTAAGCTTGTTTCTGTAGTACTTTTGCATTTTCTAAGTGTATATGTCTTTCATATTCCGTAGACACACCCATTATAAGAAGAAGGATCAAGTTGATGACTATCTTGGTTCAATCCTGCCGCGACAAAATGACTTACCAACTTAAAATTGTTCAAGCTTGTATCATTATTAAAATCAATATTTACTCATATGCATTGTAAGATAGTTATTGGAAAAAAATAATAAACGAATAAATGACGGAGAGTCTGTTATATTTGATTTGATTTGGTTTTAAGGCATATCAACCATTGTAGGTTATTTAATGCCAAATCCTCTTTGTTCATATATATCAAATATATGATTTGGTTTGGTTGGGTTTTATTGCATATCAACCATTGTAGGTTATTTAATGCCAAATTCTCTTTATACATATATATTAAATATATGATTTGGTTTGGTTTGGTTTTATGGCATATCAACCATTATAGGTTATTTAATGCCAAATTCTCTTTATACATATATATTAAATATATGATTTGGTTGGGTTGGGTTTTATGGCATATCAACTATTGTAGGTTATTTAATGCCAATTCCTCTTTATACATATATATTAAATATATATGATTTGGTTTGGTTGGGTTTTATGGTATATCAACCATTGTAGGTTATTTAATGCCAAATTCTTAGATATTAGATATGATTTCTGCCTGCGAAGAGTTAAATAGTACTACTACTGTAATTCTACAAGGATGGCTTTGGCATTAAATAACCAATAAAGGTTGGTATGCCATTAAACAATAAAGGTTGGTATGCCATTAAACCGATAAAGGTTGGTATGCCATTAAACAAAACTGAACTAAACATGATTTCTAAACATTTTATCGATAATATTTTAAAACTAGCCTGAGCTCATTTTTTGCACACAGTTAAATGGTTTCACTTATTTCGATCTAAAATAATTCTATCAATTATTCATCATTTGTTTGCGCACAGTCAAATGTTTTCAAGTATTGCTATTTAATACTAATAATTCAATTGAACATCTGTCATTACTTTACACACTGTTAAATGATCAAACAGTTCTATTTCAAACAATTCAGTTTAGCTTAAGTCATTTTTTCACAGAGTTTAAATGTCAAACAGATCTATTTGACCCATTGACAGGACCCTATCAAGTGCTACCACTCTGGCAAGAGTGGACATGGGGCTACTCCGCATTACCAAAGCTCCAGCATTATTGAAACTTCACCATCTGATTGTTTAGGGGGTGTCCTCGTGGTGTAATGGTTAAAGCGATGAACTGCGGAATCGTAGTACGCGAGTTCGTACTCCAGTCGCGCTGTTACGTTCACTTTCGGGCAAATACCCTTGGGAAAGGTATGAACCCCCTTATTCTCCCTCCAGCTATGGGTAAATAGTAGGACGGACTAGGTTCTTCAGCCTTGGTGAGGCAACTAGTCTAGGAGAAGGAAAACTCTGAATTCAAAACCTGTTAAACTCCGCTTAAAATTGACCTTGTGTCATATCCTGCCCGAGCGGAGGGTTTGGTAAATAGTACCATCTGATTGTTTAGTGTCATATCCAGAACACTCATGGGGAGGGGGTCTTACCTCTCTGCAGAGATGCACTTGGTGTATTCTACAACCCCAACCGACTGGGAACGTCAGTTATATTAAAATTTAGAATAATCATTCGTATTTAATGGAGCCCAATCGTCTGATGCTGTACAATATGCTGATCCCTCTTGACTAGTATCCAGGATATGACATTGAATTGCATCTAATTGTGAGACTTCAGTCGTAGAGATTTCGAAAATGTGGACTACCTCTTCATTGCCATTACTCCCAGGTCCACGCTGATCCGAAACGGTAGTACCTTTTAGCGTCTCATCAATGCATCAAATAAAACCATTTAATTATTTGCTATTCTCGAAATTATTTAACTGTGAGCAAACAAATGATTAATGTTGATTAGAATCATTTGGGTTGGATAAGAGTACTTGAAACTATTCAGTATCCTAGGTATGACATTAATCTGTATCTGATGGTGAGACTTCAGTCTTGGAGTTTAGGGAATGTGGAGTACCCCTTCATTACCATTACTCTTCGGTTCACTCTGACCTGGAGTAGTAGTGTCTGTTAGGGTCCCGTCTATGGGTCGGATAAAAGTTTGCTTTACTAGAATATCAAACTTCGTAATATCATGTCTAATGCGTTGGATTACGGCTCGAAGTGCGTGAGTTCGAACTCCAGTCGTGCTTTGCCCAGTCAGCTGGGGCTGTAGAATACACTGACTGCGCCTCTGCAGAGGGGTAAGACCCCCCCTAATGAGTGTCCCGGATATGACACTAAACAATCTAATGGTGAGTTTCCAGCAATGCTGGAGCTTTGGGGAATGCGGAGTACCCCTTCATTGCCATCGCTCCCATGCCCACTCTGGCCCGGAGTGGTAGCACCTGATAGGGCCCTATCTATGGGTTAAATAGAACTAACAGCATACTTATGCTAAAATGAATTGAGTAAACTGAATAGCTTGAAATAGAAATGTTTTTGACAATTTAACCGTACTTACACTTAAACTGCGTGCTTATGCTTAACTGAATTATTTCAAATAGAACTGTTTTTCGACATTAAAACTGTATTTACACTTAACTGAATTATTACATATAACTGCTTAAATAGTGTGAAATGGAAATGTTTTTGACAATTAAACTGTGTACTTATGCTAAACTGAACTGTTTTCAATAGAACAGATTATTTACATAAAGATGGATTTGGCGTTAAATAACCTACAAAAGTTGATATGCCATAAAACCAAACAAACCATACCATCCAGTCGTGCTATTACGTTCTCCTTTAGACTGAGACCCATGGGAAAGGCATGAACCCCCTGATCCCTGTAGTTATATGTTGAAGAATAACACTGCTGTTCTTCAGCAAGGATGATTTTGGCATTAAATAACCCACGAAGGTTGATATTCCGCTAAACTAAGGAAACAAATCAAACCAAACCAAATAGAACTGATCAATTTTTTGCAAGGGATTATTATTATTATTATTATTATTATTATTATTTATAAGAATCGGTGTTAAATAGCAATACTTGAAACCATTTAACTATATGAAAACAAATGATTAATATTAAATAGAATTATTAGTGTTGGATAGCAGTATCTGAGACCATTTAACTGTATGCAAAAAAATGAGCTGTAGCTGCTTTAAAAATAATGTTAGCCTCAAGCTATTCTCTTAGAAATTAAATAGCCAACAAAAGTTAATTTGCAGTAAAACACAACTAAAGTTTACCCATTTACTAAGCGTTTATTGCAAGTCTCTTCATATATGAATTGAGGTCTCGGTAGCCGTTAAACGGATGTATGTAAACAATAGTAATTGTGATTCATAACCGTTTAAAAGTTTACTTCGATGCTACTGGCTCCTCGTGGCTGAATGGTCAGAGGGTTGGATTCCAGCTACGGGGACCTAATATGTCTAGCCACACTGATGAGTTCTGATAGAACGAAACAGATCTGTCTGTAGATGACTATATATATATATATATATATATATATATATATATATATATATATATATATTAGTAAATGGGTAAACTTATATATATATATATATATATATATATATATCAGAGAAAAAACTGTAAGGATTGTCTTTTAGATCCTCTTTCAGTCACAGATTTTTTTTCGACCTCATTGAAGTCATTAAAAGAATTATTAAACGCAGAAAATGCAAGATTTTCCTTTGAAATACTTTTTTTACAACTGACATAGAAATGCTCACTAAACACTCGAATTGTTAAGTGTTCAAATTTCAGGGAATTTTGCAGAACTCATATTTTATTGAAATGGCAGTGACAAAATACAAATTTTCTGTGACTCATAAAATTTTTGAATAATCTTCATCTTCGGATATATCCAATTTTAGATCCTCTGACAATCGAATATTTAAATCACCGTCATCTTTGACGCACACATTCTCTGCTGAGATTTAAAAATCCATGAGAAAAATGAAGTCAATTGATTTTTGATTTGATGCAGCTGAAATTTAGCTACATTTCGATATTTTAGAATTTTTAAATGATTTTTCTAATTTGGGGCCATTTTGGGTCTAGTCCTCAATGCGCAACTTTTTGATTTGGTTTGGTTTCATGGCATATCAACCTTTGTAGGTTATTTAATTCCAAAGCCATTCTCCTAGAAGAACAGTAGTGGTACTATTTAACCCATAGCCGGGAGGATAAGGAGGTTCATACCTTTCCCAAGGGTATTTGCCCGAAAGTGAACGTAATAGCGCGACTGGAGTACGAACCCGCTTACTTCGATTCCGCAGTCCATCGCTTTAAGCATTACACCACGAGGACACCCCCTGCAACTTTTTTACAGCAGAATTCAATCCCTAAATAATAGTTGTTAAAGAGTAACCTACGGGATTTCAAGTTAAGTTTCCCCGTCTTCATCATTTTAAATTTTGTGCTTATGGCATCTATCGTGTGGTTGATGAGTCTTTGCCTCTATTTCACTTCAGTTCTAGTGATCCTCGTAAATACAACAAATCAATTGAATATATCCAAAAAATTTACGAGACTTTCTGTGAGTAAAAAAAAAAAAAAATTTCCCAGTTTCAAATCGAATTACTCCGACGTTCAGAATGATAATTCAAAAGGGGGGAAAATGGTGAAGAAACTTGGGATTATAGATGCCAAAGTTCGGATCGAACTCACAGCCTTCAGATTACTCACCTTCTTGATTATGAGACAGACGAGTTGCCTACTGCATCACCCAGACAATCGGCAACTCCTTTATTACAACATCTTAAACACTTTCCCTGATATCTATAGAATCTTTTTCTTAATAAACCGCTTTGGAATTTTCATTACTGATTTTTTTCACGTTCCTGAACGAGAGAAAAATGTTCTAATTTAAGTAATTTTTTAAAATTATCTATTTAGATGAAGCGCTTTCAGTTATTCGCATTAATGACTTGTAGTAATTTACGAAACTCTTTGCCTCAACGTAGCACAAAGCCGAATGAAAAGGGCACCCAATGAGACTCGAACTCGCTCGTGTTGGTTTGTTAGCCTAGCTTGCTAACCATTATACCACAATCTTTCATCTTCCTAATTCTAGTTATGTTGTTGTTGTCTTTTTATTTTACCATTCACCCTGATCATCACTTCTACGACAACAAAGAAATATCGTAAACAAGAATAAAAAATAAGATTTGAATTCACAGCCCCTTGTTTCAGGGTTTGTCAGGTGTTATATAGCTGCATACATATACATATACAAATATATGCAGAATCATAATCAACAATAACATACGAACTTCAATGAACAAAACGAACACGCTTCCTGTGGGCGTACACATCTGCACCGAATTCAACCACATCCACAGGTCAAGGTGATATTCCGATATCTTCGACCGGATGCACCTGTTTCGCTTTCTTCCGCTTATTCACACAGGTGCATCTCTTGATAGACGGCTCGCTCGAGGGTCAATATGTTACACTGGTTCTCTCAACCAGTCAACTACGAGACCATGGATGCTATCACAGGAGTCGAAATGATACAATTAAAGCCACTCATTTACCCTGTCTCTGATTAGCCAGCACCATATTTGTTGTTATTGTTTACATACTAGTGATGAGTAATGTTTAATATATATATATATATATATATATATCAAGGCCCGCAGCTAGCAAGGATCTTCCTGACCTTCTCTCGCCACCCGTTTCTATCGTCCACCGCTCCCCGGAGGTCTTCCTGGCTACATCCTGTATCGACAAAGATTGGTTGGTTGGTTGTTTGGGTTTTATGCCATATCAACTTTTGTGTGCTATATAATGCCAAATCCATTTTTAAACAAATTATCTCTTCTATTTCAAACAATTCAGTTTTGCATGAGTACACAGTTTAATTGTCAAAACATTTCTATTTCAAGCTATTCAATTTAGTCAAACAGTTCTATTTCAAACTATTCAGTTTAGCATGGAGAAATGGCAATGAAAAAGTACTCTGCATTCCCCAAAGCCCCAGCATCACTGGAACCTCACCATTATATTGTTTAGTGTCATATACAGGACACTCGTTGGGGGTTTCACTCCTCTGCAGAGGTGCAGTCGGTGTATTCTACAAGCCCAGCCGACAGGGCAATACACAGAGTTAATGCCAAAACAGTATTGTGTCAGATAATTCAATTTAGCGTAAGTACACAGTTTAGATATCAAAACAGTTCTATTTCGAGACATTTCAGTTTAGCATAAATACGCAATTTATATGCAGAAAACAGTAAACTCAAGAAACCACAGTTTAGTTCTATTTAACCCATAGATAGGACCCTTATCAGGTGCTACCACTCCGGGCCAGAGTAGACGTGGGAGCGATGGCAATAAAGGGGTACTCCGCATTCCCTAAAGTTCTAGCATAACTGGAACCACACCATCAGATTGTTTTGTGTCATATTCAGGACACTCTGCAGAGAAGCAGTCGATGTATTCTACAGCCCCAGCCGATTGGGCAAGTATTGACTAAGAGCTTTTGTATATAGGTTCTAGCTGGTCGTCTTACCTTTGTTCGTCTATGTGTAGGGGTCCACAGCAGTATATATATATATATATATATATATAAATATGTGTGTGTGTTAGAGAAAATGAAAAAAGTCCGATGGTACGTAAATGTGAAATTATGAAAAAACAATGTATTTAAAGGATGTATTTATTTATATATGGACAATATGCCAACGTTAAATGTTTCCGTTTTTTAAACCATATTCATAGCAAAATTGTTATTTGGTGTAATGATGTGATGTTGTCTTATTGTATTTAGAAATATTTTTGGGACATAAGACTACATCACATGACAAGATTGCCCTAGAGAAGGTTTTAAAATACGTTGAACATGGGCACATTATGCATAAACACATCTTTAGTGTAACGATTATCGTCGTAAGAAATGGATTAAAATCTTAAACGAAGCATTCTGTTTCACTTCACGCTAATGTCCATGGGAAAGACACGAATCGATCTGTTCTCTTTTGGATAAATTGTTGGACAGACAATGTTTTTTTTAGAATCGGTAAAGCAACAAGATTAGAAAAAGGAAAGCTCTTTAAAATTTACCTTGTGTCATATCCTGCTTGTGGTGAAGAGGTTGGATAAATTCATACTTTTAATGGAACTATTATAATCTTTAGGATTTTTAATGTAAGGAAAGACTGTATGGGAATCAATATGTAAGTGCGTTAGCCAATCATACACAAGGATGACTCGAAGACGTCCTTTTTAATTGCCTCTACACCGAAGTTTAGGGGAGGGCAGTACATCTTTCCATGGATTGCTACAAGCACCTAATCTACCCTTGATCCGTACCTTCTAGTATCACCAAGTACCATTTTTTAAGTCTTTCGTATGACTCGACCTGAGATTGAAACTCGGACCTTTGAGCATTGGTGACCACTTTAATCTCACAATAACGACATTGCCTTTTGGAGCATTGGTGACCACTCTAATTACTATGTCAATTTATACAAAATATAATATGACAAGCAAAGCACCACAGCAACACATAAAAATAGGTTACTGTTACTCTTATTTTGATCTCTCAATAACGACATTGCCTTATATGTATCTATACCTTGGCGCTTTTTATTGAGATAAACAGTGATCTCGTAGGATTTCTTTTATAATCACAGTTCATGATGATTTTGTAGTTCCTAATTAGGACAGAGAAAAGGGTACAGATTAGCATTTAATAGTCGTAGTTGCTATATGGACAATATTAGCCCAAGCACTTTCGACCATTTCGCTGGTCATCTTCAGGGGTCGTGTTAGATCGTTTGTTGCACACACATAACGACTTCGGCATTAACTAACTCAACCAACCAACCAACCAACCAACTAACAAAAAATTTACTCCTTATCCTTTGCGCTATTAAGAACAAATTAAAACTAAGATCCTTCAATCATTATACATAAAACAAATCGAAGGTAGAAAAATTCAACTGCTCAGCGAAAATCTTATTTATGTATGAATGCAGGTATTCGAATGTTACATATTGTTTGTCATAACCTTAAATAATAGACCATTTCGTTTTGATTGTGAGGAGAGAAAAGAAAGAAAGAAAGAAAGAAAGAAAGAAGAGAACAGAAGAGAGATAGATAGGAAGCTCTACCGTATACATCAGATCTCTCTCTCTATCTCTTTCTCTCTCTCTCTCTCTCTCTCTCTCTCTCTCTCTGTATATATATATATATATATGGAAGAATAGAATTAAAATCGATATGTACATATGAAAATATGAAAAAACAATATAATCAGAAGATGTCTTTCTTTACATAAGAATAATCTACCCACGTTTAACGTCTCATTTCTTTAAATCATATACAGGGTGATATTACTATGTGATATCATCTCATCTGAAAAATTATTTTCAAATAAGTATATATATATATATATATATATATATATATATATATAATGCCATGGAATTTATAATGCCATGGAATTTAGACTGCTACCCTTGGGTTTCATTGCGTTTTTTTACAAAACAAAAATCATCAGGCTGTTAACAAAATGGAATGAATCGAAAATCGAAAAATTCCGACAAAAACAGTTGGGATTTTGTAAGAATCTTTACGTGTGATTGCAAGTGTGTGTGGGTGTGTGTGCATATATGTGTGTGGGGGGGGTTATAGGTGCGTATTATTGTGTATGTGTGTGTGTGTGTGTGTGTATGTATGTGTGTGTGTGTGTGGCATATAGTGTATGGGTGTTTGTGTGTGCGTGAAGGTACATGCGCAGCGCGTTGTTTTTACCGGATGTTATAAGTTGTCCCTCTTTTATGTTGCTACATTATTCTTGAGAAATTATCTTTATCTATTTCTGTATTTGTAGGTGATTATGACTACGGAACAAAACATCATCATTGCATGGCGAGGGAAATAAATGAAGATTAGATTTATATATATTCGATTTGAAATATATATGATTTGATATATATATATATATATATATATATATATATATATCCAAAATAAAAAAAAACAACAATCGGTCACATTAAGATGATATTTTCATTCTGTTAAAAAAGCATTGATATAAATCATTGCTCTAAAAACTAACAGGTCTTCTTCAGATCGACTCAAACAAAAAAAGTTGATCTGAAGAAGTCCTGTTAGTTTTTAGAGCAATGATTTATATCAATGCTTTTTTAACAGGATGAAAATATCATCTTAATGTGACCGATTGTTGGTTTTTTTATCTTTTAAATAATTTGCTCAGTAGATTTTATTTGCATCGAGCTACTGACCGGGACAATATAATTTTAATATTCGAAATTATCGATATTTGAATTGTCCTGCTTGTAATTGTTCCCAACTCTGAATTAACAGGATTTTATATATATATATATATATATATATATATATATATATATATATATATATATATATAACAAAAATACTGACAAATTCAAATCCCCAGACATAAGAAAAATCCTAATAACAATGCAAAAATCATATAAAAATAACAATAAAACTGTATACAAATCTTCGAAGCACGAACAATAAAAAAAAACACTATAAATAAAATAGCAAGAAAAACCACTCCGAATACATATAAAACTCACTGCAACTAACGATCTAACACGACTCCTGAAGATGACCACCAAAATGTTCAAAAGAACTTGGACTAATATAGGGTTCTTTCTTTACCAACTTGACCCAGAAATAAGAAGACTAATGAAAAGACTTGAACGTCTTTACTTAAAGATTTTTAAAAAATTGCAGTATTCGACCAAACCTATATATATATATATATATATATATATATATATATATATATATATATATATATATATATATTCCATTTCTGCAGATGGCTAAACTCAAACTCTAATGTCTAACAGTGTTTATGTCGATGAAGGTCACATTTTCGTACATATTGCTCAAATGGACCACTATACTTTTGAGATAGTTTTGTCAAAAAATACTGAACAAAATTTTTTGCCAGAAACACTTTTTTAACTGGGCTTACATTTTTTACGCACACACGAGCGCCTGCACACACATACACACGCGCACGCGCATACGCACACACATACACACACACATGCGCACGCGCACACACATATGTATATATATATATATATTTATATATATATATAAACCGACAACTTGAAAACATTGCTACAAATTATTAAAGCACTAAAAACTCAACTGTCAACTCAAAACTACTCTAACCCTGATGACGACCAAAGGCGCTTAGGCAGCAGATATGGGACAATTTCTTTACCGTCTAGATTTCGACACTAGAAAAATAACCTGGAGTCTTAAAAAAGTAGAATTAAAAATAGTGTTCCATCGCCTTTAACAGAACTTGCTTGAATGATAACTTGTTGCCTAAATATACACCCTTCAGTACACACACACACACACACACACACACACACACATACACACACACACACACATATATATATATATATATATATATATTCATATATTAGCTGCTACGTTGCCGCGTTCCCTTTTCAGCGAAAAGAAAATATTTTTGTCAAAGGTACATATATTTATCTTATAAAACTCATATATATATATATATATATATATATATATATATATATATATATATATATATATATAAAGAGAGATAGAGAAAATATATAAGTAGATAGATAGGATAGAGTAAAAGAAAGAAAGAAAGAAAGAAAGGTTGTTGCGCAATCATAAGAGGGAGTTCCTGACAATTGTTAGACAGTGTTCAAAAGCCTTCAATCGTCATTCCTTTTCAGGTGATAAAAGAAGTGGACAAACATGTTATGTATTTTTTATCTTCTCACTTTATTTTGTTTTCTGTCAAAGGCCGGACTTTCTCCCGGCTAAAACTCAAAGCCTCTTAAATACACCTTTTTGTTCCACTGTTTTGATTGTAAATATCAAATCTAAATAAAACAAGAATAAAGTTCAACAAAAATGTTTTCTGTCTTTGATCAGCTGTTCTTATTAACCAATCAAAATCCATTAAACCATCGTTTTAGTTTTGATTCTCATTTATTTGCTAAGCAGACACCTGTCACAAACCCCAACATATATCAAACTGATATCGAAATGGACTAACTACACTTAGTCTCCTCACTATCTTAAAAACTTAATTTGGAAGTTTATTTTTAAACAAATGATCTGATGTTTAATAGATAATATCAAAACCTTCCGAACGTCGACAAATTATTCAATTTTAATAAAATTTCCTGTACTTTGTCATTAACAGATTAGATTCTGGCAATTCTGACAATGCGCATGTTCCATGGACTTTTTACAAACACAGCAAGTTATTATTATTATTATTAAAAACTTGAAAAATCTGAAACTGATCTTTTGGGGATTGATAAAACTGACTAGAAAATTGCTATGAATCCCCCCCAAAAAAAAACTATTATGCTGCGGGTGAGGATCGAACTTATGACCTTCAGATAACTTAACATATATTCCATGAAACTCACACGCGCTGCCTATTGTGCTACGTAGACAGATAAAAACTTTTAAATACTTACGTTTTATCTCATTATCTGTTCAACGTTCGTCATGTTTTCTCCTGGGCCGGTTATCTTACCGAGTCTGTTGGGCCCTATCTGCCCAATTATTAACCCAGAGAAGGTGAGAGGGAGGAGAGCAGGATTGGTTCCCTTTTCATGGGCATTAAAACGAAAGGATTCGAACTTGGCTCGTCCAGTTCATTGCCTAAGACGATAACCTTTACAGTTTGACCTTCTGATTTGTGAATGGGTGTATATATGCATTTATGTGTGTATGTGTATGTGTGTATGTTCGTGTACGTGTGAATGTGTATGTATGTGTACGTGTGTGTATGTGTGTGCATATGTGTATGTGATGTGTACATGTGTGTGTATATGTGTGAGTGGTTTGGTTGATTTGTCTAACGGCACATCAATTCCTTATGGGTTATTTAATGCTGAGGATTTGACTCATTTGATTAATCATAACTATATTCACAATATCATTGTACATATTTTTAAAATTACACTTTCATTTTTATCTATAATCATTCATTTACACACAATAATACGGTTGCAAGTATTCTTATCTAATACTAATAATTTGCACACAGTTGTATGGTATAAGGTATCCCTATCTAATATAAATAATTTGCATAGTTATATAGTTTCACATTGCTACTATAGTCCGGGTTATTGGCCTAGTGGGTAGAGCGTTTGTCAATGGTCCGCGAGACCTGGGTTCAATCCCAGGTCGCGTCATACCAAAGACTTTAAAAGTGGTTCTTGATACTTCTTTGTTTAGCATAAGTACACAGTTTAGTTCGATTTGACCCATAGATAGGACCCTTCCAGGTGCTACCACTCCAGGCCAGAGTGGACCTGAGAGCGATGGCAATAAAGGGGTACTCCCAAAACTTCTGCATTACTAGAGCCTCATCATCAGATTTTTTAATGTCATATCTAGGACACTGGTTCGGGAAGTCTTAGTCCTCTGAAGAGATGCAGTCGGTGTATTTTACAGCCCCAACCGATTGGGCAACTTTCCTAACCTATAGGCATGAAATAACCCCTGGCGGTTTGACATGCCGTTAAAATCAATTAATCAAGAATGAAATATATTTACTATGGGCCAAAAGTTTCGAAAGACCCTGTGACCTTTGACTCAATTTCTCTTTTACCATATCAGCGAGCCTATTCGGCTGGGTTATGGAATACGCCGACTGCATCTCTGCAGAGGGGTAAGACCTCTTCATTCAACAAGTGTGCCCGATGTGGCACTAAACTGTCTGATGTTGAGGTTCCAATATTTCAGGAGCTTTAGGAAATATAGAATACCCTTTCGTTACCATTACTCCCGGGTCCACTCAGACCCAGAGTGATAGTACTTGTTCGGGTCCCCTCTATGGGTCAAATAGAAATGTTTGACTATTTAACTGTGTGTTAACAAACGACTGATGTTGAATTGAATTGTTAGAGTTACATAGCAATACTTTGAACTGTTTAACTGTGTGCAAACAAATGAGTAATGTTGAATTGAATTATCTATGTTAAATAGCAATACTTGAAACCGTTTAACTATATGCCTAAAATGAATTATTACATACCTATTCTTAGAACCATTTGACAGCAAACAAATGAAGGAATAATGTTGAATAGAATTATTGTTGATTAGAATTATTAGTGTTAGATAGGAATACTGTTATATATTGACCCTCGAGCGAGCCGTCAATCAAGAGATGCACCAGTGTAAATAAGCGGAAGAACAGCGGAAGCAAGTGAACGTGAGACAATAATATAACCAGGTGCCAGACGATTCGAGTCAGTTGGAGACAAGATGCCGAATTGAGAGCCAGCGGCAGACAGAGGGCTTTGGGCCCTCAGTGACCCACGGTTGAGCAACTCAGCTAAGATGAGAAAGAAGTGCTGCCATGGCCGAAGAAGAACTTGGGGTCAATATAGCAGTCTGTCCCCGTCCCCAGCTAATCTCTCACACGCAAGAAACATCACCCTATCGAGAATAAAGTGTGAGAGATTATATTTTTATAAAGAAGTGTGTTCGTTCGTTCATTGAAGTTCGTCATTGTGTTCGACGTGTATATTGTATACGCGTAATATAGTATACAACGATACTTGAAACGTTTAGCGGTGTGCAAAAATATAGCGATATTTGTGCGTAAGCAAATAAGCTCTAACTTTTTAAAAATGGAATTACCTACAAACTGTTCACTTACAAATTATACGTACAAAAATTCAACTGTATAAAAACAAATGACTGATGTTGAATTAAATTGTTAATGTTATATAGGAATACTTGAAACCTTTGAGATGTGTGCAGACAAATAATGAATATCAAATAGAATCATTAGTATAAGGTAGCAATACTTGAAATCATTTACCTGTCAACTAACAAATGAGCTAGGATTCGTTTAAAAATGTTATCTACAAACTATGCATTTAAAAATGAATAAACAGGGTTTGGCATTAAATAGCCTACAAGGATTGATATACCATAAAACTCAACCAAGCAATAAACCAACTCAGCTTAGTCGTTCCTCATATTCATTCTATATTTCGTCGAGAATTGTCATAATTCACTGAGGGAAGAGATAACTGTAAATCGAATTTTGCCAATCAGAAGTACAGATTTTCTAAGGTCAATGATATATTTACACCTTGACTAAATTCACAACCTAAATTCACTCCATATTTTGTTTGGAAATATACCATTTTATTATGGAAAGAGATGACGGCAAATTGAATTTTCTCTCTCAGAAGTACAGATTTTCATTGTTATAATAAATTAGGTTAACCAAAAGAGAGTAACGTAAAACAGAATATTTGATAGGAAACAGAACAAGTAAATTAATATAAGACATTTAATTGTACACAATACGAGAAGGTAACTAAGTTCCCTCCCTTGGCTTTACAAGAGTCACGTGCGTTCAAGGAACAAACAGAAGGGTCCATATAGCAAAACGTTGGAAACCACTTAATGTAAAAGAAGAAAGCTCCATATGCTCGCTGCAGAGGAGCGAACTACTCTCTATATATCTATCTACCTATCCTTGCTCTTCTCTTTCTCAGTCATGGCCTCACTCACTTTCTCTCTCTCTCTCTCTCTCTCTCTCTCTCTCTCTCTCTCTCTCCGTGTGTGTGTGTGTGTGTCTGTATATCTGTTTACATCTATCTATCTATCTATCTATCTATCTATCTATACTCTTCACTATCTCAGTCTACTAAAATACCTGTTCCTGAAAGAGACTGATTATCCGATTCCTTGTCACGTGATCAAAAAGGACTCGTGACGTGGGAGAGTTCCTCAAACACAGTGACAAGGGAGACCACTCCGTTTAGTCTCCCTACATGGTTGAGTACAGCTAGTATACTATAGTACTGTTAGTATTGCTAGCATATACGAATCTGCATAATTTGCATTGCTTGTTAGTAAGAAGGTTTTAATGATTTATAAACTAGATAATTTAAAAAGCTCTTGGCTTTGATGTGGCACAAGGCCGAATGAATGGGGCGCCTAATGAGACTCGAGCTCACTCGTGTAGGTTCGCTAGTCTAGCTTGCTAACCGTTACACCACCAGAGATGCCATGATTTATAAACTAGATAAAGAGTTACCAGCCCAATCAACGCCATTTTGATCTCGAGAAAGGCTTCTTCAGTAAGTTGCTCATCAAGCGGATTTTATCATTGGAATAATCAAGAGTCGATAGGAACCTCTTCTTCAGAACTAATAATAGATCAGTAAATAAAATAAATATATATTCTAGATATTCAAAATGGCACGGTTCGGTTTCTTTGTTTAATGGTAAATCAACATTCGTGGGTTAATTAATGACAAAGCCATCCTTGCAAAAGAGCAGTAGTGGTACTATTTAATTCATACTTAGGGGATAACGGAGTTCATGCCTTTCCTTAAGGTATTAGTCCAAAAGAGAACGTGTGAGCGGATATTCAATCTTGCTTACTACAATGTTTTAATCCAGCACGTTAGCTACTTATCCAGGCAGAATCCACCCATTGAGTTTGGTAGATAGAAACAAACAGGTTTGTAGATAAACCCACCTCTTCTCCTCCCAAATATGGATAAATAATAGGGTAGACTGGACTCTCTACCCTTAGTAGGGGCTATCGGGCTAGAAGGAAAGGTTAGAATTCAAACTCCCAACCAGTAAGGCAGTCCGAAAAGGTTATATTCGACTTCATCGGCCAAATCCAGTGATAACACTGATGTCATGCTTTATAGCACCTTGCTTTTCTGTTGGTCAGCATAAGTGACGTGAAGTGGGGGGACCTGCAGCATGAACAACTGCCGCTCTTCCATATACCTTTGCCGAGATTCAGTCGCAGGTACAGCTGGTCTTACGAGATTGTAAGATGCCATAAAGATAAAGTGTGTAAATACAATTACCTACACATTCCCACATTGACACAGAATTGTAAATAGTAGTCAACAAGGTGCAGTTGGTTGCTGCCATTTTGAATTATTAATTTCGCACATGCGCTTTATTTGTTTCCGTTTCTGTCTACCGTGCAGTAAACTACAGTCAGTTAGTCACTGTCTGTGAGGAAAGAAGCACGATGACACAATTTCAGAAATTTGGAAATGACATACTGTGCTGCTCGGCATTTACAACAGAAGCTCTAATATAAAGATTTCAGTGTATTTGAGGGTCAATCAGTGACAGATTTATATTCATATTGATTAAAAGCAAACACCCAGCCAACATCATTATGTTTGAGCTGGTCACTTGCGATGTTGACTTTATGGCTCCATTCATTTAACCACATGGATCCAGACTTAAAACGGGGGACTATATCAAGTGCTTATAGAAAGTAGTACTGCTTTGCCTGGGTTGAAAAGGAGCTGCTGGAAGACCCTACGTCTAACAACAAGACTCTGCACAATGTCAAACAAGCAGGAGAATCCAGTCTTGGCAGTCAGAAAATTTCTATAGGTACATCACCACTGTCTAACTTCTCAGATTGCAATGTTTTTGATTATTATGAGTGGAGCATGGTTGAGGTAGAAACCCACAAATCTTTGTGAAATATCAAATATGAATTGAAGGCAAAGATGGAAATCAGACCTGACCGATAAAATGAAACGCAGTTTCTTCCAGGCAGCGGTCACATCGATACTGCTATATGGATGCACTACATGGACGCTAACTAAACGGCTGGAGAAGAAACTAGACGGCAATTACACAAGAATGTTGAGAGCAATATTGAATAAGTCCTGGCGACAACACCCCACGAGACACCAACTATACGGCCACTTGCCTCCCATCACGAAAACTATACAAGTTAGACGAACCAGACACGCAGGACACTGCTGGAGAAGCAAGGACGAGCTCATAAGTGATGTACTCCTATGGACCCCCACATATGGCCAAGCAAAAGCAGGACGACCAGCTCGAACTTATATACAGCAGCTATGTGAGGACACAGGATGTAACCCTGAAGACCTGCCAGAGGCGATGAATGATAGGGAGAAGTGGCGAGAGAGGGTCAGGGATATCTGTGCTGGCGGCACGACATGATGATGATGATGATAAGGGCATTATTTACCAATTTAAACATGGCGACCGCCAGAAAGGCTTGCAGGAGATTCTGAAGTTGTCTGGAGGCCGTGGTTGAAGCTTATGGCGATTTCTTTGAATAAATCTAATCTATAGAATTCCAAGATATTTCCATGCAATTTTGCTAAATATATCTGATAAAATGAGATGTCAGTGTTTTCATTTTTGCGTAATTTCGACGACACTCTACCCATCGCATCGTATATATATATATATCCAGTCGTAAAAGTTCTTAGATCGATATAAATGAAGACGAAATCAATATTATCGATTATTTTCTCTCTAGTGGTTTGGTTTAATTGGGCAATTTATGTGCAATTGACAAAATGAATTTTGATAAATCCTATCGAGCACGTGCAATTTAACAAATGCATATAGACATATACCCTAATTATACATACCCGTATAGATACTAGTAGATACCCTTATTATACATACCCGTATAGATACTAGTAGATACCCTTATTATACATACCCGTATAGATACTAGTAGATACCCTTATTATACATACCCGTATAGATACTAGTAGATACCCTAATTATACATACCCGTATAGATACTAGTAGATACCCTTATTATACATACCCGTATAGATACTAGTAGATACCCTTATTATACATACCCGTATAGATACTAGTAGATACCCTTATTATACATACCCGTATAGATACTAGTAGATACCCTTATTATACATACCCGTATAGATACTAGTAGATACCCTTATTATACATATCCGTATAGATACTAGTAGATACCCTTATTATACATACCCGTATAGATACTAGTAGATACCCTTATTATACATACCCGTATAGATACTAGTAGATACCCTTATTATACATACCCGTATAGATACTAGTAGATACCCTTATCATCATTATCATCATCAAGTGATGTGGACAGTACAGATTTCCTTGACTCTCTCTCGCCAACCGTCCTTATCATCCATTGCTCTTGGTAGGTCATCCAGACGGCATCCAGTGTCCGCACTGAGCAAGTCCTTCTTGATTGACCAACACTGGTGTGTCCATGTGGAGGAGTCCATAAGAAAACATCGCTTATGATCTCGTTCTTACTTCACCAGCAGTGCCCTGCATGTCTTCATCGGTTTGTGAGATGGGCGGTAAGTGGTTGCGCAGTTGCTGTTTTATTTGGTGTTGTTTCAAGGATTTGTTCAAAGCAGCATGTAGCATTCTTGTGTAATTCTCATCTTGCTTTTTCTTCCGAAGTTTCGTTAGTGTCCGGGTGGTACATCTCTATTGTAATATCAAAAGAAGTCTCGTTTTATTTTATCTGAAAAATTCAAAATTCTATATCGAGAACATGTTAATAGAAGTCCGTGCTTTCGCTGTATGTTGATATAATTTTCAGTAGATGAGATATTGCTGCCGAGGAATGTGAACTGGTCAACTGATTTCCGAGGTTTGTCACTTAAAATGGAAGTGGCTCCTTTTTGTTTAAAACGCATGAACTTTGTTTTATTTGCGCTCACGAAGAGGTCAATGCTTCCTGCTACTTGCTCCTGGCTGATCATCTGCGTAGTCTGCGTCTGTTATAGTTTCTGCAAGATATCGTTTGTTTCTTGTCTTTTTAGTGTGAAACGGTTTTTCTCTCTCCCACGTTCATATCTATCTATCTATCTATCTATCTATCTATCTATCTATGTTTCTTTCTTTCTTTCTTTCTTTCTTTATGAGACTGTTAATATCTATCTATCTATCCATCTATCTATCTGTCTATTTATCTATGTCTCTTTCTTTCTTTCTTTCTTTCTTTCTTTCTTTCTTTCTTTCTTTCTGAAACGGTTAATATCTATCTATCTATCTATCTATCTATCTATCTATCTATCTTTCTTTCTTTCTTTCTTTCTTTCTTTCTTTCTTAGACTGTTAATATCTATCTATCTATCTATCTATCTATCTATCTATGTCTCTTTTTTTCTTTCTTTCTTTCTTTCTTCCATTCTTTCTTTCTTAGACTGTTAATATCTATCTATCTATCTATCTATGTCTCTTTCTTTCTTTCTTTCTTTCTTTCTTCCATTCTTTCTTTCTTAGACTGTTAATATCTATCTATCTATCTATCTATCTATCTATCTCAATTTGATCTAAACGATTTCAATCGTATCATCTCACTCATTTTTCTTTCTCTATATTTTTCTATCTATGCTGTTAATTATCCCAGTCATGTACTCTCTATTACGTTATCCCCCCCACTCTCTCTGCATATATCTATCTACCGATTCTTGCTCTTCCCTTTCTCAGTCATGGCCTCACTCTCTCTCTCTCTCTCTCTCAGTCATTTTCACTCCTCCTGAACCTAATTAGCAGAACACCCTTGCATCCTGCAATTTTTTTCTCTCCACCGGAACCTCTTAATGATTTTGAGTTGAGCTTTCAAGAGTCTTTACTCAAAATCAGCGACACTCTCATCTTCTGAAATTGCCCCTTTTTCTATCAACATCCGTCATAGGCAAAGGGCAGAGGACAAAATGGCGGAAGAGAAACACGCACGCACCGATTGCCGAACAGTGGTGGTGGTGGCGGTGAAACACATGCAGACCTTCACAAAGTGGCTCGTGCAGATAATCACACCAAAAACAAACAAACAAACACACACACACACACACACACACACACACACACACACACAGAAATCACTTCTACCTACCTCGCCAAAGTGCACATCTACACATAAATAGGGACTTTTTCAGATATATATTCTCACCTACCTCGGGAGCATCGTCTCATCTACGGAAAATGACATCAATAAGCAACTAGCGAAGGTATGGATAGCTATTGATAGGCTATAGGTCATATGGAAGTCTGATTTATCCGATAAAATAAAACGCAGTTTTTTCCAAGGTGCAGTCAGGTCAATACTGCAGTATGGATGCACTACATGGATGCTGACAAAGTGCGTGGAGAAAAAGCTTGACGACAATTGCACAGGAATGTTTCGAGCCATACTGACCAAATCCAAAAGGCAACATCCCACAAAAAGCTGTATGACCACCTACCACTCATCTCGAAAACCATCCAAATTAGACGAACCAGACAGCATATCAACATTTGTAGGTTATTTAATGTCAAATCCATTTTTATACAAATAAACAGTCCTATTTAAAACAATTCAGTTCTATTTCAATCAATTCAGTTTAACATAAGTATGGAGTTTAGTTCTATTTGACCCATATATTGGACCTACAACTAAGTGCTACAACTCCAGGCCAGAGTGGACCTGGGACTGATTGCAATAAAGGGATACTCTGCATTTCCCAAAGCTCCTGCATTTAGGAAACTCACTATCAGATTTTTTAGTGACATATCCAGCACACCCATTGGGCAATGCAGAGGGGTAAGACCCCTCCCTCGTAAAAATGAGTGTTCTGGATATGACACTAAACTATCCAGCTCAGTCGGCAGGGCTGTAGAATACATCAACAGCTTCTCTACAATGGGGTGAGACACCCCCGCATATGAATGTCCTGAATATGATACTAAACAATTTGATGGGTCGACTCTAGTAATGCTATAGATTTGGGGATTGCGGAGTAACCATTCTTTGCCATCGCTCCACAGTCCCACTCAAGACCGGAGTGATAGCACCTGATAGGGTTCTATCAGTGGGTCAAATAGAACTAAACTGTGTTCTCATGCTAAACTGAATTGTTTGAAATGGAACTGTTTTGACATTTAACTGTGTGTAAACAAAAACTGTACTTATGTTTGAAATAGAACTGTTGTATATAAACCTTCGTGGGTTATTTAATGCCAAAGCCTTTAGATAAACAGTCGTGGTACTATTTAACCCATATCTAATGGAATAAGAGGGTTCATACTTTCCGAGGGAGTATAAGCCCAAAAGTGAACATAATACGCGACTGGATTTCGAACTTGCTTACTACGATCTTCTAGTCCAGTACGTTAACCTCTACCACGAAAACTCCCTGTAGTCTTTTATAATTTTATTCATCTTTAAAGTCAAGTAAGGTGTTTGTCGTGTAATAGTTATTGTCGAAGAAAATAGACTCGATAGCTGTTTGCATTTCACTTCACGTCTTCGGAAGGGTATGTAACCATCTGTTCTATTCCTTTTTATTGGTAAATGCTACGGTAACCAGGGTATTCTAGCCTTGGTAGACAACCGGTCTAGGAGAAGAGACAACGTAGAATTCAAAACCTATAGCAGAGTTCTTGTTATCAGCTCATCCCCAAAAGTATCACTGGTCGTACATTTTGTGTTAATACCGTTGGGAAACGTATAAACTCATCTCTTCTCCTCGCTATGGGCTCTCTAGTTTTGATTGAGCAACCAGCCTAGGAGAAAAAAAAAACTTTGAATTCAAAACCTGAGGAGTGTTGTTTAAAGAATCTAAGGCATAATAGTATACCATTCTTCTGTTATCATCTCTTCACAAAAGGTGTGTCAGGTTTTATATATGCTTTCACCTCTATAAACTAAAATCACTAGTACAAGCAAGTTTAGCAGGCGACATCTTTAATTGAACTGTTAGGCACATATTTATCGTTCTTCATTTTAACTTTTTTAAAAAAAGTACAAAATGTGGTCTGTTGCCATAAAAACCTTCTACAACGTTCACAGGGTGGGAAAAAATCGAATATTTTGGTTGTTAACTTGTTTTATGGGAAGATAATTAACCGAGATTGATGGTAGACTCGCCAAATGATTTTTAATGATATTTTCCTTTTAAAGGTTGGCTAGATTGGTTTGGTTTAGTTTGGTTAGGTTTTATGACATATCAACCCTTGTAGGTTATTTAATGCTAATTCCTTTTTATAAATATATATTAAATATATAGGATTTAGTTTGGTTTGGTTTGGTTTGGTTTTATGGCATATCAACCATTTTAGATTATTCAATGTCAAATCCTTTTTAAACATATATATTAGATATATATGATTTGGTTTGGTTGGGTTTTATGGCATATCAACCATTTTAGGTCATTTAATGCCAAATCCTCTTTATACATATATATTAAATATATATGATTTGGTTTGGTTGGGTTTTATGGCATATCAACCATTTTAGGTCATTTAATGCTAAATCCTCTTTATACATATATATTAAATATATATGATTAGGTTTGGTTGGGTTTTATGGTACATTAACCATTGTAGGTTGTTTAATGTCAAATCCTCTTTATACATATATATTAAATATATATGATTTGGTTTGGTTGGGTTTTATGGCATGTCAACTCCTTTAGGTTATGTAATGTCAAATCCTGTTTATACATACATATTAGATATATAGGATTTTCTTTGGTTGGGTTTCATGGCTTATCGACCCTTGTAGGTTATTTAACGCCAAATCCTCTTTATACATTAATATTAAATAGATATGATTTGTAAACACATTTTCTAGATTATATCTTTAAACGAGCTTGAGCTCATTCTTTTGCCCACAGTTAAATAGTTTCAAGTACTTCGAATTCGAATAATTCTATTTACTATTAATTATTTGTTTGCACATAGTTAAATGGTTTCAAGTATTGCAATGTAAGTAAAAAGTAAAGTTAGCGACCATAGTCGAGGGTGACCCGAAGGCTCCCTTTTCGATAGCTACTACACCAAGGTGTAGGGGAGGGCGCTACTCCATTCCCAGGATTGCTCCACTTTACCCTTGAACCGTACCTTATAATGCTGAGTGTTAAGCAAGGTGGTATCAAGTTCCATTTTTAAAGTCTTTGGTATGACTCGACCTGGGATTGAACCCAGGGTCAAAGTCCGGTAAGGGTTAGTTTATAGTTCAGTTGTGGGTCTTGTATATTTCAGCATGATGCTGACTGAGAGAGAGCTACTACTGGGTGAAAAGGGGCTAACCAACGCTACGTCCAAAGACGTATGCGTGGTGCCCAGACACCAGAAAGCAACGATGTTATCAAAACGCTGGTCACTGCCTGAAAGAGAAGGAATGCCTGGTCCCCTTTGTCGAGAGCAATGCCTTTTTCCTTTTACGCATGCGTCATCTCCCTTTCCTGTTAGGGACCTCTGGGAGTTTCTGCAAATTTAATAGTTTTCTTTTTCTTTTTTTTTTTAATTTAATTTTAAATTTTATTTATTTATTTATTCGTTCCCTACAAATTTGTCTTTAACTATGAGATAATTTCAGATTATTTCAGTAAGAAATAAAACTGCGCGCAGTGCACAAAATATATAAAGCAAATATAGCAATGTTAGAAAGTTTGTAAAGTATTATTATTGTCACACAACTTAGAGTTTCACAACACTGATCGTCAAGTGAGAACCATTGAAACATCAAAACTGAAAGAAAACAAATGAATTTTTTATGCACTCCAAATCATTAAATGTGAGTCATGTGATCAAGTTGTCGCCGTGAAACTGAATATCTACTTTGCAATCTATCGCCACGTAACTCAGTTTTTACGACCTCCAAATGGGATTGGCTGTTTATAATGAAGAATAAAAGTGATCAATATAAAAAGAAAGCATTGATTTCCTCAATTTCTCTTTATTTTTATGCATGAAATAATAGTTGCAATCAACGTCGCCCCCCCCCATGCTCATATACATAAATACAAATGTAGATAGATAAATAGATAGATATAGAAAGAAGCAACTGATATAGATAGACGCGTTGTGGAATGTTTGAAAGTGGAAGATATAAAAAGAAAAAGATAGATAGATAGATAGATAGAGATAGATAGATAGATAAGAATATTTTTAAGGAAATTGGTTGTTTTTAAAATAAATTTCGAACATTAATTACGTCACACAGTTGCGAAACAGAAACTCATTAATGGAATCAATAAAATTTTCTCATTTTTTTCCTTTCATTTAGGGAATTATAAGATTTAATTTTAATATAATTCAAGAGATACAATATCCCATATTTAGACACCCGGATGTTTAATAAAAAAAACAAAACGTTAATGTTGGCAAATGATTCAGGCTATAAAAGAATCATTCTCCGAAGACTTTGTGTTCATTACATATATATATATATATAAAATTAACTTAAATCGTGAGTTTATAATTGGCTCCACTCGTGTTGAGCACTCTGGTAATTGTAGCATTGCAGTGTTCACGGAAGGTTTTAGTTTTCTTTTGACCAACTGACTGCATATCTCTTGATTTTTTAAGGGGTGTGACGGAGTTGGCCTTTTCTTTCTTTTTGTCCTATAAATTTTTTTCTTTTTCCCCCGGGCGGTGATTCGAGATATTTTTGATCTCTTGTTCCTGGCGTTTTTTTTTTCTTTTTTTCTGGTACCGTGAATGCTAGTAGATATTAGATTAGTAAATATATATATATATATATATATATATATATATATATATATATATATATATATATATATATATATACAAATGAGCTAGTGAGAACCATAAACCATTACACTATATATATATATATATATTGTGTAATGGCTTATGGTTCTCACTGGCTCACTTTGTGAGTTAATGGTGGACTAAATTTTGCTGTATTTATTAAATACTGCTCAATATCAGGGAGAGCTTTTACACACACACACACACACACACACACACACACACACACACACACACACACACACGTGGGTTTTATGCTTTACGCATTCATCAGACTGATGCCCAAAGATTAACGCTTTACTCTGAACAGAATTTATCCTAAACAGCCTGATAATCTTAAATTGAATACGAGGCAGTATTTGCTTCCTAGAGTTTCTCATCTATCGCCATAATATACTATTTCTCTTTAGATATAAATGGTGTGTTGTTAAGTAGCAAATGTAATGATTCTGATCACTGAGTTCCTGTTTATGCCAGACAGCTTCCTGTTTGTCAGTATCCGTTCCAAGTGTCGAGACAAAAGGACCTAATTAAAACTGAGCAGGAACACTTGTATTGGTACCAAACAGAAGTTGACTTGCCCAAACGGATGTCACTTATTGCTTGTTTCTACAGTCCGATCACCACTGTTGCCACACATGTATATTTCTTATACACGTAAGAAGAAAAATGTGCATAGTATTGTGTGTTTGGTTTGGTTTGGTTTGTTGGGTTTTATGGCATATCAACCTTTGTAGGTTATTTAACGCCAAATCCATTTTTATATGCAAATTATCAGTTCTATTTAAAACAATTCAGTTTAGCATGAATACACATTTTAATTGTCAAAAACATTTCTATTTCAAACTATTCAGGCAGTTATATGTAACAATTCAGTTAAGTGTAAATACAGTTTCAATGTCAAAAAGCAGTTCTATTTCAAATAATTCAGTTAAGCATAAGCACGCAGTTTAAATGTAAGTACGGTTTGATAGTCAAAAACATTTCTATTTCAAGCTATTCAGTTTTCTCAAACAATTCAGTTTAGCATAAGAATGCTGTTAGTTCTATTTAACCCATAGATAGGGCCCTATCAGGCGCTACCACGCCGGGCCAGAGTGGACATGGGAACGATGGCAATGAAGGGGTACTCCACATTCCCCAAAGTTCCAGCATTGCTGGAACCTCACCATCAGATTGTTTAGTGTCATATCCAGGACACTCGTTGGGTGGGGGTTACCCCTCTGCAGAGAAGCAGTCGGTGTATTCTACAGCCCCCCAGCCGACTGGGCAAAGCATTGGTGGAACCTCACCATCAGATTGTTTAGTGTCATATCCAGGACACTCGTTGGGTGGGGGTTACCCCTCTGCAGAGAAGCAGTCAGTGTATTCTACAGCCCCCCCCCCCCAGCCGACTGGGCAAAGTATTGTGTGTGTTTTAAGCTTTAACACCAAAAGTACCAATACAGCAATTAGACGTGCTGCTGGTATCTCTAACGTTTCAAGTAAAATTTTATATTCGAATTAAACAGTATAACTCATGCAGAATATTTAATTCCATTTTAAGATTTTTATCATTAAGGGTTTTCGGACTATTGTCTTCATCTTTATTGTTATTTCCACAACGTTTCGGCCAATATATCCTCCTTCTTCAGGTGTTTGTCGAACTCGGGAACCTTCACGGAACTACGAACTACGTCCTTTATGGATTCCACGGAATACTTAACACTTGTACCCGGTTATGGCTAACGGAATCAGAACAGGCGACCCCCGAGGATTCCATAAAGGACGTAGTTCGAAGTTCCGTGAAGGTTCTCGAGTTCGACAAACACCTGAAGAAGGCCGGAGGATATATTAAACGTTGTGGAAATAATAATAAAGATGAAGACAATAGTCTGAAAACCCTTAATGATAAAAATCAACAAGCTTCGTCTCAGAAATTTAGACAACTAATATCCATTTTAAGATTATACACAAATCAAATTAATATAAAACTGAGATAGATAGATAGATAGATAGATAGATCAATCACACACACACATACCCATACACTTAAACATTGAGGGTTATCCCCGTGGAGTAGTGGTTAATGTACTGGACAGTAGCATCATAGTTAGTGAGTTCCAACTCCGGTCGTAATATTCCATTCAATTTTGGATTAATACCTTTCGGAAAGACATGAAACTCCTTATCCCCCAGCTATGGTTTAAATAGT
>OY757940.1:16739751-16744751 GCA_963585895.1 Sepioteuthis lessoniana | reverse complement strand
GAAAGTAATAAAGAAGTGCCGTAAATATAGGGCTGGCGATAGGGACTGTTTGCTTTGCATGGAGGAAAAATTAGCAATAGTGTCTTGTAAAAGTAGGGATATGTTAAACCAAAGGTCGAAGGTTTTAAATAGTTGTAAACACAAAAGTGGGTGGTTGCTCTATAATTAGAGATAAGTTTCTGAGTATTTATACCTGAGGGTTTTTTGTTATTTTTTTTTTTTATAAAAGTAAGGTTTTTTGTTCATTTTATTTATTTCTTTTGTTATGTAAATTTTAAGCTAGGTAGGTTTTTGGTGAATATAAAAAACGGTGTTTTCTCCTTTATCATTGGTCGGTATGAGACTCCTTGATGATCCGTTAAGGTGAAACTTTAGTAGGAGAATTCCGACTCGCGATTTAAGTTAATTTTGTAATTGGCTCCACTCGTGTTGGGCACTCTTGTAATTGTAGCATTGCAGCGTTTACGGTGGGTTTTATTTTTCTTTTGACCAACTGACTGCATATCTCTTGATTTTTTTTCAACTGGTGTGACGGGGTTGGCCTTTTCTTTCTTTTTGTCCTATGATATTTTTTCTTTTTTTCCCCGGGCGGTGATTCGAGATATTTTTATCTGGTAACCGTGAATGCTGGTAGATAGTAGATAAGTAAATATATATATAAATATATATATATACGTATATATATATATACATATATACATATGTATATATATACATATATAATATATATATACATATATATATTCTTCATAAACTTATATATATATATATATATATATAGAGAGAGAGAGAGAGAGATTTTTTGGGTTTATTGATTGTTGCATCATCTAAATCATCCGATTTTTTATAAGAAAAACTTGGTGAACCTTTCAGTTCATCAGTATCTACGCAGTTTTTGACATTGAAGTTATTGTGTGTAATTGAATTTAATGTAAATGGAGGCAATGAAAAAGTTTACAGAATGTCTGGGAAAATGTTTAGCACTCAAATTGTGACAATGTTGTAAAAATAAACGCCATACATTTGAAGGAAAATAAATTTGTTCTGATACCAGTGTATTCTTCCATCTCAACCATTTTGTGCGGAAGAGTCCATCTTAAGTGGTTCTGTTAGCATTGTTTATCTTTCAAGTTATATTAAGTGGAACAGTTATTGTTCTTGAAAAAGGACACGTCGACCCGAGTTCAAATACTGGACGAGGCTGCTAATATCTCACCTAGCGCTAATAGCCTTGGCAAAGTATTCGCCCTCTAACTATGGGTAAATTACAGGGCAGGCTGAACTCTTTAACCTTGGCATCACAACCAATCTAGGAGAAGGAAAACTCGGAATTTAAATCTGCTTTAAAAGAAATTGACCTTCTGTCGCACCCTACTCGTGTGGACGGGTTGGGTAAATAGTTGTTTTTCGGCCCAATAACTGAAATAAAATATTTTATTATATTTCATTCGTATTTAGCATCATACGAAAAACTATGCGAGGTAGCAAGTTTTTCGAATTTGCTTATATTACAGTCGAAAAAAATGAAGAGATGCTGATTGTTTCATGTAATAAAAATGATATGATAACATTTATTGATAATAAGTAAAATTATGCAATAATAATAATAATAATAATGATATTTTGAGATACAAACGAATCACCTAATCTCGGACAGACGACCAGACCTAGTGATACTCAACAAAAAAGAAAAAGAACCCGCCGAATAGTGGATTTTCCCGTCTCCGCTGACAACAGAGTAAAATTAAAAGAAAGGTCAAAGAGATTATAAGTACCAGGATCTAGCTAGAGAACTAAAAAACACTACGGAACATGAAGGTGGCGGTGATACCAATAGTAATTGGTGCGCTCGGAACAATCCCCAAAAGACTGGTAAAAGGACAGGAAGATTTGGAAAAAAGACCACAAATGGAGACCATCCAGACTACAGCGTAATTAAGTTCGGCCAGATTACTGACAAGAGTCCTGGAGACTTGAGGAGACTTGCTCTCACTTAAACTCCAGTGAGAAACCATCAGTTAACACTGATGTAAAAAAAAAACTCTCTATAATAACGATAATGATTATAATCAAAATGAATATAATTCGTTATCCTTTATTACCAAATACGACCGCTTTAAAATTGTGTACCCAAAGATATATATATATATATATATAGAATAGTAATATGTGTGTGTGTGTGTGTGTGTGTGTGTGTGTGTGTGTGTGTAAGAAGGAAATATAGCAGTCCAGGAACTTAAGAAGACAGAATTGAAAAATTGCATATTGCTGAAGTTTAGTTGTAAATGATACATAATGATATCCGTTTTCTCTGTATAATATATCACTTGAAATAATAAAATCATGGCATCTTTGGTTGAGAAGAACGTAAAATTTTTCCAAAATAATTGTTAGATGGGAAACTATATATATATGTATAGATATATGGAAGGAAATTGAAAAACAAAAATAATCCAAAATGGAGAATCTAATGTGAAAGAGAGTTGACCCAATAACGTTTCGGTTTAAACAAACCATCATCAGGACTTAGAAAAGATGATATCTAATGTCGTTAAATCACTGATGGATGTTTAATAAAATACAAAACAAGGGATGAAATTATATATACAGAGAAAGGCGAACATACTGTTTAACCGATAAATCAGCATTCATGTTTAAAAAAATATTTCACATGGCTATGTAAGCCAGAACATTGATTTTTTGGTACAGGGACAGGAGGACTTGAAAATAAGAGGACGAGTGGAGACCATCCAAATTACAGCATTGTTGAGATCGGCTAGAATACCAAGGAGTGTCCTGGAGACTTGAAAACGCTTGCTGTCACTCACACTTCAGTGGAAAACCATCAACTAACGCTGGTATGAAGAACTCTCAAACGAGTAAAATAATAATAACAGTAAATGTAGGCTATGCATTGACAGAGACGAAACAATCAATCACATAATAAGCGAATGCAGCAAATTAGCACAGAAGGAGTACAAGGTGAGACACGACTGGGTCGGCAAGGTGATCCACTGGGAAATGTGCAGGAAATTTCAATTCGACCATACAAACAATTGGTATATGCACAACCCAGCGCCTGTCCTAGAAAATGACTCGCATAAACTCCTATGGGACTTTAACATACAAACGGATCTCCTAATCCCGGCCAGAAGACCAGACCTTATAATAATCAACAAGAGAAAGAGAATCTGCAAAATTGTTGACTTTGCTGTCCCGGTGGACCACAGAACAAATCTGAAGGAAAGTGAAAAGAAGGATAAGTACCTCGACCTTGCTAGAGAATTAAAAAAACTGTGGAACATGAAAGTAACGATTGTGCCAATTGTGATTGGTGCATTAGGCACAATAGCTAAAGGATCATTAAAAGGCTTGGGGGACTTGGAAGTTGGCGGACGGGTAGAGACTGTCTAAACGATGGCATTGCTGAGAACGGCCAGAATACTGAGACGAGTCCTGGAGACTTGAGGAGACTTGCTGTCACTCAAACTCAAGTGAAAAACCATCAGCTAATACTGATGTGAAAAACTCTAGAGGAGTAAAATAATAATAATGTTGACCAGAGAAGAACTTAAGCAAATGGACCAAAGAACAAGAAAACTAATGATCATAAATAAGGCATTACATCCCAGGGATGACGTTGACAGACTATATTTATCAAGAAAGGAGGGGGGAAGAGGACTTGCCAGCACTGAAGACAGCGTGCATGCATCGATACAACGACTCTAGGACTACATAGAAAAGCACGAAGGGGGACTGATTACAGCCACCAGAAACGATACGGACAATACGATAGCCAACAGAATGACAATAACTAGGAAACAAAAATGGGAAGGAAAACAACTCTATGGGCGTTTTAAACGACTAATAAACGACATCTCACACGAGAAAACCCGGACGTGGATAAGAAAGGGAAACCTTAAGAGAGAAACAGAATCTCTCGTAATAGCTGCACAAAACAACGTCATAAGAACTAATCATATCAAAACGAGAATAGATCTGACGCAACAAAATCGCAAATGTAAGCTATGTGGTGATAGAGACGAAACGATCAATCACATAATAAGCGAATGCAGCAAATTAGCACAGAAGGAATACAAGACTAGACCCGACTGGGTGGGCAAGGGGATCCACTGGGAGTTGTGCAAGAAATTTAAATTTGACCATACGAACAAATGGTATATGCACAACCCAACATATGTCCTGGAGAATGACACACATAAACTCCTATGGGATTTAACATACAAATGGATCACCTAATCTCGGCTGACGACAATAACTTATAATAATCAACAAAAAAAAAAAAGAGAACTTGGAAAATTGTGGATTTTGCTGTCCCGGCTGATCACAGAGTAAAATTGAAAGAAATTGAAAAGAAGGATAAGTACCTGGACCTTGCTTGGGGATTGAAGAAACTGTGGAACATGAAAGTGACATTTATACTAATTGTAATTGGTGCTCTTGGAACAGTCACCAAAGGATTAATAAAGGGACTGGAATACTTGGAAATAAGAGGACGAGTGGAAACCATCAAAACTACTACATAAGTGAGATCAGCCAGAATACTGACAAGAGTCCTGGAGACTTGAGGAGACTTGCTGTCACTCAAACTCCACTGAAAGATCATCAGCTGACGCTGATGTGAGAAACTTTCAAAGAGTAAATAATAAAAATAATGATAATTCTTAAGGATTGGACAGTTCTATTTGACCCATAAGTAGGACGATAACAGGTATAGCCAAGTCAGGTCAGAGTGAACCTTGGAGTAATGGCAATGAAAGGGTACTCCAAGGGCTTCAGGACTGGAACCTCACTATCATACCGCTCGTTGATAGGTAGGTTCGTATCCATCTGCGGAGGGGCAGCG
Source organism: Sepioteuthis lessoniana (assembly GCA_963585895.1). NCBI lineage: Eukaryota > Metazoa > Mollusca > Cephalopoda > Myopsida > Loliginidae > Sepioteuthis > Sepioteuthis lessoniana. The sequence continues at coordinate 16,739,884 of OY757940.1, read as the reverse complement.
GCGTATTTTACAACTCTAGCTGACAAGGCGGGCGATTTTAGAATGCTTTGTTAAAATGCTTCATCCGGAAATTATTTTCGAAAGAAAAAACTGAAAAACTTCTTAGCGTTCAATTTCATTAATTGCGCTCCAT
>OY757940.1:16717251-16737251 GCA_963585895.1 Sepioteuthis lessoniana | reverse complement strand
TATATATATATATATATATATATATATATAATTTTTTGATTACTGTTGATAAGCTAAAGCTATTTCTCAGTTCACCTAAATCAATTACTTTTTTTCTTTTTTTTTTTTAGTGAACAATCTTTTTCTTTTCTATCCATAGTTTTTCTATCTGTTTTCTTTTTTTGGGACGAGTTTTTATTGCTCTCAGTCTCAGTCAGTACATGTTTATGCAAGTCTCTCTCAATCTATCTTTAACATTAGAAACATCTATCTATCTATCTATCTATCTATCTATCTATCTATCTATCGGTTCATATCTATCTATCTATCTATCTATCTATCTATCTATCGGTTCATATCTATCTATCTATCTAATTCTGCAAATATCTATCTATCTATGGGAGTCTTTATGTATCTATAAATCTATCTTTATGTGTCAGTGTGTTTGCGTACAAAATATATATATATGTGTATGTGTGTGTGTGTGTGTGTGTGTATCTCGCTCTACATATAACATATATATGTGTGTGTGTCTCACTCTACATATAACATATATGTGTGTGTGTCCCTACATATAACATATGTGTGTCTCTCTCTCTTCATATAATATGTGTGTGTGTGTGTATGTGTGTGTGTGCATCTCTCTCTCTCTCTCTACATATAATATATATGTGTGTGTGTGTATCTCTCTGTCTCTCTGTCTCTCTCTCTCTCTACATATATATATATATATATATACGAGGCTCATTAAATAAGTTTCCAGACTTTTTTCATATGGGAACTTTTATTGATAATACACACATGAAACTCTAGTCCCCTTCCAAGTAATCTCCTCCAGCTGCAATGCACTTGTTGTACCGTTCCAACAACTTCTGGAAGGCCCCATCGAAGTCCTCTTGTGTGGGCGTGTCAATGATTTCGTCACAGATTCTTTCATCTCCTCAATTGTCTCATAACGACAGCCTCTGAGCTTAGGGAATAACCAAAAGTTACAGGGAGCAAGGTCTGGACTATAGGGCGGCTGAGGAACTGTCTTGACGCCCATCTTGGTCAAATAGTCTGTGACAAGGATGGAGTTGTGGACTGGTGCATTGTCCTGGTGGAAATGCCACTGACCCGATTTAAAGAGTGCTGGCCTCTTCCCAAGAAATCTCTTCCTGAACTCCCTTAAAACCTCAACATAGTAACCCTAACCCTAACCCTTTGGCCAATCAACACTGGTGTATTGACTTCCTTACTCCTCCCACATCTCTCATCATCCCTCACAGACTCCCTTCTCTGCCTTCGTTGAATCTCTTATGCCTCTCAAAAACTGATGCTCGATTCATGCAAGATGGTCGAAAAACAGTCTGAAGCATCCCATACGTTTCTATGGCATTTTTTCCAAGTTTAAAACAGAATTTTATTGCATATCGTTCTTCCAAAGTGTTCTCACGTCCAGATTGCATTTTTGCAATTCACCAGCAGTGACAATCAGGCTTTATTAGGGTGTATCCCAATTCCTGCTGTAGCTGTTCATTTGAACCTGAAATCATAAAAATTGGCCAGTTATCTCATATGATGTATAGCAATAACATACTAAATTTTCAAGAGTCTACGCCAATTTTAAATGTCTGTACAAAAAAGTCTGGAAACTTATTGAAGGATCCACGTATGTGTGTGTGTCTCTCTCTCTCCCTCTCTCTCTCTCTCTCTCTCTCTCTACATATAATATATATATATATTTATATATGTGTGTGTTTGTGTGTGGGTGCGCACGCGCGTGTGTGTGAATGCGTGTGTGTGCTTTTCATATCTATTTATCTCTTTTCCGCTTCCGTCCGAAGATTTCTTTGAAATCTTGAAAAGGGCATCCACGTGGCATAGTGACTAAAATGCTCGACTCTGGCATCGAAGTAAACCAATTCACATTTCACTCGTGCTATTACACTTATTTTCGAACCTTTTTGAAAGTTATGAGCTCCCTCATCATCGCCACCACCACCACCACCACAAAGCTATGGTTTAAATAGTATCACTGCTTTTTTTTTTCTACAAATATGGGTTTGGCATGAAATAACCCACAAAGGTTGATAAATCTATCTATCTATCTATCTATCTATCTATCTATCTATCTATCTAATTCTGCAAATATCATAATTTTCAAAACAGAGTGACACACACCTTAAATACCCAACTTCCTAACATGCCCTAAAAAGAAACCAAACTTTTTAAATTTCTTTGATCTTTTTCCCTAAAAATGGCTTTTTGAAAAATCTTAAATTTTCTCACTGAAAATACTTTCTTTTTTTTCGGTTTCTTGGCTTTAATGGCATATAAACCTTTGTAGCTTATCTAATGCTAAAGTCATCCTTATAGAAGAGCAGCAATAATGCTATTTAACCCATAGCTGGGAGGATAAGGGGGTTCATACCTTTCCTAAGGGTATTTGTCCGAAGATTGAACGTAATAGAGCGACTGGAGTTCGAACTCGCTTACTACGATTCCGCACTCCTGCGATTTAACCATTGCACCACGAGGAACCCCACTTTTTTTCCTCTTCACGCTTCACTTTTTTATTTTTGTTTCTAAATGGACATTTTGAAGTCAGAATGGATATCGTTAGGTATTATTTATTAACAAACTCTACAGTATTGAAGATCCGTTACCAAAAATATGACTATGTAAAGTAAGTGAAGTCGGCAACATTAGTCGAGGGTGACCCGAAGGCTCCCTTTTTAATAGCTACTACACCGAGATATAGAGGAGGGCGCTACTCCATTCCCAGGATTGCTCCACTTTATCCTTGATCCTCACCTTATAGTGCTGAGTGCTAAGAAAGGCGGCATCAAGTACCATTTTTTTGTGTCTTTGGCATAACTCGACCTGGGATTGATCCCTGGTCTCCCGGGCCATTGGCGAACACTCTACTCCTTTGGCCAATGGCCGGGTCCAAAAATGATTAAACCTCTTACAAATAATCAGGCATTTTTCTATTTACCAATCGAACAATCGATCTATCGTTTAAAAGTTTTCTTTAAGTCCTTCGTCTTCGTCTTTTCCTTCTTCTTTTTCTTTATATTCTTCTTCTTTTCTCTTTCTTTCTCTTTTTCTCTGCTGCTCATTTCATTCAACGTCAAGTAATTCCTTCTCCAATTCTGACTCGAAGAATTCCCCCAAAATGCCTTGTGTACATTCTTGGTACTCCCGTTTTGCAACAGCATTCTCACGCCTTCTCTCGTCGCGTGACTGATACCCAAAACAAGGAATTCAGTGTTATTGTTTATTCTTATGCTCTTACCATTAGTTGCTGTCGTTACAGAACGAATTCTTTGTTTCATGTTATCGTCTTCAAGTGCTTATTATAAAGCAACGCTGGATTGTAGTAATTTCATGTCTTCTATGTGATCAAGAAAAACAGTTCAAATAGAAATATTGCCCAGTCAGCTGGGGCTGTAGAATACACCGACTGCTTCTCAGCAGAGGAGTAAGACCCCCCGAAACGAGTGTCTTAGATATGACACTAAAAAATCTGATGGTAAGGCTCCAGTAGTTCTGGAGCTTTTGGAGAACGCGGAGTACCCCTTAATTGCCATCGCACCCAGGTCCACTCAAGCCCGGAGTGGTAAAACCTGATAGGGTCCTATCTATGGGTCAAATAGATCTAAACTGTGTACTTATGCTAAACTGAATTGCTTGAAATAGAACTGTTTTGACATTTAAACTGCGTACTTTAGCTAAACTGAATTGTTTGAAGTGTAACTGTTTATATGTTTAAAAATGGGTTTGGCTTTAATAACCTACACTGGTCGATGTGCCATAAAACCAAACAAAACCAATCAACAATAGAAATAATAATGTTCCCTTTGTATATCTGTAACAAGACCATTGGCCTAAAGTGTGAAGTGTAAGCCAATGGTCCGGGAAACTCAAAAATGGTACTTGATGCCGCCTTGCTTAACTTCCAGTATTATAAGGTAAAGATCAAGAGTAAAGTGGAGCAATCCAGGGAATGAAGTAACGCCTTCCCTTACACCTCAGTGTAGTAGCTATTGAAAAGGGAACCTTCGGGTCACCCTCGACTAAGGTCGCCAACTTGTATATCCGTACTTCAGAAAAGTGATAGTTCAATACATATGCCTAAGGAGGGAATGCAGTTGACTTAATGGCGCTGATAATGGAATCGGCAAACTGTTCAAACTGTTTGGGAAATTTTGAGTTCTTCTACACTAAGAAAAGCATGAATGCAGATTTTCCTTCAGGTATATGTCAATAGAAGGGCACATAGATCTCTTTAGTCTTTTAAAAAGCAATATATCTTGAGCATTCGACAATGTACCAGGTCAAGGATTGTATATTGCTACTCGTACCATGTAACCCAATACAACCTGTCGCCTGTTACTTAGATGGGCATTACCAAGTAATCTACGTTATACTGAGAGATGCTAAGAATAAGAATGACTAGGCAGAAGATTCAATAGGTACTATTTACCAACCCCTCCGCTTGGGCAGGATATGACACAAGGTCAATTTTAAAGCGGAGTTTAACAGGTTTGAATTCAGAGTTTTCCTTCTCCTAGACTAGTTGCCTCACCAAGGCTGAAGAACCTAGTCCGTCCTACTATTTATCCATAGCTGGAGGGAGAGTAAGGGGGTTAAAAAATTGACCTTGTGTCATATCCTGCCCGAGCGGGGGAGGGGTTGGATAAATATGGTAAGCGAAGACCAAATTACCAATTGCATGTGAAAAGATTTTAGCGTTCTCAGACCTTAAGAAAACATTACCTTTCATGTCTGCATGCCGAGATGTCGAAAGTTCGTTATCTGTTCTGGCTCACCTGGATGTCTTGAAATACGAAAAAAAATTTCTCCCTGCTTATCTTCGCACATCTTTCTAAGCTTTAAAATTTTCTATACAACATTAATATCATATTGTACTTCTTTTAGTATTGGAATACCTGTTTTCCGCAGATAGGCTGATTTTTATGCACAACCTTTCGACTATGTAGTCTCTGGCCTTCTTCTGGGAAAATTATCCGTGGAATCGTCGGTGTCATTCGTTTATCAGATAGTGTACATTCCAATTCTGCATTATTGTTTTGTTTTGTTTTTTAATGGCACATCAACCTTTGAATGATATTTAATGCCAAAGCCATCCTTCTAGACGAACAGTATTGGAAATTTACTAAGCTTTTTGCTTAGATGTGGCACAAGGCCATATGAAAGGGGCACCCAATGAGTAGACGAACAGTATTGGCACTATTTAAGGTTTCTTTGTTTAATGGCATATCAACCTTTGTAGGTTATTTAATGCCAAAGCCATCCTTCTAGAAGAACAGTAGTGGTATTATTTAACCCATAGCAGTGAGGATAGGGGGGGGTTCATACTTTTCCAATTTTATTTATATGAAAGTGAACGTAATAGTGTGACTGGAATTCGAACTTTCTTACTACGATTCTGCAGTCCATCGCTTTAACCATTACGCCACGAGGACACCCCCATTTTTTGTCATGTATTTTCTAACTTTTACACCATATGTGTCACCCTGAATAATGATGACAAAAGTCGATTGACCTTTTTTATGAGAGATATTTTCATAATTCTATCTATTATCCTGACAAACATTCAGGTTATTTGTTTGTTTGTTTGTTTTGTTTTGTTTTGGCTTTGTATATGTTTTTGTTATTTCTTTTTTTTACTCTTCGCCGAGGTTTTATTCACTGAGTCGTGAAAAACCCATAGATAGCATTTACCAGAATCTAACGACCCAAACGTGTTAAAAATAAAAACGGAAAAACTTTGACAAAGTTTTTTTGTCACTCGGATCAAGTGACAACTTTATGAGGAACATTAATGTAATCTACCAATATTTAGGAATGAAACTAAACTGCGTTCGATGGTGAGATTCCAGTTCTGGAGCTTAGGAGAGTTTAAACTATCCTTTTCGTTGCAATTACTCCCGGGACCACTCTGATTCTGAGTGATAGCACCTATTAGGATCCCTTCTCTGGATCAAATAAATCTATTCAATAATGTTTAAAATGATTGTGAACTTTATTGATACATTGGTTCTTAAAACATCGATATTGCAACTTAATAAAAAGTTTTTACTGGTTTAAAATGATTGTGAACATTATTAATATTATTAGATGGAAATACTTGAAACCATATATCAGTGTGCAAATCAATTCTGTGAAGCAATAGTTTCTGAAAGCTGTACTTTGCAAATGGTTATTATTTGGTTGTTTGATCAGGTTTTATTGCATATCTAACCTCGTAGATTGTTTAATGCTATATCCTCTTTATATATATATATATATATATATATAAAGAGAGAGAGAGAGAGAGAGAGAGAGAGAGAGAGAGAGAGAGAGAGAGAGAGATGGATGCTTGCTGAGATGACAGGAGCAAATGAGAAATCTCCAACGAAAAGATACCTATTTGGATTATGTTTTTCTGCTACCTTCATAACCGTCGGATTTTAATCCATATTTATTTTCATACTGTCCTTTCGGAAAAACAAATACCAAATACAGTCTTACACGACATTTGACACGGATGACTTCAAAACGATCTATATATATGAAAATTTATTTGTCATTGCGTATTTCCTAATAAACGGGACGTTTGGTCTCGTTTCTTTGAGAAATCCAACATTTTTTCACGTGCCAGACACGTTCTTATAACTTTTGAATTATGAACGCTATGTGCACGTTTGTGTATCTTTTCGTTATATATATATATATATATATGTATATATATATATAGATATATATATATATATATATATATATATATATATATATATATATATTCGTTATATATATATATATTCGTTATATATATATATATATATTCGTATATCAAATGCATATGATTTGTTAACGAATAGTTTGTAGGTAACATTATAAACAAGCCAGAGCTCATTTGTCTGCTCACAGTTATATGGTTTCGCGTATTACTATGTAACACTAACAATTTAATTTAACGTCAGTTAGTAATTTGTACATAGTTAAATGGTTAAACAGTTCTTACGGGATGTACTCCAGAAGACTTGCCAGAGGCGATGAACGATAGGGAAAAGTGGCGAGAGAGGGTCAGGGATATCCGTGCTACCAGCACGATATGATGATGATGATGATTTGACCCATAGATTGAACAATGACATGTACTACATCTCCGGGTCAGAATGGACCTAGGAGTAATGGCAATGCATTCAGATAGATAGATAGATACCGGGGTAGAAAGAAAGAAAGAAAGAAAGAAAGAAAGAAAGAAAGAAAGAAAGAAAGTTCCTGTGTCATATAGATCGATATCTGGGTAGAAAGAAAGAAAGAAAGAAAGAAAGAAAGAAAGAAAGAAAGAAAGAAAGTTCCTGAGTCATGTAAATAGATATCTGGGTAGAAAGAAAGAAAGAAAGAAAGAAAGAAAGAAAGAAAGAAAGAAAGAAAGAAACTTCCTGAGTCATATAAATAGATATCTGGGTAGAAAGAAAGAAAGAAAGAAAGAAAGAAAGTTCCTGAGTCATGTAAATAGATATCTGGGTAGAAAGAAAGAAAGAAAGAAAAAAAGAAAGAAAGAAAGTTCCTGAGTCATGTAAATAGATATCTGGGTAGAAAGAAAGAAAGAAAGAAAGTTCCTGAGTCATGTAAATAGATATCTGGGTAGAAAGAAAGAAAGAAAGAAAGAAAGAAAGTTCCTGAGTCATGTAAATAGATATCTGGGTAGAAAGAAAGAAAGAAAGAAAGAAAGAAAGTTCCTGAGTCATGTAAATAGATATCTGGGTAGAAAGAAAGAAAGAAAGAAAGAAAGTTCCTGAGTCATGTAAATAGATATCTGGGTAGAAAGAAAGAAAGAAAGAAAGAAAGTTCATGGGTCATATAGAGAGATATCAGGGTAGAAAGAAAGAAAGAAAGCTAATGAGTTACATAGAAATTAAACTTCGTTCAACACGTGGACAAATGAGAAGATGATTTTCTTTTTCTTTTTATCAGTTTGCTGTTATCAATTTTTATCCGGATTTGAAACCCTACCGCTCTTACCACAAGCAATCTAATCACCGTTGCCTATTATTTGGCAAAGATTCATATAACTTCCGATGAAAGTATTATTGAAAGAAACAAAAATAACACTCCACTACCATCACTTTCTTTTACACTTGTTCAATTCGTTTATCCTGAAAAGTTTCTATAGAGTTAAAAGCTTCTGTCTTCACAGAAACAATAAATCTTTTTAGCAATCTTGAAAATACCATCCGTCTGTTTGTATGCGCATGCGTAATGGGTACAATCGAAAGGTATAGATTGCACAGCACCCCATGCACTAGCGGCACGTTTACTCTTTTTAACGTGTTGGTGTTTCCAGGATGAAAAAAAATTAATGAGAGAGAGAGAGAGAGGGGGGGATTTGATTTATTCTACGCAGGCGCTCTAGAGTGTAGAGTCGTCACTTTGTCCATAAAATGAGACACAAGGCATTGGAAAACTAAAAGAAATTAAAAGAAACGGAAAGAAAAGAGAAAGAAGAAACAGAGAGAAATATAGTGAGAAGGACTAAAGTAGTTGTCTCCCCCCACTCCTTAGATACTAAAGAGTTCTCACCTCAACGAGACCATAGTTAAATAATGTTGGTTTGGGTTCTTTGTTTAATGGCATATCAAACTTGGTGGGTTATTTAATGCCAAACAGATTGATAAATAGATAGATAGATACTGGGTTAGGTATAAACATATTATTCAATACCAAAACCATCCTTGTTGTAGGACAGAAATGGAACTCTTTAACCCACAGGTGGGAGTATAAGGGGGTGCATGCCTTTTCCAAGGGTATTAGTCTGAAAGTGAACCTAATAGTGCGACTGGAGACGAACTCACTACGATGTAACAGTCTAACACGTTACCCACTAAACCACGGACACTCGCCACGAAGGTTTTGAGAAAATGAAAAATAGATAGATAGATAGATATAAAGAATCATACACACACGCGTGCACACGCATATATATATATATATATATATATATATATATATATATATATGAATAAAGATAAAGACTGACATAGATAGATAGATAGATAGATAGATAGATGTTTCTAATGTTAAAGATAAAAAGAGAGGGATATAGACATGTACTGACTGAGACAGAGAGCTATGAATGCAATGTAATATTGAAAAAAAGTTTAAGTAAAGAATTTACCTTCGTCTTATATAAAAACGGTATAAAGAGAAATAGAAAAGAAATCAAAAGAGAAAGGGGCAGAAAAATAGGGAGTGAAAGGAATAGAGTAGAAATGACCGACAGCCCATGGATCTTCTGAAATGTAGTTTTTATCTACCCTTGATTACAGCAATTTTGGCTCGTGTAATAATGTTTCTTTTCTTTTTTCTTTTTTAAACAATCCCGTGTTAGTATCAATCTACTCTCATCTATGAACGATAGTTGACTTATATTTTGCAATGAAAATTCACGGAATTAAGGAAATCGGTAAATTTCAACAAGGGCAAATAATAGGATGGCATCAGTGTGCCAAGTCAAATATAGAAATTGCGAGGTTTTTCCAGGTTAATCATCAAACGGTTCATAATATTATCCAGAGTTTTAATGAAGATGGCCATTGTCGTGTGGAACAGCGTTCAGGAAGACCAAGCATCGTGTCTGAGCGAACGAAAAGGCACTGAAGAGGAAAGTCATCAGAAACCGTCGTCGGTGCGTCAAAGATGTCGCTAACAGCATGGAAATGTCGACATATGTGGTGATAAAGACCCTGAAAGAAGTGTAGCAAGAAAGAAGCCCTTGATTTCAGAGGTTAACAGGAAGAGGCGTATGGACTGGCCAAGAGAATTTAAAAGCAAGAGAATTCAGAAGCAAAGATTATGAATTTTAGCAGTGTGTAATTTGGTCAGATGAAAGTAAATTCAGCCAATATTCGAATTCGAGACAGGCTTATGTTTGAAGAAATCAAAATAAAACTTAGAAGACTGAATGTATGCGATCGACCGTGAAACATGGAGAGATTGGAGTAAAGATGTGGGGCGCTGTCTGGTTTAGAGAGAAATATCAGCTGGTTCTTATTGACGAGAGATTGATTTGGTTTCTTTGTTCAATGGCATATCAACCTTTGTAGGTTATTTAATGTCAAAGCTATTCTCCTTGAAGAATAGTAGTCGACGAGAGATTGAATGGTCCAAAATACTGTCAAATATTAGAGAAAGGACAACTCCCACTATTTGAAGCCTACCAGATTGACAATGTTTACCCTTTTTGAAGAAGATGAAGCGTCATGTTTATATTTACCAACCCCTCCGCTCGGGCAGGATATGACACAAGGTCAATTTTTAAGCGGAGTTTAACAGGTTTGAATTCAGAGTTTTCCTGGACTAGTTGCCTCACCAAGGCTGAAGAACCTAGTCTGCCCTACTATTTACCCATAGCTGGAGGGAGAAATAATTGGATTCATACCTTTCCCAAGTGCTATGTGAAATGCAATCAGTCTCGTCCAGGATTTGAACTAGTGTCGCCGTGTCCATTTCCTGCGACGATAACCATTACACCACGGGCACCTCCCATGAAGATGAAGCGTCATGTTATACGAGTAAAGTGACAAAAGGCCTGGAAGGAATTGCAAGGAATCAAGTCATTGCCATGCATTGCCCAAAGTCTTGACATGAATCCAATAGGGCATGTTTGGGACACCTGGACCGAAAACTTCGAGAACGCGTGACCAAAATCATGTCAGTGGTAACCCTTAAAGAAACATTGCTAAAGTGACAAAATATGGATTAGACGATTGTTGATAACTTGATCAAATGTTATATAATAGCCGAGGGATTTCGGTTCATGCCTTTGAGTTTAGTTAGGATGAGAAACTTTCGGCTCAGCCCATGGGTTAGTTGGGTGCAACATTGAGGCAGGCGTTAACGCGGGTGCGCGCGGGCGGATGGAGGTGTCACTCAGATGTCATAATAGTCCGAGACGAAACGGAATGACAGGGTACGGGTGACGTCACGCACCGGAAGCGCGCGGAGGTTTGTGTGAGAATCTGAAGAAAGAGAGTTGAGATTAGACACTGGACGAAGACGGTCGACTTTTGGAACGAGGTGAACTTGCACCCTATGGGGGCCGCTCGAGACGGGGGCCAAATGAATAAGACTGCATAGAAGATTGTGTCTCTCCTCCTTACGTCAAAACCTTTAACTCAAAGTTGATAAAAAGGTTTCGTACCTGAACAAGAAGTCGTTACGTGTTTTCGAATTCCGAGATTCCTATGTTCTTTATATGTTCTATCGTTATGAACATTATATGTCCATTTCGCACATGGCCATATTCGTGTATATGGCTATGTAACACAAATCCATGAAAAATCGAATACAAAAACTGAAACTAGCAAATGGAGGACCTACTCCATGCTAATCCTATACTTTACACGTACTCCTTAATACACTTCAGAATATTGTGTCGCTTGATGACCGTGAAACTATTAGTCGGAATATGCTGTTTTCATTCCTTAGTTTTTCTGCTATTATATATATATATATATATACAAAACTCCACTATGGGTAGGATGTAACATAAGGTCAATTTTAAAGCAGAGTACACCTGGTTTAAATTTGAAGAAGTCTTTCTCCAAGACCGGTTGTTGTATCAAAGTTGAGAAGGGAAAGATGGATTCATGCCTTCCGAGAGGTATTGGCGCGAAGTGAACTGTAAATTGTCTGATCCAGGATTTGTTTTCGGGTTGTAGTATCCATTCCCTAAAATTATAACTACTGGCACATCTCTCTCTCTCTCTCTCTATCTCTCTCTCTAAATATACATCTCTCTCTCTCTCTCTCTCTCACTTTTTCCCTATAAACATACATCTCTCTATCTCACTCATTCCCAATAAACATACATCTCTCTCTTTCTCTCTCTAACTCTTTCCATAAAAACATACACCTCTCTCTCTCTCTCTCTCTCTCTCTCTTTCTCTCTCTCTCTCTCTCTCTCTGAACATACATCTCTTTCTCTCACTCTTTCCCTATGAACATATAATTCTCTCTCACCCTTCCTGTAAACATACATCTCTCTCTCTCTCTCTTACTATTTTCCTATAAACATACATCTCTCTCACTCTTTCCCTATAAACATCTCTCTCTTTCCCTCTTTCCCAATAAACATACATCTATCTCTCACTCTTTCCTATGAATATACATCTCTCTCTCTCACTCTTTTCCTATAAACATACATCTCTCTCACTCTTTCCCTATAAACATCTCTCTCACTCTTTCCCTATAAACATCTCTCTCTCTCTTTCACTCTTTCCCAATAAACATACATCTATCTCTCACTTTTTCCCTATAAATATACATCTCTCTCTCACTCTTTTCCTATAAACATAAATCTCTCTCTCTCTCTCTCTATATATATATATACCAACACTCCGAACGTGCAGGATGTGACACGAGGTTCATTTTTAAACGGAGTTTAACAGGTTTGAATTCTGAGTTTTCCTTCTCCAAGACTAGTGGCCTAACTGTTGAATCTTAAGAAAAATTTACTGAATGAGAAATAACCAAAATGGTGGTTGAAAAGGAAATGGATATCTTCATAACATTAATAAAATACAATACTCGTCAGCGGTGTGAAGAAGGTAACCCACAGCTAGTGGTGAACTACATAGCATATTAACCTCTCTCACAAAAGTGTCCAACCTATTTATGAGGAATGGAACGTTCATAAGAACACTATATAACACTAAGCAAGGCTAAAGAACACAGTCTGTCTTACTATTTACCCAGAGCTGAAGGGAGAATAATTGGAGTCGTACCTTTCTCAAGGGTATTAGTGTTATGCTTAAAGGTAATCAGCTTTGTTCAGGATTTGAACTCGTGTCGCCGTGTCCATTAACCACTACACTATGGGCACCTCTTTCTCTCTATACATCAATATGTACAGTGTAACCCGGATATAAGACAGTTGGGACCGGAGAAGAAGTATCTTATATCGGGGATTTCTCTTATATCCGGGTATGGTCTAATTTATATACATTAACACAGGCTCTAATTTGGGACCAGAGAAAATCTATCTTATATCCTGGTCTCTTATATCCGGGTTACACTGTATATATATATATATATATAGAGAGAGAGAGCAGAGAGAGAGAGAGAGCGATGGAGAGAAAGACACCAGTGGTGTAAAATATATATATATGAGAGTGAAAAAAATTTTTAAGTGTCAAAAAATCAGAAAATGTGCACAACACCGGTCGACAGTAAAAGGTAAAAACCTAAAATGAGCGAAGTCCACCAACTTACTCCATAGCTGCCATTTTATGCAAACTTTCAGCAAAAGCTATTATCGTCAGATATGGTCAACTGACCATATCTGACGAATGAAACTTTCTCACTCTAAGGATAGCTATACGAAACTTCAAGTACTGCGGTAGCCAAGTAAGGGTTCGGTGGACCTCACTTTTTTTAAGTATATATATATATATATATATATTCCAATTAATATATATATGGTCCAGTCAGCTGGGGCTGTAGAATACACCGACTGTATCTCTGCAGATAAGATTCCTCCAATGGGTGTCCTTGATATGACACTAAACAATCTGATGGTGAGGCTTCAGTAATTAGGGCCTTATCAATAGGTCAAAGAAAATTGTTTAAATATTTACTATACTTTAAACCATTTAACTGTGAGCAAACAAATATTAGATTGAATGAATAGAGTTAGATTGCAATTCTTGAAAGGATTTAACTGTGTGTTGGCCGTTGAGTAGAACAAGAAAAAAAAAGGTAGGACCATTCATATATTTGTTAAGCTGTTATTATATTACTCTTGGCGAGTTTTTTTTTTACTTCAGCGTTAGCTGATGGTCTTTCACTGCAGTATGAGTGACAGCGAGTCTCCTTAAGTCACCAGGACTCTTCTCAGTATTCTGGCCGACCTCAACAATGCTATAGTTTCGATGTTCTCCACTCATCCTCCGATTTCAAACTCATCTCGCTGTTTTACTAAGCCTTTGGGGATCGTTCCTAATATACTAACAACAATAGGTATTACCGTCACCCTCATGTTTCACAGCAATTATTATTATTATTATTATTTACTCCTTTAGAGTTTTTCACGCTGATGGCTTTTCACTGGAGTTTGAGTGACAGCAAGTCTCCTCAAGTCTCCAGGACTCGTCTCAGTATTCTGGCCGTTCTCAGCAATGCCATCGTTTAGACAGTCTCTACCCGTCCGCCAACTTTCAAGTCATCCAAGCCTTTTAATAATCCTTTAGTTATTGTGCCTAACGCACCAATCACAATTGGCACAATCGTTACTTTCATGTTCCACAGTTTTTTTAATTCTCTAGCAAGGTCAAGGTACTTATCCTTCTTTTCATTCTCCTTCTTTTCACTTTCCTGTGGTCCGCCGGGACAGCAAAGTCGACAATTTTGCAGATTCTCTTTTTTTTGTTGTTGATTATTATGATGTCTGGTTTTCTGGCCGGGATTAGGTGATCCGTTTGTATGTTAAAGTCCCATAGGAGTTTATGCGAGTCATTTTCTAGGACAGGTGCTGGGTTGTGCATATACCAGTTGTTTGTATGGTCAAATTGAAATTTCCTGCACATTTCCTAGTGGATCACCTTGCCGACCAAGTCGTTTCTCGCCTTATACTCCTTCTGTGCTAATTTGCTGCATTCGCTTATTATGTAATTGATCGTTTCGTCTCTGTCAACGCATAGCCTACATTTACTGTTTTGTTGTGTCTTATCTATTCTCGCTTTGATATTATTATTATTATTATTATTCCTTGCGACCTTTTCCTACCACCGTTAGCTGATGATCTTTTACTGCAGTCTGAGTGACAGAGAGTCTCATCAGGTCTCCATATTATAGTATTCCGGCTGTTCTCAACAATGCTGTTGTCTGAATGATCTCGATTGGTTCTCCGATTTCCAGTTCCCCCAGCCTCCTTCCAGGCCTTTGGGGACCGTTCCGAGTGCACCAACTACAATCGGTATCACCGTCACCCTTATGTTCAACTGTTTTCTTAGTTCTCTAGCAAGGTCTAGATACTTGTCTCTCTTTTCATTTTCTTTGATTTTCATTCTGTCGTCTACTGGGACGGCAAAGTCCACTATACGGCACGTTTTCTTTCTCTTCTTTTTTGAAATTATCACTAAGTCTGGTCTTTTGGCTGTGATTAGGTAATTTGTTTGTATCTCAAAATCTCGCAGAATTTTATACGTCTCATTCTCCAATACGGATTCTGATTTATGCATTTCAGTTTCTTGCACAATTCTCAGTGGATCACCTTTCCCACCCAATTGTGTCTAGTCAATTGTGTCTCTTTTGGGGCTAGTTTGTTGCATTCGCTTATTATATGATGAATTATTTTGTCTTAACATTATCTACACTTGCTATTTTGTTGCGTGTTAACAATTTTCACTTTAATACAATGGTCCTTATTATAATCCTTATTTAACGACTTTAAACAGTCTCCCTCCTAAAATTTCCTCTCAACCAAATGTAATTGTAAAGTTTAGGCTTTCACACAATTTGAGATTAGACAAGCAGAAGAAAACACTGTTTTATATACTTGCCGTGTTATGTATGAAGAGTTCCTCGTTCGTTGAACTGTTTGCTACATGTTTATTCTTTTCAACTGGTTCATTTTGAAGAAAGATAATAAAAGAATGAGCCTTAAATTAGGTAGAAATTGAAAACCAAAACTACTCATATTAGTTACCATTAATCACAAGGAAACCCGTTGTGCTATTTCAACATCGGGGAATGTAAAAGTTAATTTCCTGATTCGTACAAGGGCGTGGATATCAAAAACTTGCAATACTTTTATTTTGATTCTGGATTCACAAATGAAATGACTTCATTTAATCTCTAGAGCCTTTACCCTACCCCAACCGCTGGTTGGCGGAGACCCTTGGGCTTCAGCCCCTAAAAACCCTTAACCCGGTACTGCAAACGCTAATTGTTACGATAAAAGAAAAATCCATAAAACGCAAAAAAGATATAGCAATTATTGTTTATATCATAGCAGTACGATCGTTGATAAGATATTGTTCCTTCTTTAATTTTTACTTTATTTTCTTTCTTTTTTTCTTTCTTTCTTTCTTTCTTTCCTATTGTAATCTTTATTCATTGTCGGTCGTCATTCCATCTTCTTTCCTTCATGCATAATCTTTCTCCCTTCATTCCATCTTCCTTTTTTTCGGATTTTCATTACCATTCATCCTTTTTTTCTGTCTTTCGTCATCTTTCTTTCTTTCCTTCTTTCTTTCTTTGCCATCTATTCATTTTCCTTCTTTCCTTTTCTTCTTTTTTGTCTACAGTCTTCCTTCTTCCATTCCATCCTTTCATTTTTCTAATCTTTCTTTCTTTCTTCATTCAATTCTTCCTTTTTTTTCCAATCTCCTTCATTCAACTTTTTCAATCTTCCGTCATTTTTCATTCTTTTTCTTTCCAACTTCCTTCCTTTTTCCCTCTTTTCTTTCTTTGTCATCAGTCTTCCCTTCTTCATTCTATCTTTCCTTTCTCTTATCTTCATTATTTTCTTTTTTTCTTTCTTTCTTTCTTTGTCTGACATCTTTTCATCTTCCTTCATTTTCTCTGTCTTTTTATTTTCATCACCTTTATTTATTTATTTATTTATTTATTTTGTCAGTCGTCTTTTCGTCTTTCTTCATCGTTTCCTACGTTTTTCTTATCTCTATCCTCATGCATACTTTTTTCTTACGTCTTTCTTTCTTTCTTTCTTTCTCATCAATTTTATTTCTTTCGTTTATCATCCTTTCCTGCATTTCTTCTTTTTACGTTTCTTTTTTCTTATCCTCCTTATTCTTTCTTTCTTTCTTACTTTCTTTCTTTCTTTCTTTCTTTCTCATCAATTTTATTTCTTTCGTTTATTATCCTTTCCTGCCTTTCTTCTTTTTACGTTTCTTTTTTCTTATCCTCCTTATTCTTTCTTTCTTTCTTTCTTTCTTTCTTTCTTTCTCATGAATTTTATTTCTTTTGTTTATCATCCTTTCCTGCCTTTCTTCTTTTTACGTTTCTTTTTTCTTATCCTCCTTATTCTTTCTTTCTTTCTTTCTTTCTTTCTTTCTTTCTTTCTCATCAATTTTATTTCTTTTGTTTATCATCCTTTCCTGCCTTTCTTCTTTTTACGTTTCTTTTTTCTTATCCTCCTTATTCTTTCTTTCTTTCTTTCTTTCTTTCTTTCTTTCTCATCAATTTTATTTCTTTTGTTTATCATCCTTTCCTGCCTTTCTTCTTTTTACGTTTCTTTTTTCTTATCCTCCTTATTCTTTCTTTCTTTCGTTGCAGTTAAGTAAGTGTAAAGTTCGCACTTGATAAATGCTACTTCTTAAGGAATCCTTCTTCTTCTGTGTGTGCGTTCGTGCGCATGTGCGTGTGTTTGTGTGTTTCAAAGGGGAAAAAGTGCTCGGACGAAATAGAAGTGAGCCTGGCATTCTGTGCTCGAGGGGTAAGGTGAAGGGTCGGATGACGTCAGCATACGTAATTAGTTTGTCGGGTACAATGGAGGCGGGCCACCTGGTCACTGTTGGGAGGGGGGAGTCGGTTTGCGGTATTGTAATTAGGCAGACGCACTTCGTTGCTTGGTTAGATATCAACGGGTAATTAAATAAATAAATATTTCTGTGTTTTAGAAGTGAGTGATTCACAATGAGGTTGGAAAAAAGTTAAAGAAAACCTGCGGGTGTGTTGTGGGGGGGGGGCAGGAGAGGCGGAAAGAAATTAAGATGGTCAAGATAGATAGATAGATAAATAGATATAAAAAAAGAATTAGATAAATAAAGAATATGAAAAAGGAAAGCAAGAATAAAACAAGGAAATAGAGTCGTAGGGGCACGTTTGGTTTGTTTTCTTTGTTTAATGGCATGTTAACCGTTGTGGGTTATTAAATGACTAAGTCAATATTGTAGAAAAACAGTAGTAGTACAATCTGACCCAGAGCAGGGGGGGGGGTAAGAGTGCTCATGCCTTTCCAAAAGTATCTAGTCCGAAAGTGAACGTAATAGCGCGGATGGATTTTGAATTCGAGACCATAGTCCAGCATTTTAGCCACTACGCCACGGGGTCTTCTCCCCTCCTATGGGAAGGAGACGGGAGAAACTCGAAGAGAAAGAGAAAATAGGAAGTCGGAAATAAGAGAAAAAAGAAAAATCCCAAAAGCAATAGAGAGAGTGGTTGGTTGGTTGGTTGGTTGGTTGATGACAACTCAAGTTGGATTATCTAATGCCAAAGTCAGATTCTTTAAGCAGTCACATAGTTTTATGTATTCCTATCTAATTCAAATAATTCAAAAAGTTATATGGTTTCAAGTATTCCTATCTAATACAAATAATTCATAAACTTTATGGTTTCAAGTATTCCTATCTAACGCAAATAATTTGCAAACTTATATGGTTTTAAGTATTCCTATCTAATACAAATAATTCGCAAACTTCTATGGCTTCAAGTATTCCTATCTAATACAAATAATTTGCAAACTTATATGGTTTCAAGTATTCCTATCAAATACAAATATTTTACCAACTGATATGATTTCAAGTATTCCTATCAAATACAAATAATTTGCAAATTTATATGGTTTTAAGTATTCTTATCTAATACAAATAATCTATAAACTTCTATGGTTTCAAGTATTCCTATCAAATGCAAATATTTTGCAAACTTATAGTGGTACTATCTAATACAAATAATTCGTAAACTTATATGGTTTTAAGTATTCCTATCAAATACAAATATTTTGCAAACTTATATGGTTTCAAGTATTCCTATCAAATACAAATAATTTGCAAACTTATATGGTTTCAAGTATTCCTATCTAACAGAACTAATTTGCAAATTTATACGGTTTTAAGTATTCCTATCTATTACAAATAAATCGCGAATATATATGATTTCAAGTAATAATCATTCGTGATTTATTGTATCTTCTTGTAGCAATTTTCTATGCAAATAATTCCTACTCAATTACATGATTACAAGGTTGGTTTGTTTAATGGCATACAACCTTCCTGTGTTATTTAATGAATGTAATAGTGCGACATGAGTTCGAACTCATTTACAACTATGTTGCCGTCCAATATTTTCGCCACTACACCACAGGGACTCCTCCACATGGTTTCAAGTATTCCTATGTAATACAAATAATTTTCAGAAAAGATCTATTTGACCACTGGATCGGTTGGTTTTGGTTTCATTGTTTAATGGCATTTCTGGGTTATTCAATACTAAAGCCAACCTTCAAGAAGAACAGTATTGGTCCTATTTAAGGTTTCTTTGTTTAATGGCATATCAACTTTTGTGGGTTATTCAATGCCAAAGCCATACTTGTAGAAGAACAGTAGTGGTACTATCTAAGGTTTCTTTGTTTAATGGCATATCAACTTTTGCGGGTTATTCAATGCCAAAGTTATCCTTGTAGAAGAACAGTATTGGTACTATCTAACCCATAGCTCGGTAAGGGTAAGGGCGTTCATACCTTTCCTTCAATGGATAGGACCATAAAATGTTCTGCTACTCCCGGTCAGAATGGCAACAAAGGGGTACTGAATACGCTCTAGAGCTCTTGAAGTAAAAAAAGGGCTATTTAGGGTATAGGGATTCTCTGTGAAGACAAGGAAGAAGACTTGATGAGAAAAAGACTTGATGTGAAAAGAAAAGAATTCTGAAAATCAGTAAAGAGAAAGGAGAAGGATAAAGCAAGAAAGTTAGGGGAGAGGAAAGGTGAGTTTTGGGTGAAGATATTAGATGGGAGGGTAAGGTAGGGGTTTGAATTAATGAAACGAAAGAAGAGAGTGAAAAATGTTTAGAATAAGAAAACAAAAGAAAAACTTAACAGAAAATATTTAAAAAAAGAGATGAGGTCGTGAGAGAAATAAAAGAAGAAAGTATAGAAATAGAAAAAAGAAATAAAAACAATTGAAAAAAGGATAAGAAAGAAAGAAAGAAAGACTGAGTGAGTGAAAGGAAATACAAAAGAAAGAAAGAAAGAAAGAAAGAAAGAAAGAAAGACTGAC
>OY757940.1:16694751-16712251 GCA_963585895.1 Sepioteuthis lessoniana | reverse complement strand
AGTTAAACGATCTTAGTCTGTTAAGAAAAGCACACACCTGCCAAGTAGAAGAAATCACAAACAGAACACAAAATTAGAAGGGACTGACCAGTAGATTAATTCCACTCCTGTTTCTTAATCGTTCTAACATATAACATGTTAACACCCTCTGCTCACGCCTATGAACGAAAGAATTTGTAACTTTGTAATTGGATTTCTACTTTATGTTTTTTATTTCATTTTTATTTTTATTTTTATTTTCTGATTTTTAATTTATTTTTTTAATTTCTTTAATTTTCCTTATTTATCTTCTGAATACGAACTGTAACTCCTCATTCGCATCTCTGTGACAATACAGAGCATGTAAAAGAGTCATCTGACGAGACGGAGAATATACCAACAATATTCTCCGCCGAAATAAATTTATTATGACGGCTTAACCGAGTTTGAGTCTCCATTTAATTGTACTATATATATACATATATATACAGATATCATACAATAACTGATGTTTGTACAACAGCATTGCTTCCAACAAAGCCTTCATCATATAATGACTCTGGGTTCAGGCATGGTTTCGGGGTCGAAACATCATTACCACTAGCCCAGAGCGCCCCAGTAGTATCTCACGACACCACTAGACTTTGTCAGATAGTCGTCATTCTATGGGATTGCCATATCCACGCTGATGCAGTTAGAGCCTTATCCTGGATATATATATATCATCATCATCATGTCGTGCCGCTAGCACGGATATCCCTGACCCTCTCTCGCCACTTCTCCCTATCATTCATCGCCTCTGGCAGGTCTTCAGGGTTACATCCTGTGTCCTCACATAGCTGCTGTATGGTCGTCCTGCTTTTGCTTGGCCATCGCTTTGTTTGTTTTCATACTCTATAGATGAGGCAGTAACAACTTAGCCATCGAAACTGTGCCATCAGCCCTGATTGGTGTCTGATGAGGACAGAGTATCGCACGTGTTCTCACGCGTTGTATGATAAAATGCGAATGGTTACATAAATCTCCAAGTTGAAAATCAAAATTTGCTGTAGCAGTTATTAGAAATTTCATTCATTTACGATCTTTTGATTATCTGATGAAGCGCGAAAATGAGCGAAAAATTAGTTTGAATAAATCAGTATTCTATGTAATCATCTTTAAACGTCAAATTTCTTTTACACACACACACACACACACACACACATATATATAGTATTATTCGGTCCAGTTAAACCAGAGTTGGGAGTAATTCCTTCAGGACAAGAAAATCATTCAGGAGCTGAACATTTAAATTTTCCTGGTGGAGGGCTCAATGTAATTTTTTACAGAGCAATATTTCTTTAAAGAAAAAAACAAAGACCGGTTAATTTAGGATTATATATTTATTTCCATCCAGTTTTTTCGTTTCTGGTGTAAACCAAAAACATGAAGAAAAATATAACAGGACTTCTTCAGATCCAATGGATTAATAAAACAGACTAGACACGTGGGGTGGAGGGGGAGTGGGGAAGAGATTAAGGAGTTACCTCCTCGTTTTATTGAATTTCCGTTTTTTTACCTATTTATTTTATTTTCAAATTTCGTCAGTTATAATTACGGTAATTAGACTTTTATATATATATATATATATATATATATATATAATTTATTGATTATTGGAAATCTGAGAGTGCCAAATATAGCAAAAATAATATTTTCCAAAAAAATTTTTTTATCATACAACGTGCGATACCCTGCCCTTATCAGCCGCCAACCAGGGGTTATAACACAGTTTCGGTACCTCAAGGCGGTACTGCCACTCCTGTCGCTACCAAGCAGCTTTTACCACCGGACAGGGTATTTAAAAGAATCACATATATATATATTTATACGCCAGATCAATTAAGTGCAGAGATTACATTGTAAGTTCGTCTTTATTTTTAGTGTGCAGTTTGTGACTGTTAAAAAACGCGTTTACTTTCGGCCGTTGATGTTATTACGTGTTTACAGTAATCGTTTCTTGATGTTACGTAATCACATGGGAATGGTGGTTCCGCGTGCATTTCATTCATGTTGAAAACTTCTTGTTTTCGAACAAATCTAACTTGATGCATATTGCGCCGTGGTCTGAAGACGATTTGAGACAATTTTCAAACTGCAGCCAGTGATTCCGATTTTTGTAAGAAACGAAATGACTGAGTGTCCAAGAAAACCACGACAACCAACCTCAATAGGCATCCCATGGCATATCCAACCCTTTTCCACGCAGTCGGCACGCAGATTGAATCAAAAGTTTTGCTATATTTTGGTAGTACGTGTTTGTTTGAGGAGTGTATATCACGTGGCCAAAGCAGTTCAAGCTGTGGAAGGTACTTCCTGTGGTTGGTAGTATTGTGGTAGTGTTGTATTTTGGCCTTCGACCCGGCCAAAAATGCCATTCCAAGGTGATGCACCGGAAGGAAGTGACACATTCTAATGGCAGTTATGAGAAGAAATCGCGTGGGCGGAAATTGGCTGACGAAATGGGACGAGGTAAAAAACATAGACTGATGCACCAGAAGAGAGTGACCTGTAAACTGCATGACAGTTATTTCCGTTTGATGACGATCAAACATGCGATTTCAAAGATCGAGTAGGCGACTGAGTGGACGTTGAACTATTATATAACTCAGTCAAGACAGAAGTCAGACAGTTGCAGTTACAGTGAGAGATCGGACGGAGTTATAGACGATATGTGGTAAGGAAAGCCACATCAGGCCGAAGGGGCCTTGGGGCTCTGATGAGTTGGGGTCCAGGGAAGTTGCTGATAGGATGCAGTAAAGAAAGCCATCAACCAGCAGAGTGGGCCTCTGGGTCTCCGGTTGAGCATCTGGAGAACGAGAAAGACACAACGTTGATGGCCATAAGAGTGGGGGTCAAAATATATAGTTATGTTCGGTCTCCAGCTCCCTCTCACACGAAAACCTTGAGTAACCCTTTTCGAACCCTTACAAATAAAGTGAGACGTACAAATATTTTTCTAAAGATGTCTTCCTGCGTGTTTATTATTGTGTCGTTATATTGTAAATGACAATATAACAGTAGTTGGGCATCCCATCACTCCATATGTGGTTTAAAAGTCGCACAGATGACAATATAACAGTAGTTGGTGTGCTAACAACTTGGGCATCCCATCACTCCGTATGTGGTTTAAAAGTCGCACAGATGACAATATAACAGTAGTTGGTGTGCTAACAACTTGGGCATCCCATCACTCCGTATGTGGTTTAAAAGTCGCACAGATGACAATATAACAGTAGTTGGTGTGCTAACAACTTGGCCATCCCATCACTCCGTATGCAGTTTAAAAGTCACACAGATGAACATGCAACTTTGTCTGATTCGGGAATTTATACTTTACAAATTCGAACTGGGTCATAACGCCATTTGCTGTGCGAAAGGGGAAGACGCAGTTGACTAGCAGATTCTTCAAGAAATTTTGCTCGTGTTACAAGATCAGTAAAGCTCAGGTAGAATTAAAACGGTGAATTCCGAGGACGTGCTCAAAGTCGTTTAGGCCAATCCAGCGAGTAGCATTTAAAGGTTTGAGTTAGGATCACGTTCCAAGATATTCTATCTGTGACAAAGCGTTGTAGAAAAGTACCCAGCATATATAACAACCAAATGATAAGTACACTGTCACTGGGTCATACACCTCTTTTTTTAAACCGAGTTTCTGTCTTTTATTCTCAAGCCTTCCCAAGACGATTACGGCCGGTGTTTTGTTTCGCCGGCGAAGGTCACGCAACATACGGTACTATTTATATATGCCTCCCACCGGGCAGGACTTAACAGGAGGGGTTTTTAATAGTTTGGGTTAGGATGAGGGAAGAGGAGGTTCCCTAGATTCAATGAGAACTCGCTAGTCTTTGTTAAGTCTTCTGACAAGATGCCAGGTGACTTTGCTGGTCATAGATTCAAAAGCTCCAAAGGTCGACTGCAATGTGAACCCATGCCCCAGAAGGTTTGGAAATAGAATCTGTCTGTGAATCGTTCCAAATAAAGCTTGCCTGTGTGCAGCGGCCAGCCCGAAGTCGTTTCAGGCAACATACCGCCCCGTAATTTTCAGCCCGATTTCGACCAAACTTTCGAGAAATGTCGGAATAACACCGGGAAAAATATTTAAACATTATATTGTTTGATTCATACTCGCCAAATGAAAATACTTCTAATGACTCACCCAGTCGGCTGGGACTGTAGAATACGCCGACTGCGTCTCTGTATAGGGGTAAGACCACCCACACACACACACACACACTCCAACGAGTGTCCTGCATATGACACCTATCTGCATTTGATAATGATGCTCCAGACCTGGAGCTAGGGGAAATGTTGAGTACCCCTTTATTGCCATTACCCCCAGGTTCACTCTGATCCCGAGTGATTGTACCTTTTAGGTTCCTATCAATGGGTCAAATAGAACTGTTCGATCATTTACTAAAGATTATTATTATTAGTGGAAACTATAGAGATTATTATTATAAGAGTGAAACCATAGTGTTGTGTGTATATCATTTGTATTAAAGGGGAATATTCGACAAATAGAATTACTAATGTGAAATAGGAATAATTGATATCCTTTAACCATGTGCAAATGAATAATTAATATTGAAAAGAATTATTAGCGTTTGATAAGAATACTTGAAACTATTTAGCCGTGTGCAAACAAATGAGTTCTAACAACTCGTTTAAAAATAATATTACCTACAAACTAAAGTAAGATGGCGACGGTAGTCGAGGGCGACCAGAAGGCTCCCTTTTCAATAGCTACAACACTGAAGTGTAGGGGAGGGCACTACTCCTTTCCCAGGATTGCTCCACTTTACCCTTGATACGTACCTTATATTGCTGAGTGCTAGCAAGGAGGTATCAATCCCCATTTTTAAAATCTTTGGTATGACGCGACTTAGGCCTGAATCCAGGTCTCTCGGACTATTGGTTAACACTATATATATATATATATATATATATATGAACAGGATTTGGCATTAAATAACCAAAAAGGATTGATAGGCCATAGAACATCAACCAACTAACCTTCTTATACCGATATTTTATTTGAATTCACGTTTGTCCATCTGTATGACTGCATTCCGAAGGCTCCTTCTTTCTTTCCCGATTTTTACCGAAATTTCAAAATTTGAAATTACCTGAAAAGATTTAAAATTATATTTGATTTATATGATTTGATTTTTTACTTCTCAAAATTAAACTCTTATGTCAATAAAACGTTAAGTAATCACAACTTAACGTGATTTTCAAGAGAAGTAAATTTAGTAAAACGCATGACGAACGGACTAGGTTTTTAGGGCTCTAAGAAATAAACGATTTCTCGAACAGACATGATTGGAAAGAAAACCGTTCATCTATTTATTTATTCGATTATATTTGTTATCTGTATCAATTGGTATAAGGTAATTTACCTTTGAAATGATTAAGTTACATCAACTTAAAATATTTATCATATGTCAATAATATTTTTAAAACTTTTATATAATATTATTACATTTCTATCTTTGCAATAGCAAATTAACATGAAACCTTAAAATTTTGAGTAAATTTTCTATAATATTTTCAGCTAAGAAACTTACACAATTTGTAGAATAGAGAGACATTTTTCTGGCAAGTTTTCTGGCTTTGGTAGCGCCAGGAGTGGCAGTACCGCCTTGAGTAACCGAAACTGTGTTATCACCCTAGTTGGCGGCTGATGAGGCTAGGGTATCGCATGTGCTTTCACACGTTGTATGATAAAAAAAATTGCGATTTTCTCTCAAAAGCAAATTAACATGAAACCTTAAAATTTTGAGTAAATTTTCTATAATATTTTCAGCTAAGAAACTTACACAGTTTGTAGAATAGAGAGACATTTTTCTGGCAAGTTAAAGATAGTTTAGAACTAAAATTAAATGAAATATAATTCAATTAAAAGAAGCAAAAAATTATAGTAAATCACCTTCATTTGGCGCTTACTTCATAGCTTGGTTTGGTTTCTTTATTAAATGGCATATCAACCTTCGTGGAGTATTTAATGCTAAATCTATCTATGCTGAACAATATGGTTGGTTGGTTGATTGGTTGTTTGGGTTTTATGGCATATCAACCTTTGTAGGTTATTTAACGCCAAATCCATTTTTATGAAAATAGTTCTATTTCAAACAATTCAGTTTAGGATAAGTACGCAGTTTAAATATAAGTACAGATTAATTGTGAAAAACATTTCTATTTCGAGCTATTCAGTTTAGTCAAGCAGTTCTAATTCAGCTAATTCAGTTTAAATATAAGTATATATTTTGTTTACACACAGTTAAATGTCAAAACAGTTCTATATTAAGCAAATCAGTTAAGTGTAAATACAGTTTCAATGTCAAAAAACAGTTCCATTTCAAATAATTCAGTTTAGCATAAGCAAGCAGTTTAAATGTATGTACGGTTTAATTGTCAAAAACATTTCTCTTTCAAGCTATTCAGTTAAGTCAAACAATTCAGTTTAGCATAAGTATACCGTTAGTTCTATTTAACTCATAGATTGGGCCCTATCAGGTGTTATCATGCCGGGCCAGCGTGGACCTGGGAGCAATGGCAATGAAGGGGTACTCCGCATTCTCTGAAGCTCCAGCATCGCTGGAACCTCACCATCAGATTGTTTAGTGTCATAACAGGACACTCATGGGGGAGCTTCTTACCCCTCTGCAGAGGTGCAGTCGCTGTATTCTACTGCCCCCCACCAGCCGACAAGTCAAGCAGAACAATAGTGGTACTATTTAACCAATAACAGGGAGAAAAAAGGCGATGATTCCTTTGCTAAGGGTATTAGTACGAAACATTACAGCGAACTTTTATTTTCGATTGATATGCCGATAAAATTAAAAACTGATTTTAAACCCTTCGAATTTTATGTTAAGAATTTTTTTTTTCTTTTCTTTTCTTTTTGGTTTATCATTTTGGCAATAATTTTTCTCCACGAAAAAACAAGAGAAAATATTGAAATGACATTTCTAGAATTTTATTTACGTTTTTAAAAACTGTATCGAAAACAATTCAAATTTCTGCTTTTATAAACTAAACTGCTGTTTACAGGTTCAAGTTTTCCACCCGAAATAATCATAGATGCTATATAATTATTTTACCTCTCTAGCCTGAAGAGCAACCTTATAAACCAAAGGAGTAATGTTTAATTAAACTTGACAATATTTTAGTAAGACATCTAACCCGTTTTTGTTCTTTAGAAGTTTTGTCGTTTGTCAATCAAAAATTTGCAATTAACGTGTCGTTACAAATACTAATTATTATAAAAAATAAACTCACGAGATTCAGCAATTATATATTTCATATTATATTTTATAAGATTTTTCAATTATATCTTTTAAGATTCACCTATTAAATAATACATATTATATTTTATAAGCTGTTTCAATCATATCTTTTATGATTCACCAATTATATGTTTAATATAATATTTTGTAAGATTTTCGTATCATATTTCATATGACTTACTAATCACATATTTCATATTATATTTTATAAGATTTTCATATAATATAAGATTTACCAATCATATATTTCGTATCATATTTCATATGATTTTCATATTTACTCTTAAAAGATTGAACAATTTTATTTCATATTATGTTTTATAAAATCAACATTCTTCCGTGAAAAATTTCTGATGAGATTTTTATGTGACAGTGACTTTGGTAGATTTATGATAACAATTTTTTTTCATCTGGAATGTTCATTATAAGTCATACTGTCCAGCCTCTAAACATCTTAGAAGACGTATGTACATATTTACCCAACCCCTCCACCAGATCAATTCTCCAAGACTGGTCGACCTAATCCAGTCTACTTTACTATTTACTCTTGGAGAGGAGGAGCTGGGTTCATGCCTTTCCTAAGGGAGAGGAGACTCCCCGAGGCGTAATGGCGAAAGTACTGGACTGCACTCTCGAAGAAAGTTTCCTGGGGGTATTAGCGAAAAGTAAAAATCAAACAACTGCGTCCAGGAATTGAACTCGAGCCGCTGAATCCAACAACGATGAGTGTTACGCTAAGCCGTATGTATTATCTTTTAGTACAACTAGTTAGTATGATATAAATATATTATTAAAAGCTTTACTGCAAAAAATCATTGGTCAATAATCTTATACTGTCATTAAACACACACGTTCACGCACACACATGCATATACATATAAATTAACATTATCATTGAGTCCCACTGCAAGCCCGGATTTCCCTGACTCTCTCTCTCGCCATTTGTCCCTATCATCCATTGCTTCCAGCAGGTCTTCCAGACTGCATCCAGCGTTCGTACAGACAACAAACAAAAAACGGACTCTACGTTCGAAGCTGAAATTTATAACATAGCCTAAAATGAAACAAACCAATTCATACGAATAAGGTAAAAAACATAACCGATACAAAACATATATATATATATATATATATATATAAGCAAAAATGTTTTTGTTTGATTTGGTTAGCTTTCTTTTTTTAACGGCATATGAACCTTCGTGGGTTATTTAATGCCAAAGCTACCCTTGAAGAAGAACAGTAATATTACTATTTAACCCTAGCTAGGAGAATAAGAGGGTTCTATACCTTTTTCTGGGGCTGCAGAATACACCGACTGCTTCTCTGCAGAGGGGTCCGACTCCCCCCTCCCAACGAGAGTCCTAGATATGACACTAAGTAATTTGATGGTGAGGCTCCAGTAATGCTGGAGCTTTGTGGAATTCGGAGTACCCCTTCATTGCCATCGCTCCCTGGTCCACTCTGGCTCGGAGTAGTAGCACCTGATAGGGTCCTCTCTATAGGTCAAATAGAAATAAACAGTGTACTTATGCAAAACTAAATTGTTTGAAATAGAATTGTTTTTAACGTTTAAACTGTGTACTCATGTTAAACTGAATTGTTTGAAACAGAACTGTTTATATGTATAAAAATGGATTCGGCATTAATGAACCTACAGTGGTTGATAAGCCATAAAACTAAACTAAACAAAACCTTTCCGAAGGGCATTAGTCCGAAAATGATCGTTTTGTGCGACTAGGTTTTGAACTAGCTTACTACGATGTCTCTGTCCTTCTTGTTTGTCATTATGCCAGAGGACCCCTCTCCCTAAATAAGCAAAAATAACGGCACAATTGTCACATGCAGACTTCGTTTTTGTAAAATAAAGTTTCATTTCTGAAGAGGCGATTCTTATAGTGAAATATGCCAATTTAAATTTTCATACCCTCTTCGTTTTCTTGTATATACGTATACATGTGTGTGTGTGTGTGTGTGTGTGTGTGTGAGAGAGAGAGAGAGAAAGAGAGAGAACATGTGTATCGAATAATATGTCAAAAATAAACTGCTGATAAAAAAGCAAATTAATATCTCCGAATAGATATATTAATGAATTTCTCTTGAATCATAGGGGAGGGTTAGAAAAAATCCACAAGTGTAGACGTTCCCGGAAACCTCTGACAAGAAGTAGGAGCTGCGCATGCCTCAAAGACAAGTCTTAAAGGCGCTAAAGATAAACTCTCTCTCATTTAGCAGTGACCACTTCGACAGAAAGACCGACTTCTCTCCTGCTGCTGCTGAGGAAAACCACGTGTCTGCTTAGCGGCACGCTGGCTCACTCTCCCCCCAGTAGCAGTCGTTGCTGAACATATCTACTAGACAGTAGGATAGACCTTCAAACTCACAATTCACCAGACATTACGATCCTATTAGTAGCCGTCTCTGCTAACATACATAACAAAAACAGCTACTGGACATAACCACCAACTTTGGACTAATCACCCACTAAAAATTACGAATACCTTGGGAGACGCGACTGTTCTCTAATAATTCAGTAAGACAGTTTTTCGCTACAGAGAAGCCGAAAGAAACCCAAAAATAAAGTTGAAATTTAAAATGTATCTTAGTTTCTTTTCTTCCTTCCTTCCGTAATTCCTTTGCCGCTATCAACAACTAACAACATACGAAACTAAACCGAATAACTAACCAAATCTTCTGGTTCCCCACTTGACTTATTCATTTTTTTTCTCCCTCCCCACTTGACTAATTCATTAATATTTTTCTCCCATATTTGGACTGCTCTAATTTCTTTCTTTTTTATTTTTTATCACATGGACTAACATTTAACTATGTGACTAATACCTCCCTCTATAAATACGGTTGAATAGCCATTTTTCTCACATTTCAGTCAGATGAATAGGTTCTTCGTGAAACTTCAAGTATCGGATTCCAAGAGTTCATTATTCTAATATTTCTAGATTTTATACCTGTTGTATCATAATAGTTTCGAGTACTTGGGAAGGAGTAGCGCCCTCCCCTACATCTCTGTGTAGCAGCTAGTGAAAAGGGATCCTTCTGATCGCCCTCGACTACGGTCGCCAACGAGTGAGAAATTTATGCAAATACTTTTCTTTGCACTTCTTTTATTCCAGTTTGTGATTTTTAAAATGCGTTTATTTTCGGTCGTTGATGTCATTTCGCACTTGCAGTAACAGTTTTTTGCTCATCACCAATCTTGAGGTTTCCATTGATCAGCAGATGATCAGAATTATATATAACGTTTGTCTTTCGAGAGCGAAAAGTCTTCAGCATGTATGAAATGTAAGCGGAATCACCATTCCCTTGTGGTTACATAACATCAAGAAACGGTTACGGTTAGCGCGTAATGATACCAACAGCCGAAAGTAAATGCGTTTTAAAAATCACAAACGTTTGGGGGGGGGTCTCCCATTCCCAATGTACAACATTTTGTAAATAAAATCATGTTTTTTTAAATAAAATCATTCATTTCATCTTAGGATTTTAAGTAGGTCTTCTCATAGAGTAAATGCGATATTTTGGTGGATGAAGCGTGGTTGGTGAAGGATGAATTTCTATATATTGTACTGTTGAATGGGTCGGCGAATGTGGATAGCTAGGATCCCTTAGACAATTAGTTAAAGCATGGCCCCTCCCTTTCCCTCCCCCACAAAACTATAAGGCCTCGTGCCTTCCATTTTTGTACCAAATGGAAATAAAAGCGGCACTAAAAATGAAGATGAACGTACAATGTAATTTCTCTTTTTAGTTGATCAGGCACACACACACACATGTATATATATATATATATATATATATATATATATATATATCATGTACCCTGTCGGGTGGCAAAAGCTGCTTGGTAGCGCCAGGAGTGGCAGTACCACCTTGAGCTGCCGAAACTGTGTTATTATTCCTGGTTGGCTGTTGATGAGGGCAGGGTGTCACACGTGCTTTTCACACGTTGTATGATGAAAATTTCTTATTTGCACTTCTTTCATTTCACACACACGTACACACACACACACACACACATATATCTGGTGGTATGAAAATATACAAATACGAAAAATACAAGGTCTTAAGAGGATAATTTAATCTATCGTTCAATTATTTGACAACTTTAAATTTGGTGGGTTTTTTTTTTGTTATTTTACATTAAACTTTGTGATGTTGTATCTTCTTAATTTCATTTATATTTAAATAAAATTCTGAAGATACTGTATCATATATTTAAACGCCTTGGTAAAGGTTTAACGTAAAAAAAAGCAAAAACGAAACGTTTAACGGTTGCAAATAATTTAACAATAAACAAAACCATCCCCCGAAGACATTGTGTTTTTTCATATATATATATATATATATATATATATATATAAATTATTAGCCGACCGTAGTCAAGGACGACCAGATTACTCGCTTTTCAATAACTACTCCTTTCCCGAGATTACTCTACTTACCCTTGATATGTTCCTTATGATGCTGTTTTAAGCGAGGAAGCATCAAGTACCATTTTTAAGGCTTTGGTATGACTCGAATTGGGATTGACCCCCGTTCTCCCGTGCCACTGGCGAACACTTTAACCATTTTGGCAATGGGCTATATATATTTCTGAAACTGTTCTTCGCAGATTTACCCAACATTCTAAGCGAGTCTTATCACTTGACCTATTTATTAAAAATACCCGACGGAAAAAGAGGAGGGTCTATACGAGAAGTGTACCCACGAACAGACAAGGTTGGAATTCCACGTAAAGAGCTTCAGATCTAACAACCCCATCCCGACACATGTAAACTGCGCGAAAGACTCAGTTGTTGAAAAAAAAGAATGAGGTGAGGAAAAGATAGAAAAAGTATGTGAGAGAAACAGAGAGTAAGAGAGAGAGAGAGAGAGAGAGAGAGAGAGAGAGAGAGATGGATGGATGTAATTAATATTATTTTGTTGTTGTTTTCTCTCTGATTTGAGGTGATCCCGTGGCGTAGTGGCTAACGCGCTAGCCTCCGACATCATAGTGAGTGAGTTCGATCTCCAGTCACACTGTGACGTTCACTTTCGAACTAATACCCTTGAGAAAGGCATGAACTGCTCCATCCCTCCTGTTATGATATAAAGAGTACAATACAGTTCCTCTACAAAGATAGCTTTGGCACTGAACTACCCCCTGAAGGTTGATATGCAATTAAGCATAGAAATCTAATTTTTTTACCTTTTACATACAAGGTCGATCAACAAAGTAATGAGATCAATTGTGTTGAAAAAAATTAGGTACTTTTACCGAATAACGAACCGATGAAAAATTATAACCAACAAATAATAACCAACAGATGAAAAACAATAATTAACAAATGATAACCAACAGATGAAAAACAATAATTAACAAATGATAACCAACAGATAAAAAAGCAATAATTAACAAATGATAACCAACAGATGAAAAATAATAATTAACAAATGATAACCAACAGATGAAAAACAATAATTAACAAATGATAACCAACAGATGAAAAATAATAATTAACAAATGATAACCAACAGATGAAAAACAATAATTAACAAATGATAACCAACAGATGAAAAACAATAATTAACAAATGATAACCAACAGATGAAAAACAATAAATAACAAATGATAACCAACAGATGAAAAACAATAATTAATAAATGATAACCAACAGATGAAAAACAATAATTAACAAATGATAACCAACAGATGAAAAACAATAATTAACAAATAATAACCAACTGGTGAAAAATTATAACCAACAAATAATAACCCACAGATGAAAAAGTAACAACCAACAAATAATAACCAACAGATGAAAAACAATAATTAACAAATGATAACCAACAGATGAAAAATATTACCAGCAAATAATAACCAACAGGTGAAAAATTATAACCAACGAATAATAACCCACAGATGAAAAAGTAACAACCAACAAATAATAACCAACAAATGAAAAACAATAATTAACAAATGATAACCAGCAGATGAAAAAATAATACCAGCAAATAATAACCAACAGGTGAAAAATTATAACCAACGAATAATAACCCACAGATGAAAAAGTAACAACCAACAAATAATAACCGACAGATGAAAAACAATAATTAACAAATGATAACCAACAGATGAAAAAATATTACCAGCAAATAATAACCAATAGGTGAAAGATTATAACAAACGAATAATAACCCACAGATTGAAAATTATAACCAACAAATAATAACCAATAGATGAAAAATTATAATCAGCAAATGATAACCCACAGATGAAAAAGTGACAACTAACAAATAATAACCAACAGATAAAAAATTATAACCAGGAATTGATAAACAACGGATGGAAAATTATAACCAACAAATAATAACCAACAGATGGAAAATTATAACCAACAAATAATAACCAACAGATGAAAAAGTAACAACCAAAAAATTATAACCAGCAAATAATAACCAACAGATGGAAAATTATAACCAACAAATAATAACCAATAGACGAAAAATTATAACCAGCAAATAATAAACAACAGATGGAAAATTATAACCAACAAATAATAACCAATAGACGAAAAATTATAACCAGCAAATAATAAACAACAGATGGAAAATTATAACCAACAAATAATAACCAATAGATGAAAAATTATAACCAGCAAATAATAACCCACAGATGAAAAAGTGACAACCAACAAATAATAACCAACAGATGAAAAATTATAACCAGCAAATAATAAACAACAGATTGAAAATTATAACCAACAAATGATAACCAATAGATGAAAAATTATAACCAGCAAATAATAACCAACAGATGAAAAATTATAACCAGCAAATAATAAACAACAGATGGAAAATTATAACCAACAAATAATAACCAATAGATGAAAAATTATAACCAACGAATAATAACCCACAGATGAAAAAGTAACAACCAACAAATAATAACCAACAGATGAAAAATTATAACCAACAAATAATAACCAACAGATGTTACACTTACAGTCAC
Source organism: Sepioteuthis lessoniana (assembly GCA_963585895.1). Classification (NCBI taxonomy): domain Eukaryota; kingdom Metazoa; phylum Mollusca; class Cephalopoda; order Myopsida; family Loliginidae; genus Sepioteuthis; species Sepioteuthis lessoniana. The sequence goes on along the minus strand of OY757940.1, from coordinate 16,697,935 downwards.
CATCCTAAAAAGTCTAAGTTTTTAGCGTTTGGCTCGTTTTCGTACTGAACAGTTAAATCCTGAAATTATATCATCCACTTGCTACAATTCGGCCATCAGCCATATTTCTTTAGTTTTCCTTTCAGTAACCACCCAGAAGACATCGATTTGCAGTTTTAAAACTAATTGTTTAGTAAAATATGAAGCTAATGACTGAAACCTTTTTTCATTTATTGTTGAATGTAAATATATTTTTATATATTTTTATATATTAACAGTACTAAACGTAATCTTTTATAGTTGGACTATTCTGTACAAGAATCCAGTTTCCTCATCGACTTATTTACCAATCAACTTTATCTTTTATCAAAATCGTTTCCTTGGGAAGCCTCACACCGAAAAAGACGTTCTCCCCACTCCTGTAAATCTTCAACTGACACTGTTTTCAATTGGATCATCACGACCAGTCGAATGTTCCCAACAGTTCCCAAATGGCTACCACGGAAGTAAGTTTTGATTTTTAAGTTCAAATTGGAACAAGGAACGAATTTGGAGAATAAGGGTTGCACAAGAATATTATTTCGGTCAAAAGAATCATTCAGTGTAGAATGAGTTTTTCCGTTAACAGGAACGCCGAATGTTTTCGTTTTCACATTTTTTAAGATCAACAATAATTGGCAGTCCTAGATACGTTGCCATAAAACCACGAGATTTAGCAACCTCGGCAGAAAGGTAGAACTCCATTCTAAAGAAAATTTTTTCTCTTTCTTACCAGATTTGGTATCTATTTTTAACAGATTTACCATAGACACTATTACCACTTCTATTTTATGGAAAGAATTTTCCTTCTGCAAGAAAGTCAATAAAATTCCACTTATGCAGCCATTCTTCAGTCCCTTAGCAGCAATTCAGAACCAATTAGGGTTCAAAATTAGCAATCAACCCACTCCTCTTAAAAAACTATTTGACTCTGTTTGAAGAAGATACAATTAATATTGCTAAAGTTCTTTTTTCTCTTCCTCAAAACTTCTTCATCTTACTTCCGTTACTCTGCACTGCAATCAATTTTTTTGGGGGGGGGCGGAATCTTGTGAGAAACAGTGAATACTCATTGGCCTTAGTTTAATGATTGTTTTTTCTTTATTCATGAAACTGATAGTAAGGCGGTTGTCATAGAATAAACATCCATTCATTTTGGGTTTTATAGTGCTCTACTGGATGGCATTGAGCACTCTATGATTTATAATAAAAACTTTTTTTTTCAACTATATATATGTGTGTGTGTTTGTGTTTGTGTTTGCGTTTACCCAACCCTTCCGCCCAAGCAGAATATAATACGAGGCTAATTTTTAACGGAATTTAAGAGGTTTGAATTCAGAGTTTTCCTTCTTCCAGAAAGGTTGCCGTACAAAGGCACCAAGATTTAAAATGCTCAATCTGCCTTACCTTTTGCTGGAGGGAGAATAGTTTGATGCATACTTTTCCCAAGGGTATTAGCGCTCTGTGAAATTCAAACAGCCTCGTCTTGGATTTGACCTCGGCTCACTGTATCTATTTTTATGATGTTAACCACGAGCGCCTCCAAATATATATATAGGTGTTTTGTGTGTGTGTGGGAAGTTCATCATTAAATCCGTAGCCTAATAATGAAAAATATCTAATTTACGCAATAAACTAATTTTTTTCAACATGATCTTTTTGTCTATGCACTTAATCCAACGTCAGCTCAGTCGGCTAGGGCAGTAGAATACACCGACTGCACCTCTGCCGAGGGGTAAGACCCCTGTCGAACAAGTGTCCTGAATATGAAACTAAAAAATCTGATGATGAGGTTCCAGCAATGCTGGAGCTTTGGGGAATGCGGAGTACTCTTTAACTGCCAACGCCCCAAGGTCCACTCTAGTCCAGAGAGGAAGCATCTGACAGGGTCCTATCTATGAGTCAAATAGAACTGTTTGAAATTTAAACTGAGTGCAAACAAATGACTTATGCTAAATTGAATTGCTTGAAATAGAACTGTTTGATCATTTAACTGTGTGTAAATAAATGACTGATGTTTAATTGAATTGTTAGTGTTTCATAGGAATTCTTGAAACGATATAACTTTGACTTAAGTTTACAAATAGTGTATATCTAATATATATGTACCAATTGGATTAGGCATTAAATAACCTACAAAGGTTGATATGCCATTAAACCAAACCAAACCAAATTAATTCAATACTTCTCCATTAATCTCACTGAACGAACATTATACTGTGAAAATTTCCGATCCAAATTCCTTTTGTAAATGCATGTCAATTCACTGACTTACTGATCCCCTCTTGTCTCATAATCCTCGTTTATTCGATAATCCATTAACCATCACCCCAATAACAGTAAAATACGCATTCGTTTAACTAGATTGATTGATTTCTGTCAAATGAGTTTTGCCCAACGCCCACAGTCTTGGCCCCATTGTACCCGAACATTACCCCCCCCCCCAATACTCATATCATACATTAAAAAATATCCAGTAACACCCGGGTGAAAGAGAGAGAAAAACTATAAAACGGTGTGCAGAAGAACAAGACATGTGAATGGAGAAGCGACGAGACTTGTGGAAGCATTAATCGATCACGTCAATGGGAATAATTAATGAAATGAAGAGAATAAAGTGATTTTTTTTGTTTTGTCTTTTTTTCTTTTAAGAGCTGGGAGTTCATTTCAAATGCTTTTATGTTGAAGAGGAAATCTCTTTCAGTCAATCAACGGAAGAATGGGATTTTACACTCTTTTCGAAAAAAAATTTTTCTCAAGAAGTCATTGGCTCAGGTGTTGATAGCTAGCTAGCTAGCTAGCTAGATAGATAAATAGATAGAAACAAACTGAGATAGATAGATAGATAGATAGATAGATAGATATGAATAGACTGAGACTGATAGATACTGAATGATAATGTTTATATATATATATATATATATATATATATATATATATATATATATATATATATGAAGATACCGAAACATAGACACATACAATCACCAGTACACACCCTCACACACACACACATACACGCACGCGCGTACGCACACACGCGCGTGCGCTCACGCACATACACACTCATTCACACACATATTTGGTTTGGTTTTGGTTTAGCTTTATGACATATCAACCACTGTAGGTTAGTTAATGCCAAATCCATTTTCCGACATATAAACAG
>OY757940.1:16679751-16692251 GCA_963585895.1 Sepioteuthis lessoniana | reverse complement strand
ATCTGCAGAGACCAAAGATTGTCTCGGACAATTAACTCAAACTGGACATTCACAGACACACTTCCTGGAAGTAAAAAGAACCACAAGCCTCTCAAAACATTTGCCACTATAAAAGCCAAAGGGAACACTCAAATCAATCATTTACTTCCTGAAGACGACTTAAAACGTCAGAAACACGCGTTGAAGAAAAATAAATTTTCACTCGTGGACCTATTAAATTTAAAGTATATATATATATATATATATGAAAGTACATAATTTGGTTTTACACCCGCTCTGCTATAGGAGCATTCAACACTTTTTATGCATTTTTCCTTATTTTCATTTTAACTCTTTATATATATATGATGTGTGTGTGTGTGTGTGTGTGTGTGTGTGTGTGTGTGTGCGTTTTAAACCAATAACAATTTATTCCAGCCAAGTTGGCTGGGGCTGTAAAATACACCGATTGCATCTCTATAGAGCGTTAAGGCCCCAACCCAGACAAAGGCCCTGTTATGGCGAGTTCCTAGTCCTGGAGTTTGGGGAATGTGTAGCATCCTTTTATTGCCATTACCTCCAGGTCCTCTCTAACCCGAAGATGCTAGTACCTGTTAGTGTCCCATCTATGAGTCAAATAAAACTAGTAAATCATTTACCAGAACTGAAGCCATTTCACTGTGTGCAAACAAATGATTGTTGAATTGAATTATTAGTATTACATGTCAATATTTGAAACAATTTAACTGTTTTCAAACGAATACTGTTGGATTGCAATACTTGAACCCAAAATAGAACTGTTAGTGTTCGAGATCAATGCTTGAAAACTGCAAATAAATGACCTCTGACTCGTTTAAAAATGTTACCTACAAACTATTCTCTTGAAAATCATATACATTATCAACATTTGCCATTAAATAACCATCAAAGGTTTATATACTATTAAACCAAATAACAAAATCAAAGAATTTATTCAGTTCTTTTTTTTATTTCGAATGTCTATGCAAATCACTCAAAGAATTATGACCGCATTGATTTTCAATCATTTCGCAAAACAGTTAAAAGTAAATAAGTGTTTCTTTATCCATCCTTAGAAGGAACACCAAATTGTTTGATTTTGATACAGAGCTTCCAAATTTACTTTCTATTGCGTCTTGGAGAAACTTTCAACGTATTTTTTTAGTTCTTCATTAGAAAGAACAGACCATATTGAGAGAGTGTTTCTAAAAATAAGTGATAAAATTTCGATGCAGACAGTCAGGTTGCTGTAAGACGTAACTAATCACTCATGATTTGAAATTCCATTAAAAGCAAATACATCACGCATTTAATGGTTTCTTTGTTTAATGGCGTACCTTATGTTTAATGGTTATCTTACGCCAAAGACATCCTTGTAGAAGACTATCAGTGATACTATTTAAGCCTTAGCTGGGGAGACAAGTGGGTTCATACCTGTCTCAAGGGTATTAATCCAAAAATGCACGTAATAGCCCGACTGGAGTTCGAACTCACTTACTTCAAGACAACAGTCCAGTACTTTATCCATTATGCCACGAATAGTAGAAGAGCCAGAAAAGAAAAAGAAAATAAGAAGTCGAGAATAGAAAAAAAAGAAAAATCCAAGGAAAGAACAGAAGAGTAAAATAGTGGTTGATTGGTTGGCTTTATGACACGACAACTCTTGCTGGGTTAATTAATGCCTCCTCATCACATTTAACTTTACATTATGATTTAGAATTTAAAATAATTACGTAGCATTGTTCACCAATGGTCCGGAAGACCGGGGTTCAGTCCCATAACGTGTCATACCAAAGACTCAAAATAAATGGTACTTGATCCCGCCTTGCTTAAAACTCTGCATTATAAAGTATGGATCAAGAGAAAAGTGGAGCTATCCATGGAAAGGACTAATGTCCTCCACTACATCTCGGTGTAGTAGCTAATGAAAAGGGAGCCTTCGGGTCACCCTCGACTAAAGGGAGACAACTTTACTTGCTTATTGCTTATTTAAGACTTGCAGTCTGGATTTTGATAAAATAGTTAGATAGATAAATCTCTTAACACTGGCTTATGAATATTTTTCTACAAAACTCTTTGAAGATTCTCAAAGAGCAATATAAACTTCATCAGATACGACAAAATTATAATTGGTAAATTTCTTTACTCTGATGAAGGTTTCTCACCATTAGGTGTACATTTTTAATTGACAACAAATATTGTAAAATAGATATTATTGTGGGAAAATGAAAAGAGCAGGAGAGAGTTTGACATTAATCTTTCAGTCTCGGTCTGAGATCTAAATCTGTCCGTTTTACCCAGCGTAGATCAGAACATTAGCTAGTTTTGAGTAATTAAGAAAGACAAATATATATACGTATCTAACTGCCAACATTCGTTGAATAATTTTTGTCACATGTCATTCTTCAGTGACGCATTCAAGGCTGAACTACTTTTCTTGTCGATCTAAAATTATTTTCTATTCTCTGCACCGAGAACACATCACATTGCCCAACTGTTTTGCGGTTATTTATTTATTTATTTATTAAGTGGGGGCAGTACACTGTACACGCAAAAATCCAAAAACGCTTTTCTTGTATGACCAGCGAAAATGAATACGAATGGATTTGGACAGAAGCAGAACTTGAAACTGAATACATAAATGAACTACAGAGACATTTCATCTCCATCTTGGCATGCAATTTGAGCGAGACAGAAAAGTTGATATCGTTTAATCTACAAAATTTACCCTTTATTTATATTCGTCACCATAATGTTTCAGTCGATATATTCGAAGGTCTTCTGACTGAATCTTTGTTTAAAAAACAAACAAACAAACAAAAAGAAGCACAAAGAATCAATTAAATTCTAGAAAACCGTGTACTGTTTAGGATTGAATGAAGGATTCTTTTTAACTTATCTCCGTTATATCGGAAATTTAGATGATTAAAAGGGACTAAAATGCAGACCCCACAAAATCATTATTTATAGTAATAGTCAAAAGGAAAATAAAGAATCAGGAGTGAGGAGAGTTGTGGTATCACAAGCATATTCTTTAGGGGTTAAAACTCGTTTAAAGAGAGTGAGTCTAGAAAGTAATTAAATTTTTCAGGTTGGCAACCCTGATTGAAAATCAACTAATCGACTTTTATTCATCGCTAATCATTCTCAACATCAAACATCGATAAGACCTGATGTACGTTTTCGCTTTTGTTACATCTTATTTTTCGACAATTTTAGATAAAATCTTTTTGATTGGATGAAAGGATCGGCCCGGATCTCAAAATCTCAGCAATTTTATTTTATTTTATTTTTATTTTCTTTGTTTACCCAATCGAACCTTGGATGTTTGCACAATTTCTAAAGCCTCACCCTTCCTACCCAATCATGCCTGATTTTGAACTGCCTTTCGTTCATGTGTTGCATTCGCGAAGTGATTTGCAGTTTCGCTTATTTGTTCTGGTATTGTTTTTTCTTTTTCTTTCCAAGCTGCATTGATAAAAATTCCGTTTCTCTTTTCAAATTTTCTCTGCGTAGCCATATCCATAATATATATCTTTAAATTCATCGTGTTAAATTTACGGTTCTTTTATAGTTTAAATGTTACATTTTCTCTCGACAACTTGATCCGAATTTACCGATTTTTTAGTTAATGCTATCAATAAAAAAAGACACTAAGTTGAATAATAAATAAAGAAATAATCAATTAACAAATCAGCAAGTGATAATTTTCTTGTCTCGATTTTCAAAACTAAGTTGACACTATCACCCCGTCATATAATTCAAATTAACATCATTGAAGTAATGATCCATTACAAAGATTTTTCAGGAGGTGCCCGTGGTGTAATGGTTATCGTCGTAGGAAATGGACACGACGACACGAGTTCAAATCCTGGACCAGGCTAATTGCATTTCACATAGCACTACCCTCCAGCTATGCTTAAATAGTCGGGCAGACTAGGTTCAACAGCCTTGGTGAGGCAACTAGTCTAGTGGAAGGAAAACTCTGAATTCAAACCTGTGAAACTCCGCTTAAAAATTTACCTTGTGTCATATCCTGCCCGAGCAGAAGGGTTGGTAAATATGCATTACAAAGATTTTTCTCATTGACTTTTCAGGGAAATTTCATTTTCGTTTAGTATATATTGAGGTGTCCTCTTGTCAGTTAATTAAAATCTTATTGAATTATTGCTAGAAATTTGTGAATACAAAAAAGACAATTGAAAGAAACTGCATCTTGACCAAAAAAAACAAAAAACCCTCGATGTAACGGAAAACCAACAAAGCCTGGTGGTATTGTAAAATACTGCTAGAGCGCTCTAGGTTTATAGTGATGATGATTTCGCTACGAGACTAAGTCTGGCACAAGAGTTACTATGTGATCAAGGTTTGATTGGACGCATAGCTGGAGAGGGAGTTTGGAGAAGTTCAATATATCAATTTGATATTGTATTTTGCGGGAACCATGTTGAAATGAACGTTATGCAATCCAACAATGAAGAAAAGTATTGGTTAGTTGGTCGGTTGGGTTTTATGGCATATCAACCTGTGTAGGTTATTTAATGCCAAATTTATACGAATAATTAGTTCTATTTCAAACAATTCAGTTTAGCATGAGCACACAGTTTAATTGTCGAAAATATTTCTATTTCAAGCTATTCAGTTTAGTCAAACAGTTCTTATTCAACCAATTCAGTTTAGTATAGGTATAGATTTTGTTTACACACATTTAAATGTCAAAACAGTTCTATATTAAACAATTCAGTTTAGCGTAAGTACAGTTGGCTGGTTGGTTGGGTTTATGGCATATCAACTTTTGTAGGTTATTTAATGCCAAATCTTTTTTTATACGTATAATCAGTTCTGTTTCAAAAAATTCAGTTTAGCATGAGTACACAGTTTAATTGTCAAAAACATTTCTATTTCAAGCTATTCAGTTTAGTCAAACAGTTCTAATTCAAACAATTCAGTTTAGCGTAAGTACGGAGATTAGTTCTATTTAACTGATAGATAGGACCCTATCAGGTGCTACCACTCCGGGCTAGAGTGGACCTGGGAGCAATGGCAACGCTCCACATTCCCCAAAGTTCCTGCATCACTGGAACCTTACCAACAGATTGTTTAGTGTCATATCCAGGATACTCGTTGGTCTTACCCCTCTGCAGAGGTGACGTCAGTGTTTTCTACAGCCCCAGCCGACTGGATCATAGGACATTTGTTTGGGGAGGTCTTACCCTTCTGCAGAGGTGCAGTCGGTGTATTCTACAGCCCCAGCCGACTAGACAAAAGAAAAGTATTGTTTACCATTAAGTTACAAATGAGTAAAATAAAGAATTGCTTTTAGTAGTTTTATTTATTTGTTTTACTTCGTGTATATAAGATGTAAAACGCATTATGCACATGTAAAAAAAGTTAAAAGTTCTTTGGATTACCTACACAGGTGAATTGTTTGTCGTGGTGAAACAGCCACTCTTTTTGGGATGAGATGATAACAGAAGAATGGTGTACTGGTGTGCCACAGTTCTCCGTAAAACATTACTTTGATTTTTGATTTAGCGTTTTCTTTCTCCTCAAACAGTTGCCCTTGTCAAATGTGCCCAGTCTGCCCACCTATTTTACCAATTGTTAAGAGAGAGGAAGAGATGGATATATGCTTTTTCCAAGGGCATTAACGGGAATTCCCATGCAAACAGCCCCATCTAGGATTTTAATCAGGTTTGCTGATAGCAATTGCCCCACCTATCTTCTCTACTATAAATAAAACATTCATTTACTAAAAGTGGCTCAGTTAAATTTTCGCAACTGATGCAAATGGACGAATATATATATATATATATATATATATATATATATATATGAGCTTTGTTTTAATTTGGTTTGATTTTATGACATATCAACCATTATAGGTTATTTAATGCCAAATCCTCTTTATACATATGTATTAAATATATATGGGTTTGATTTGGTTGGGTTTTATGGCATATCAACCATTGCAGGTTATTTAATGCCAAATTCTATTTATACATATATATTAAATACATATGATTTGGTTTAGTTGGATTTTATGGCATATCAACCATTGTAGGTTATTTAATGCCAAATCCATTTTTATACATATAAGTTGGCGACAGTAGTCGAGGGTAACCCGAAGGCTCCCTTTTCAATAGCTGCTAAACTGACGTGGGCACTATTCCATTCCATGGGTAGCTCCACTTTACTCTTGATCTTTACCTTATAATGCTGAGTGTTAAGCAAGGCGGCATCAAGTACCATTTTTTGAGTCTTTGGTATGACTCAACTTGGGATTGAACCTCGGGCTCCCAGACCATTGGCCAACACTCTACTCATTTGGCCAATGGCTCAGTATTTCAAACTCCGGACCAGAGTGGACCAGGGAGTGATAGCAGTAAAAGAGTACTCCCCATTCCCCAAAGCTCCAGTATTAAATGAACCTTACCATCAGATTGTTTAGTGTCATATCAGGACACTCATTGAGAGAGTTTTACCTCTCTGCACAGATGCAGTCGGTGTATTCTACGGTGCCGACTGGGCCATATAAACGATGGTCGACTGAAAAGTCCATTGGCTGACCCCAAATTACTCCCATGGAATGTGATCAAATAGAGTGTATTTTCAAACATAGGCCCCTTGCGCTCCACACACTTCTTCCCTATTGCAGTACTTGGATCCTATTGATCAAAACAGTTACCAACAGCAGATATGATGTCATCATATGTACTTTTCAATCTAATCACTTTTCAGCCCCTCTTTGCATATATGCAAATTATATATATATATATATATATATATATATATATATATATATATATATATATACGTAAGTAGTTCATAAATAAACCATTACAAATTTCAGATTGATCTTTAATACTTGGAGCGCGATTCTAATTAATCTTTAGATTTCGAAGGCTTCTGCTGGTATATAATTATGAACGTATAATAATTCATCATATGTTCATCTGTCCTTACACTTAAGGATCTGCCATTTGTTACGTAATTTCGGGAATTTTCAGAATTATGATTGTAAAAGTCTTATACCTTACTAGAAGATCGGGGTTGGAGAGAGTCCTCGTGGTTTAATAGCTAACATGCAGGCGTAAGACGTCGTCGCACTATAACATTTGCTTTTAGACTCATACCCGTAGGAAAGGTATAATCCCTCTTTACTTCCCCCAGGATTGGGTTAAATAGAGCTACTACTGGAGTAGTGGAGGCAAAACTGCATTAATTTGCTGTTCCGATCTAACACCGGGACACTTGGCATACGTGCTGGGAGGCCAAACAGTGACAAACATAGATTCACATAGCACGAGACTTTCGGGTCTGGTGAATCTATGACCAGTAAGGTCATCCGGCTTTATGCTGAGTGACTTAGCAAAGGCTAGCATAGTTCACATTGCACCAAGGGATCCTATGACCAACATTGACCGGCAGCGTACGAGTCTCGGCTCATGTGCGACGTCCCTCTCCCCTAAATCCCCACTATAAAAACGACCTTGTGTCAAATCCTGCCTGGTAGGAGGCACGGATAAATATCTAGTACAACTACTGTTTTTCTACAAGGATTGCTTCGGCATTAAATAATCCATTAAGTTTGATATGCCATTAAACAAAGGAACTTGTCGCAAATAAACCAACCAACCAACCAACCAACTTAGACTGCTTTTTTTCAGTCTTTTTGTTTTTTAAGTGGAATCTGTCTCCCACTCTTTACTTTTATTGTGTCCTTGATTGTAAAAGAGTGTTTGTTTCTAGGCGCTTATTCCCTCTCTTGATTATCTAACGAGAAGCCGATGACTCTTTTCCTTCACACATACGATTTGACTCTCACTGTTTTGGCTAGGTATTGAGCAGCTAAGAAGAAATCCATTTAATCTCAACGGTCTTTCGGCGTAAAAATAAAGAACTTGGAAACCAAATATTTTTACATGTAGGTTAATACTATGATCCCCATGAGCGAAAAATAAAATATTTGTCCAGAATAATTTTTAGGGGTTTCGAGGGTATCTGAGAACTTGGAAGCCTTCTTCCGTACGTCACGCTCGATGTAAACAAAGCAGTTACTCGTAAAAGTAAGTAAAGTTGGTGACCTTAGTCGAGAATGACCCGAAGGCTCCATTTTCAATAGCTACTACACCGAGGTGTAGGGGAGGACCCTACTCCATTCCCTAGATTGCTCCACTTTACCCGTACCTCATAATGTTGAGTGTTAAGCAAGGCGGCACCAAGTACCATTTTTTGAATCTTTGGCATGACTCGACCTGGGATTGAACACCCGATCTTCCGGACCATTGACGAACAATCTACTCATTAAGCCAATGGCCCAGTTAATAATCGTAATTAACGCTAAAAATTAATAAAACGTCTTCTTAATACGAATAATTATCCTAATCTTTAATCCAAAGGAGTCTACCGCATTCATTTCTAATAATGACCGTTTAACAAGCCCTATGTAATGAGGAGAAACTGGCAAACTTTAATAGAAGCGATTCCTCATCCTTTATAATGACCTTGTTACAACCTGTGTCAGATATGGAGAAGTACAATACGTCCTTTATTTTTAATTATGACCATTTTGTAACTTGAGTGTAATATGCTTAAGGTTTGATTTGGTTTTGACGTTTAATGGCATATCAACCTTCTGGGTTATTTAATGCAAAAAAACATCTTTGTAGAAGAACAGCAGTGATCCTATTTAAGACATAGCTGGAAGGATAAAGAGGTTCATACCTTTCCCAAGGGCATTGATTCAAAAGTGAACGAGATCACACGACTCCCTTACTTCAGATCCGCCGTCCAGTAATTTAGCCGTTTACGCCATGGAGACTCCCCTCTGTAACATGGTCAAGTACTACCAGTTGATATTATCAATAACTACAGCGTTGTCATCAGCAAAAGAAAACTACGTATTAAACCAATTGTCAAATTATCCGTTCAGTGGTTAGATTTGCGAGGGTCTCGTCAAAAAATGTCATCTTTGGTACATTTATACGAGATGAGACACATGTCGACCTATACTGGTATAATTGCCTGCTAGCTGAGCCAGCAGACGATTGCTGCTGAGTTAAATTCTCGCTAGGTGCCCCATGATTCTGGCTCTGTGCTAAAACTAATACAACCGTATTTGATGGCGTACGAAAATATCATCATTTACAATTGGTATAATGGGGACAGATGCGATGGAAGTACAAATAGTCGAAGCTGTCTGATTGGTTGGGTGGGTCGTTTGATTTTATGGCATATTAACCACTGTAGGTTATTCAATGCCAAATCCTATTCATAGATATACATCAAATATGATTTGTGAATACATTTTGTAGATACATTTTTCAACGTGGCTGTGCTCTTTTCTGCAGACAGTTAAATCGTTTCAAGTATGTAAGTAAAAAAATAAAGTTGGCGACCATAGTCGAGGGTGATCCGAAGGCTCCCCTTTCGTTAGGTGTAGGGGAGGGCGCTACTCTTTTCCCTGGATTGCTCCACTTTACCCTTGATCCGTACCTTATAATGCTAAGTGTTAAGCAAGGAGGCATCAAGTACCATTTTTTGAGTCTTTGGTATGACTCCCGGGCCATTGGCGAACATTCTAACCGCTTGGCCAATGTCCGGTTTAAAAAAAAATTGCTAGGTAACGGTAACAATTTAACATCTGTCGTTTGTTTGCACACATTTAAGTAGATATACCTAATATGTAAGAACGTAGTTTATCGGTAATTTAATCTTTAAATGAATTAGAACTAATTTGTAGACAGTTAAATAATTTCAATTATTGCTATCTAACACAAATAATTTTATTCGATATTAATCATTTGTTTGCACACAGTAAAGTGTTTACAAGTATTGCTATTAAACACTAATAATTCTATTCAACATTACTCATTCGTCTGCACATAGTTAAATGGTTCCAAGTATAGCTATGTATCATTAACAATTCAATTAAACATAATTCATTTACACACAGTTAAATGATCAAACAGTTCTATTTCAAATAATTCAATTTAGTATAAGTCATTTGTTTGCACTCAGTTTAAATGGATATATTGGACCTTATCAAGTGCTACCACTTCGGGCCGGAGTAAACCCAGGAGCGAGGGCAATTAAGGGGTACTCCGCATTCCCCAAAGCTCTAGCATTACTGGAGCCTCACCATGAGATTTTTTATTGTCATATTAAGGACACTCGTTGGTAGGATCTTACTCTTCTACAGAGATTCAGTTAGTGTATTCTACTGCCTCAAGCGACTGGGTTCTATACAATTTGATTAAAGATTAGCCAATCATATCATTTGAATTCGATCATAGAACATATTTTTGTACCATTTTGGGAATAATTTTGAAGAACGTTCTTTGGCAGAGATAACCTTTAATACTCGGACGTAATGAATGCTAGCATAACCCACAGTTTCAAAATTGACCCCATTTCATGAGCATAAATCATGACCTGACCTGTTCACGAGATCGACTTCTCTACAAGTAAAGACAGCACATTTATGAATATATTCATTTATACGAAAAGTGCGTATATATAAATATACATATATATATATATACATGCCCCATATATATATATATATATATATATATATATATAATGTGTGTGTGTGTGTGTGTGTATGTGTAGGGGTGTAGGAGTGTAAATAGATAGAGAAATAGATTGATGGAGATGCCCGTGGTGTAATGGTTATCATCGTGAGAAATAGATACGGCGACACGAGTTCAAATCCTGGACGAGGCTGATTGCATTTCACATAGCACTAATACCCTTGGGAAAGTTATGAATCCAATTATTCTCCCTCCAGCTATGGGTAAATAGTAGGGCAGACTTGGTTCTTCAACCCTAGTTAGGCAACCAATCTAGGAGAAGGAGAATTCAACCCTGTTAAAAATTGACCTTGTGTCATATCCGGCCTGAGTGGAGGGGTTGGGGAAATATGGATAGATTGATTGAGAGATAGAAACTTTGAAATAAAAATGGAATTACAAAGTAAATGATTTTAAAAAGAGCTTGATACTTTATTTTATTAGTAGAGCGATAACCAACAAATAGTCAATATCAAAACTAAAAATTTTCCTACTCCTCAAGTTTAGCAAATATAAATCCTTTGGTAGGAAGCAAAAGAAATAGTATTATACTATATATATATAAGTAAAGTAAAGTTGGCGACCTTAGTCTAGGGTGACCCGAAGGCACCTTTTTCAATAGCTACTACACCGAGGTGTAGGGGAGGACGCTACTCCATTCCCTGGATTGCTCTACTTTACCCTTGATCCTCACCTTAGAATGCCGAGTGTTTCAGTCTTTAGTATGGCTTGACCTGGACAATTGGCGAACACTCTACTCATTCGATTAGTGGCATTGTTTAATGGCATATCAACCTTTGTGGATTATTTATTGCCAAGGAACCGTTGTAATACTATTCAACCCATAACTGGTAGAGGATAAGGGGGTCATATATATATATATATGTCATAATACTGTCAGCTTTTTTGACACGGTAATTATAAATGATATTCGACTTAACGATTCCGCTATTTCTAATTGTTGGTTTGGTTTGGTTCCTTTGTTTAATGGCATATCAACCTTTGTGGATTATTTATTGCCAAGGAACCGTTGTAATACTATTCAACCCATAACTGGTAGAGGATAAGGGGGTCATATATATATATATATATATATATATATATGTCATAATACTGTCAGCTTTTTTGACACGGTAATTATAAATGATATTCGACTTAACGATTCCGCTATTTCTAATTGTTGGTTTGGTTTGGTTCCTTTGTTTAATGGCATATCAACCTTTGTGGATTATTTATTGCCAAGGAACCGTTGTAATACTATTCAACCCATAACTGGTAGAGGATAAGGGGGTCATATATATATATATGTCATAATACTGTCAGCTTTTTTGACACGGTAATTATAAATGATATTCGACTTAACGATTCCGCTATTTCTAATTGTTGGTTTGGTTTGGTTCCTTTGTTTAATGGCATATCAACCTTTGATAGGTTATTTAATGCCAAAGCCATTCTCCTAGAAGAACAGTAGTGGTACTATTTAACCCATAGCTGGGAGGATAAGGGGGTTCATACCTTTCCCAAGGGTATTTGCCCGAAAGTGAACGTAATAGTGCGACTGGAGTACGAACTCACTTACTACGATTCCGCAGTACATCGCTTTAACCATTACACCACGAGGACAACCCCACCTCTAATCGTTGATACAGATTTTAGCATGAGTGTCTATAACAGCTCATCCCTAATAAATCACGTGATTGTTAATATTTTTTTTCTTTTTTTGCTCTTAGCGAGTTTTTTCACGCATTGGCTGGTGGCCTTTTTTTTTAGTGGAATCTGAGCGAAAACAAGTCTCCTCGGGTCTCCAGGACTCTTCTCGGTATTCTAGCCGATTATAACAATGCTGTCGCCTGATTTCATTTTCGATTTTACTTTCGATTTCTTAACCGGTTCTTTACTCAAATCCTCGTCAAGGATTTGAACTCT
>OY757940.1:16629751-16677251 GCA_963585895.1 Sepioteuthis lessoniana | reverse complement strand
TACACTTATGAAATAAAACAATTTCCAGTTCATTTTACAAATGAATGACAATTTTACAAGAAATCTCTGTTTGTACAGAATGTCATTTTTTTTTAACCATCCAAATTCTCGATGTACCGGAGATAACTATGATATATTACAAAGAACCCACCGCTCTTTCCGAAATAGAAGCATTAATATCATCATGGACGGTTGTTCCATCGGGAAATCCATGGATTTATCAGTCATCTAGTAAATAATTATTTTGCAAAGTTGAAATTCAAGCAAATTAAGAACTAATTTGGCTCAAGTTAATTCTATACATTGATAATATCATGACCATAAATCAAGGGTCGACCTATACACGAGATCGACTTATATACGAGTATGTATGTATATGATGGAAATAGTTTGTAATAAGAAGAAAGAAGGAATATTAGGCCTACCTTTGCAGGCGAATATTTGGATGAAAATGTCCGATGTTGGTCGGAGAGGTGACAAAAATTATCCAAGACTGTCTCGTAGTTGCTGTTGTTGTCTTTGGGAATTTAGATTTCCAGTTTTCCAATCCCCGAAAGAATTTTTTGATTATTATTATTATTATTATAATTATTATTATTATTATTATTATTATTAAATAGCCAGTTCTTTTTTATAACTTAAACCTTTTTGTTATTCTCATCAAAAGGTTTTGTCATTCTCATACATTTGTATCTGATTCCTCTAAAACATTCACCTTGCCTTCCAATAAACCAAGATGAAGTTTATGTCTAAATAAAAACGCACGTTGTCATGGAGATAAGGATCCCTTATCATCTATTTCTTCGACCCAGTGCTTATGACGAGGGTGTAGAATATATGTATTTTAAATTGCCGACATATACCTATGTTTTCTGGGATGTGCGCATACGTGGGTAAATATTTTTGTTTTGACTGGGGGATGTTATTATATGAGTGGGTGGTACGTAATTAATATATTTCACCCGCTAAAATTTGTAGAACTTTTTTTTTGGTGGGGAAAGTACCGATATTCAATCAGCAGACTTTTTAAAAAATATTTTGCTTTTATTTCTTGTTTCAAAGAAAATGATTCCTTTAGTCGAGAAAAAGATGCCAAGTTCTACACAACAAAAAATAAAATAAAATAAATAAAATAAAACGGATAAAATAAAATAAGATTTACAAGAGCAGTTCCTGTAGTCACCGTGAGAAATAATATACTCGACTATTACTGAAGTGGTTGTTGGAATATTATATTTTGGACCAGAAACCGTTTTTTTTAACACGCATAAATAATTTTCTTTCTCCTTTAGGAGATTTCTTCTTTTATGTTTTTGTTTTTTAAGTCCCCCTAAATATAATCCCTTTACTGGCTATTTACTTACAGCAACTACTTATGCTACTACTAGACATCACCACAGTGTCGGTCGATCTGCTCGTTTCTTACGGTAGCAGCAAGATTTGAATAATGATGCAAATGGTCCAACCTTATTTCTTCCTTGATATTTCTATCTCCTTGTCTGGCTGCCTTAGTATCTTGTCTGGTTGCCAGGTATTTCGTGACTTTTAGAATATTTATATTTCTTTCTATTCCTTAACATCTCTGTTGGTATTATTGTTGTTTATTATTGTAGGTATCTATCGGATACACCGCTATCGTCTGTTCTTTGTTTTGTGCAAGACTATAGATAGAATGCAGCAACCTGTAGGTACATTCCTCGGCTGTAGCGATGGGTAATAAATTAGGACGATGACGAGTGAAGCATCTCTTAATAGAGATAAGGAGACAGTTGTCAGAAGTGAGAGAGAAAGAGAGAGAGTGACAGACAGACAAACAGATTGAGAAAGAAAGAGATAGGGTACGTGTATGAGAAGGATAAGTATTTTTATATGATATAATTAAAATGAAGAAAGTCACAGGAAAAGGAGACAAAGAAAGAGAGGTAGAAGAGAAACACAGAAAGAGAATAAGGAGAGAAATAATTATGATAAGATATAATTAACATTAAGAAACTACACGAGAGAGAGAGAGAGATAGAGAGAGAGAGAGAGAGAGAGAGAGAGAGAGAGAGGGTATAAGGGAGAAGATAATCATGATAGGATATAATTAGTATCAAAAATTCATAAAGGCGAGTGTAAGAGAAATAAACGGAACAGAAGGAGAGTAAGGAGGAATATAATCATGATAAGATATAAGCATTAGGAAAGTTTATGAGAGAGAGAGAGAGAGAGAGAGAGAGAGAGAGAGGGAGAGAGAGAGAGAGAGAGAGTAATCATAATTGGATGTTAATAGCAAGAAAGTTCATGAGACAGAGAAAGATGATGAGAGAGAAAATCAGAGCGACCTGTAGAGAAGAAGATAGAAGAGAAAAACAAGAGGAGAGTAAGGAGAGTTATAATTTTGAGAAGATATAAACACCAGGAAAGTTTGTGAAAGAAAGAAAGAAAGAAAGAAAGAAAGAAAAAGATAATTACTAAGGGATATATATTATTGGTATAAAGAAAGTTCATGAGAGAAAGAGAGAGAGAGAGAGAGAAAGAGAGAGAGAGAGAGAGAAGTTTGAAAGAAACAAAGGAAAGGGGAATAGAAATAAATGGGAAGAAAGAGACTGACAAACTGGAAAGAAAGGAGTATAAGATATAATTGATATAAAAATTCACGAGGGAGAGAGAGAGAGACAAAGAAAGAAAGAAAGAAAGAAAGAAAATGTGAGAACGAGAGAGACAGGAAGCACAAAAGTATGAGGAGTGATGATATAATTGATAGTAGAAACGTTCGTGGAAGAGAGAAGAGAGAAGAGAGAGATGAGATGTGAGTAGAGCAAAAGAGAGAAGAGAGACAGAGAGAGACATGAGAGATGAGTAGAGAGAAAGAGGGAAGAGAGACAGACAGACAGACTGGTAGATAGAAGAGAAAAAAGTAGAGTAAGGAAAGAAATATCTGTATTTACCTACCCCTCTCCACCACGAGCAGGAGTAAAGTGGTTTGAATTCCAAATTTTCCTTCTCCTTGACTGGTTGCCTGAACAAGGCTAAACAACACAGTCTGTCCTACTACTTATCCATATCTAAGAGAAGAGACGGATTCATGCTTTCATAGTCTGTTAAGATACAACTGATATTAGAATGTCAATGAGAAGAGCAAAGGAAAAGAAAGAAAGAAAGAAAGAAAGAAAGAAAGAAAGAAATAGAAAAAATTACATAATATGTAATCATTTATTTGCTAAGTTTACTTTAGTCGTGTTACACATTAAGAAACTGATTAATTGGCAGTGGTCTGCAAGCGTAGCTTGTTAACCATTACATCACGTGAACTTCTCTAAAGCGTTGAATACAGTATCGGTTTACCATAAGGTTCTTGGAATGGCAGGAGTTATTTTTGAAATGGTAAAGAGGGTTTCCTGACAGGGTAAAAAAAAACGGTAAAGATAGGTTCCTATAATGATCAATAGAGAAGAAAAGAGAGGTTCCTGACAGGGTATAGTGAAGTAAAGAGAGGTTCCTGAAATGGTAAAGAGTTGGTCTTGAAATGGTAAAATGAGGGAAAGAGAAGTTCCTGAAATGGTAAGGAGATGTTCCTGACATGGTAAACAGAGGTGCTGGGAGGTTTTTGAAATAGTAAAGATAGCTTTTTGGAATGGTAAAGAGAGGTTCCTGACGGAGTAAAGAGAGGTAATGAAAGGTTCTTGAAATGGTGAAGTTAGGAAAAGAGAGGTTCCTGAAATGATTAAGAAAGGTAAAGGGAGATTCCTGACAGGGTAAAGAAATGTACCTGGAATAGTAAAAAGAATTAGAGATTTCTAGAGTGATAAAGGAAGGTAAATGGTTTGGTTTCTTTGTTTAATGGCACATCAACCTTTGTAGGTTATTTAATACCAAAGCCATTCTCCTAGAAGAACAGTAGTGGTACTATTTAACCCATGACTGAGAGGATAAGGAGGTTCATACGATTCCGCAGTCCATCGGTTTAACCATTACACCACGAGGACACCCACAAAGGAAGGTAAAGAGAGGTTCTTGAAATGGTAAAGAGAAGTAAAGAGAAGTTTTTGGGAATATTAAAGAAAGGTAAAGAGAGGTTCCTAAAATGGTAAAAAGATCTTTGTAAGCAACCCTCACAATTCTCGACTTTACTCCTTACGAGAGTTATTGATTCGGAGAGGCAGCAAGTTTCCTCAGGTCTCCTGGACTCTTCTTAGTATTCTGGCTGACCTCAACAATGCTGTAGTTTGTATGGTCTTGGCATGTCCTCGAATTTCTATCTCATCCAACCCCCTTACAAAAGGACATGAGGATCATTCCAAGTGCGCCAATTACAACTGGTATGACCACCACCTTCATTCTCCATAGCTGATTATATCATTAAAAACGAAAGTTACTTGAAATCATATGATTGCTTGAAATACATGAAACCATATAATTGTGTGCAAATTATTAGTATGCAACAGGAATCGTTGAAACCTACGATCTGTGTGCAACTTATTTGCATTTGATCGGAGTACTTGTATCTATATACCTAGATCTAAACAAATTATTATTATTATCATTATTACTCATTATAGTTTTTCACATCAGCGTAAGCTGATGGTCTTTCACAGGAGATTGATTGACAGCAAGTCTCCTCAAGTCTCCAGGACTCTTCTCAGTATTCTGGCCGTTTTCAATAATGTTGTTGTTTGGATGGTCTCCACTCGGCTGCCAACTTCTAAATCTTCCAGGTCCTTTAATAATCCTTTAGTTACCGTGCCAAAAGCACCAATCACATTGGTATAATTGTCACCTTCATGTTCCATAGTTTTTTCAATTCTGTAGCAAGGTCGAGGTACTTATCTCTCTTTTCACGTTATTATTATTATTATTATTATTATTATTATTATTATAAAACAGGAATTATTACATGAAACCATATAACAGCTCAAAAAAGAAGAATGACTCTGACGATAAGGTTTGGTATGCAATAAAGTCAGCAATACAAACAGCTTGATTTAATAAAATAAGAAAAAAATTATATGAATAATTTTTTTTACATCAGGTGAATCGGATATTTTGGATGAAATAGTTTTGTTCCTTGTACAGCATAAAAGAAGTTAAATAAAAAGTCAAGTTGGCGATCATAGTCGAGGGTGACCAGAAGGCTCCTTTTTTAATAGCTACTACACCAAGGTGTAGGGTAGGGCGCTGCTCTTTTCCCTGGATTGCTCCACTTTACCCTTGATACGCACCTTATATTGCTGAGTGTTAAGCAAAGAGGTATCAAGTACCATTTTTAAAGTCTTTGGTATGACGCGACCTGGGATTGAACCCAGGTCTCCCGGACCATTGGCGAACACTCTACCCACTAGACCAATGAGCCAAGAGTAAAAGAAGGTAAAAGGAGGTAAAAGCTCGTCCCTTGGAACTAGTCTATTAAAACTAGTACTCTGTGTACCCTATTACTATGGCCTTGTGTCTGACAGAATTTAATGAATACGCATTCACATTCATCAGGGTGGAAGGGTGTAACATAAGGTCAGTTAAAAGTGTGAACTCCCTGAGGCAGTTACATTCAGCCCTGTCAACATTCTGTTGCGGGATAAATTGGCTTCTTTCTTTCTCAGTCCTCGCTGCAGGTTCTCTCGCTCGACTTTACCCAGCCACAAAGTCCCAAATTTAGAAAACCCCAGCCTTTTTTTTTAGAAGAGTGAATCCCAGCTTTCATCCAGCCCAGTAGGCTGGGTCTGTAGAATACACCAACTGCATCTCTGCAGAGGGGTATCACCCGCTTCAATGAGAGTCCTGGATATAATAATACTGGAGCTTTGGGGAATATGGAGTACCCTTTCATTGCCATTGCACTTTGACCCCAGGTGGTAACACCTGGTAAGGTCCTACCTACGGAGTAAATAGAACTGTTTGACATTTAAACATTTAATCGAATTATTAGAAATAGAACAGTTTGATAATTTAACTAAGTGTGAACAAATGATTGATGTTTAATTGAATTGTTTGTGATACATTGCAATACTTGGAACCATTTAACTGTGTGGTTACAAATGAGTAATGTTGAATAGAATTATTAGGGTTGATTAGCAATACTTGAAACTCTTTAATTATGTGTCTAAATCGAATTGTTTGTGTTACATAGCGATGCATGAAACCGTTTAACTGTGTGAAAATAAAACTATTCATATCAGATAGCAGTATAGCAATATTTAAAAGCATTTAAGTGAGTGCAAACAAATGATTAATACTAAATAGAACTATTAGTGTTAGAATACTTGGAACCATTTAAAGTAAAAGTAAAGTTGGCGACCATAGTCGAGGGTAACCCGAAGGCTCCCTTTTCGATTGCAACTACACCAATGTGTAGGGGAGGGCGCTACTCCTTCCCTGGATTGCTCTACTTTACCCTTGATCCGTACCTTATAATGCTGAGTGTTAAGCAAGGAGGCATCAAGTACCATTTTTTGAGTCTTTGGTATGACTCGATCTGGGATTGAACCCAGGTCTCCCGGGCCATTGGCGAACCAACACACTATTGACATACAAATTATATGTAAAATGATTTAACTGTATGCAAATAAAGGAGCTCTAGTTCGTTAAAAATGTTATCTACAAACTATGCGCAAACAAATCATATTTAATATGTATTGCGAGGATTTGGCTTTAAATAACTTACAACGGTTGATATGCTATAAAACCCAAACCAAAAAAGTCATAGTGTTCGCCAATCGTCCGGGAGACCTGGTTTCAATCCCAGACCGTGTCATACCAAAGACTTTAGAAATGGTATTTAATGCCTCCTTGCTTAACTCTCAGCAATATAAGGTACGTATCAAGGGTAATGTGAAGCAATCCAGGGAAAAGAGTAGCACCCTCCCCTACACCTCGGTCTTCTAGCCATTGAAAAGGGAGCCTTCTGGTCACCCTTTACTGACTACTATATATGTATAAACAGGATTTGGCATAAAATAACCTACCATGGTTGAAATTCCATAAAACCCAACCGAACCAAATCATTTTTATTTGATATATATGTATAAAGAGGATTTGGCATTAAATAACCTACAATGGTTGAAATGCCATAAAACCCAACCGAACCAAATCATATATATTTGATATATATGTATAAAGAGGATTTGGTATAAAATAACCTACAATGGTTGAAATGCCATAAAACCCAACCGAACTAAACCAACTTCCATCTGAGTAAACAGTACGCTTATTCCCCTCCTGTGATGACTTGCATGATTGATAGGGTTTTGATGATTTCGGCACTCCTTCGTTAAATTCTGTTTTCATACCAGGTTGGTATATATAGCATATATCTTGTCATTGCGAATTCAGTTACATTCATCCGACCGGTCAGACTTATAACTTTGTAAACTCGTCTTTCTTCCGGCTGTTGGCTTTAACACCGGTTCTCGTCCGATCACCGAATTTAAGCAGTGTCGAGCCTGGTCAGTACTTGGATGGGTAACCGCCTGGGAATACCAGGTGCTGTAAGCATAAACCGGCTCATTAGCCCAGTGGGTAGAGTGTTCGCCAATGATCCGGGAGACATGGGTTCAATCCCAGATCACGTCATACCAAAGAATTTTAAAATGGTACTTGATACCTCCTTGCTTAACACTCAGCAATATAAGGTATGTATCGAGGGTAAAGTGGAGTAATCCAGGGAAAGGAGTAGCGCCCTCCCCTACACCTCAGTGTAGTAGCTATTGAAAAGTGAGCCTTCTGGTCGCCCTTGACTAAAGGAGACAACTTTGACTTCATCTTAGCGCTTGCTTATGATATTACAATTCACCCTTAGGACAATAATCTTGAACCTTACTATTTTATACAAGAAAAACTATCTACTGCCTGTAGGTACGGCCCTGTGAGTCTAAATTTATCATTTTATTCTGAAAAAGATATTCTTATCAAATGCCGATTTTTAATCGTGTAACTCTCCAACCGCTACTTTAAATAATGGCGTAATGTGATCTTACTGCTCCCAATCACTCCATTTAGCCTGGTGTTGGCTGAGTAGA
Source organism: Sepioteuthis lessoniana (assembly GCA_963585895.1). Taxonomy (NCBI): domain Eukaryota; kingdom Metazoa; phylum Mollusca; class Cephalopoda; order Myopsida; family Loliginidae; genus Sepioteuthis; species Sepioteuthis lessoniana. The sequence continues at coordinate 16,669,260 of OY757940.1, read as the reverse complement.
CTGATGTTCACCTTTGCTTAGTATGAAGCAAAAGTGAGGAGACAAAAATAGGTTGCATAAATCTTTTACGTGGGGGTGAGGGTGTGACGTTGTGGATATCGGTGCGGAAAATGAAATAGGAGAACAGAGTTCAAACTCCGACCAAAGTTGTTTGTGTTTACTGCTCGCCCTCAAAAAAAGGTCTAAAACTATCTCTTCTTCCCTTCAACCTTTTAAACTTGGAGGCAACCAGTGTAGGAAAAAGCCCAGCCGGCAGGGGTTGTAGAATCCATTGACTGCATCTCTGCAGAGGAGTAAGATCCCCACCTCTGACGAGTGTCTTAAACTATCTGATGATAAGGCTTCAGTCCCAGGGCTTTGAGGAATGTGGAGTAGTTCTTCATTACAATTACTCCCAGGTTTGCCCTAACCTGGAGCGGTAGTACTTGATAGAATTCCATCTATGGGTCAAACTGTTTGACTATCTAACTGAGTGCAAACAAATGACTGATATTAGATTGAATTATTAGTGTTACATAGTAATACTTGGAACAACCACACAGTATGCAAACGAATGATCAATGTCGAATCACATTAATGTTTGATTGGAATATTCGAAACCATTTAACTATGCGCAAATAAAACTATTAGTGTGAGCGATACTTGAAACCATGTTATTGTGTAAACAATAATAATATTAATGTGCAAACAAATTAGCTGTTACTCATTCAGAAATAAGATTAACAACATATTATTCCCTAACAAATCATATATGTATGAATCGTATATGTATAAACATTTGACAATGAGTAAATAAATAAGTTATTGCTCGTTTAAAAACTATTTGTTTACAAATTATATATTCAGTTTGCATATGATAATAATAAATAAATATATATTAGATATATATATATTTAATTCATGGAATTTAGACTGCGACCCCTGGGTTTCATGGAGTTTTTTTGCAAAACAACAATCATCAGGCAGTTAAGAAAATGAAAGGAATCGAAAATCGAAAAAATACAGTCAAAAACCGTTGTGGTTTTGTATGATTTTTTTACGTGTGGTTGTTTGTTTGTGTGTGTGTGTGTGTGTGTGTGTGTGTGTGGGTTATATGTGTATGAGTTTAAGTGAATTTGCAAACGCAGCGCGTTGTATAAGCGGGTGTGAATTTGTTGGTTTATCTTAATATTTCGCTACATTATTTTATTTCTGTATGAGTAGGTGACTATAGCTAAGGAACAAAACATCATCATTGCATGTCAAGGGAAATGAATAAAGATTTGATTTTTAAGCGTATTCAAACGGTTATATTATGGTAGAACCAGAATCACAATGGGTATAAGTAAGGGTATATTGTATTGCAATGTAATATTGTACAATGTTGGTATGATATTTAGGGAAGGGGATTGGGCTAGGATATAATAATGATAATAATAAAAAATTGATGAAAAGTTGCGTAAACATTATATATACTAGTACTCTTTGGTGGTACAAAAATGCCACTGGCTCTGCTGTCGTTCCTCTAAAAAGCGACGCCTTAGGTGCCAGGTGATAAACTTAGTACCCCTCAGGAGAGTTAGAGCCAGGGAGGACTGTCTCCTGAGGCTCCAGGATTGAATCAGTCTCGCCCGTGAGACGCGACTGCTGGGCTTACCCACCAATCACGTCAAGCAGTCTCGACTGACCATGACCCACTCCACACAACCGATCCCAAACCAACCGGGTACCCAAAACGGCAGATCAGAAAAGGTCAAGAAGGAGGGTACAAGCCGTTCATAATTTGGTAACAGATATTTATAGACTCGTCGGTTATAAGCAGGAGGAGATCGGCTAATCAGCGATGACTGGAGCAAATATGAGGAGGGACAATTATCCTCATTTTCACAACTTATTGCAATTTTCTACTAACAAGACGTACATTTTTGTATTAGAAATCCCACGACTGGATGACAGAATGGCTACTCGATTTCCAACAAACACATCCCAACCAAATGATATATATTTAATATATATGTATAAAATCATATATGTTTAATATGTATAAAGAGGATTTGGCATTAATGATTGATATGCCATAAAACCTACGGAAGCCAAATCATATATATCTAATATATACGTATTCAGAATATTTGGCATTAAAAAACTAACAAGAAAAATCACAAACTGCACTAAAAAGGAAGATGAGCGAATGTACAATGTAATCTTTGCTTTTAGTTGATCTGCCGCATATATATATATATATATATATATATATATATATATATATACGTGGTGCATTCAATAAGTTCGCAGACATTTTTTGTACAGGCATTTAAAATTGTTGTAGACTCTTGAAAATTCAGTATGTTATTGCTATACATCTTATGGGATGACTGACCAAGTTTTATGATTTCAAGTTAAAATGAACCGCTACAGCAGGAATTGGAATACACCCTACTAAAGCCTGATTGTCAGAGCTGGTGGATTTCAAAAATGCAATCTAGACGGGAGGACACTTTAGAAGAACGATAAGCAATAAAATTCTGTTTTAAACGTGGAAAAAATGCCACAGAAACGTATGGAATTCTTCAGGCCGCTTTTGGAGCATCTTGCATGAATAGAGCATCAGTTTTTGAGTGGCATAAGAGATTCAAAGAAGGCATGGAGTCTGTTAGGGATGATGAGATTTGTGGCAGGAGTAAGGAAGTCAATAGACCAGAGTTGATTGGCCAAAGGGTTATGGTTAGGGTTAATATGTTGAGGTTTTAAGGGAGTTCAGGACGTGATTCCGTCGGAAAAGGCCAGCACTCTTCAAATCGGGTCAGTGGTATTTCCACCAGGACAATGCACCAGTCCACAACTCCATCCTTGTCACAGACTATTTGAGCAAGATGGGTATCAAGACAATTCCTCGGCCTCCCTATAGTCCAGACCTTGCTCCCTGTGACTTTTGGTTATTCCCTAAGCTCAGAGGCTGTCGTTATGAGACAATTGAGGAGCTGAAAGAGGCTGTGACGAAGGTCATTAACACGCTCTCACAAGAGGACTTCCATGGGGCCTTCCAGAAGTTGTGGGAACGGTACAACAAGTGCATTGCAGCCAGAGGAGTTTACTTCGAAGGGGACTAGAGTTTCATGTGTGTACTATCAATAAAAGTGCCCATACGAAAAAAGTCTGGAAACGTATTTAATGATCCTCGTATATATATATATATATATATATATATATATATATATATATATATATATATATATATATATCTTTTAAATACCCTGTCCGGTGGCAAAAGCCGCTTGGTAGCGCCAGGAGAGGCAGTACCGCTTTGAGTTACCAAAACTGTGTTATCACCTTGGTTGGCGGCTGCTGAGGGCAGGGTATTGCACGTTGTATGATGAAAAAAATATACACATTAAGAGTATTTGGTATTAAATAACTAACAAGGGTTGATATGTTGTAAAATCAAATCAAGTACAAGTACAGTGAAGGAGATGAACAATTCTGAATTGAAAAACCGGCGCCAACAACGAGTGGCAGCTTTTTACATAATTAAAGGCTGAACAATGTGCATACTTCTAACTTTATTCTTTCCCCCAATTTAGAACGTTTTGTTTGGTTTGGTTTGTTGGGTTTTATGGCATATCAACCTTTGTAGGTTATTTAACGCCAAATCCATTTTATGTAAATAATCTGTTCTATTTAAAACAATTCAGTTTAGCATAAGTACACAATTTAATTGTCAAAAACATTTCTATTTCAAACTATTCAAGCAGTTATATGTAACAATGTAAATACAGTTTTAATGTCGAAAAACAGTTCTATTTCACATAATTCAGTTAAGCATAAGCACGCAGTTTAAATGTAAGTACGGTTTAATTGTCAAAAACATTTCTATTTCAAGCTATCTAGTTTAATCAAACAATTCAGTTTAGCATAAGTATGCTGTTAGTTCTATTTAACTCATAGATAGGGCCCTATCAGGTGCAACTTCTCCGGGCCAGAGTGGACCTGGGAGCAATGGCAATGAAGGGGTACTCCGCATTCCCCAAAGCTCCAGCACTGCTGGAACCTTACAATCAGATTGTTTAGTGTCATAATCCAGGACACTCGTTAGCGGGGAGGGGTGCAGTCGGTGTATTCTTCAGCCCCAGCCGACTGGGCAACGTTTTGTTTGGTAGTGCCATATGTTTTTGTGGAAAAAAATACAGCAAACCATAAGGTAGAAATTTTTAAAAACAAATGTCAATTATAAGTTTCAAGTATTCATTACAATAGATATAAATTCACCATGTCTAGTGTTATCCTGATGGAATAATACGAAACTGGCATTGATGAGGCTATTTTGGAACATTACTTGTTCGAATTAATCGTTTGATTTTTTTTTTTTTTTTGCAAGGATTTCATTTTAGATGTGATACAATGTATGAGTGGCAAGTTGAAGATGTTAACTGTTACACTGATTACACCGGGTGATTTGTTTATCGTTGTAAAGAGATGTGTGGAATCAGCTACATGAGGGAGATAAGCTGATATGAGAAAATGAAGCACCAGAGTGCCATAGATTTTCCTAACAACACTCTTTTTTGAATTCAGGGATTTTCCCTTTTTTACCAAGGCTAGAGTTTCCAAACTGACTTATTATTATTGGAGGGAAAGAGATCGATATATGCCTTTCCCAGGTGCTTTAGCACGAAATGAAGCACAAACAATTTCGTTCAGGATTTGAATCTGGATCGCTGTGTTTATTTTCTTTTGAATATAAGTATCATGCCACCCGGGCTTCCTGAGTTTCCATCAGAGTCAAGAAAATGGTTAAGTGGGCCGGACAACTACTAGTCGGTAATCCCAGCCCTACGGCTTAATTTCGATATTTCCAACCCCACCACAGCTATGATAAGTTCAGTAATGTCTCATCTACTGAAAGCTATGTCAACATACGTGGACTGCTATTGAGAAGTTGTCGATCATATGGAAATCTGATCTCTCTGATAAAATAAAACGGGATTTCTTCTAAACTGTGGCTGTATTGTTACTATTGTATGAATGCACCACCTGGATTCAAACAAAACGCGTGGAGAAAAAGCTAGTTGGGAACTAAACAAGAATGCTGTTTTGAACAAATCCTAGAAGTGGCACCCCACAAAATAACAGCTGTACAACCAGTTGAAACCATCAAAGTAACACAAACAAGAAATGCTGGGCATTGCTGATAAAAGTAAGAACGAACGTAGATGCAACGTTTTCTTCGTGATAAAGACGCACCAGGACATCAGATTTGTGCAGACACTGAATGCTGTTTAGAAGACTTGCCTTGAACGACGGATGATAGAGACTAATAGAGAGAGAGAGAGAGGAGTCAGGAAACTTCATGCTATCAGGACAACTTAACGATGATGATTATGATGATGATGATTATGATGATTGTCATTCTATTAGGATGACATTGCTGTTAAATAACCCACGAAGTTTGATATGCCATTAAACAAAGAAACCAAACCAATCCATTTGATAACCTCAAAAATATCGTCGTATAAATGATAGTAAAAAATGAATTATTTGCTAAAGATAATCGTTAATATTATATCACAAATTGAAAGCATAAAAAATGATATTGAATTCAAATAGAAAGAGGAATTTAAAACGCAAGTGGGACAAGAAAAAGATATAATATATTGAAAAAGAAAAAGAAACTAATGAAGAGGAAAAGAGAAAAAGACGAAAACAGAAAAAGAACGTTGTAAAATGGCGACATGAAGGTAGATTAAGGATATCTCCTTAATCTTCTCTCATACCGCCATTATAAAGATGACGCATTTTTTTTTAAAAAATGAGATAAGGACGAGGCGTGGTTAAATGCAGAGCCGGAAGAAAAATATTAATTATGGAAGATAATAAACCAATAGGCAGGAAGGAGTGCGTGATATTATCATGAGGTTGCCAGAAAAGAAATGAAAGAAACAGACGATTATGAAAAGGAATCAAACGAGTGAAATAAAAATGTGAAAGAAAATAAACAGTTGGCTTATTAAATAAATCATTTGCTCGAGAAAGTGTTGTAATTAGGGTTATTATGAACCTTAAAAAGAAGACTGAAAAATACTTTCTCTGTTGGGTTTTTTTATAAGACTCTCGCCATATTACCTGATATCAACGGAAGCACTTGAATGTTGTTAAATCCACTTTCGTCTGGAAAAACAAAACGAATACCCTAAAAGGGGAACTCGTGTATCGTTACCTTAGTCGAGGGTGACCCCAAAGCTTCCTTTTCAATAGCTACTACAACGACGTGTAGGGGCGGGCGTTACTATTGCTAAATTCTTTATAAGTCCTTATCGTCAACAGTTAAAATGAGTGGCCACTTAGTATCCACAGGAAAAGTATATCTGATTACGACTAAAAAGTGGATTGGCTAGATTAATAAAAAATTTTGTATGGGGAGGTATCAAAAGTATTTTCGTTTTTCCTCAAATGTAAGTTCATGGAGAACTTACCCAGTCGGCAGAGTAATACACCAACTGCTTCTCTGCAGAGGGTTATGACTTCCCCAACGAGTGTCCTCGATATGGTACAAAACAATCTGATGGGGAGGCACCAGTAATGCTGGAGCTTTGGGAAATGCGGAGTATCCCTTTATTGCCATCGTTCCCACGTCCACTCCGGCTCAGAGTGCTAACCCCTGATAATCTATGGGTCAAATAGAACTAAACTTATGCTAAACTGAATTGTTTAAAACAAGACTATTTTTTATGTTAAACTAAATTGTTTGAAATAGAACTGTTCTGACATTTAACTGTGTGTAAACAAAAAATTGTACTAAACGACTTAATTCGGCGTTAAATGACCCGAAGAGGATTCATACACCGTAAAATAAAACAACCAACCAACAAATCAGGGAGAACATTCCGTCTATTCTTATAGTTTTTTATTAGTTTATGTAAAGCGCTTTATTTGGTAATTTTAAAGTAAATATTTTTCGCTGTGCATTTTTATTCAAAAAATCTTATGCAATGAGTTTTTATAATAAATTTCCAATATATTTTTAAAGTAAAATCATTTCAAATACATTTTTATATTAAAAAATATTTCTAATACATTTTTATTGTGATATCCTTTCCAATACAATTTAGTAGAATCATTTCCAATGCATTTTTATAGTAAAATCATTTTTGATACTTTTTATAGCAAAATCATTTCCAATATATTTTTATAGAAAAATCATTTCGAATATATTTTTACTGTAAAATCTTTTGTATTTTCATAGTAAAATCATTTCCATTAAATTTTTATTGTAAAATACCGAAAAATATCCGCTCTTATGACTTAACCGGGCCATTGGGCTAATGAGTAGAGTGTTCACCAGAAGACCGGGGTTCAATCTCAGGTCGAATCATACCAAAGAATCAAAAACTGGTTAACACTCGACATTATATGGTAAGAGTAAACTGGAGCAATCTGGGGAATGGGGTTGCGTCCACTTCTATGCCTTGGTGTAAACTGATGATCTACAATTGTTTTAAGACTTTTTAAAGATCTACTTATTTGTGAACGATATGGTATATACCTAAGGAGTGTATCTACAGTTTCGATTAGTTAATCTTTCTCTCTTTGTGGTTAAGCAAAAACCAATAGTTGAACGCGTAATAAAATCAAATATAATTCTAAAAACATTAAGCTTAATTAAATTTACACATTAACTGGCATAATCAATTGAATTAATTAAATTCATATAATTAACTGCTTCAGGATTGTAAAATAAGCGGGAGCTAAAATCAATATCTTCCTGTCTGTCAACCAACGATTTAGTCGTAAGTTCCTTTCATTTTTTTTTTTTTTTTGTCTTTTAGTTATTCGTCTATGCGATTGTCGCAGGGAAATCTGTTATATGTTATCATTTAAAAAGCTTTGCGAAGTCTAGACCATAGCCCTAAGGTTGTTTACTGTACTTTCGGTTTCTACAAGGTTACTCATATAAGCGCTCAATACGCTCATCGTTGCTTAATTACGGTGACTTTGCGGGAATCGATGCTTTCAGTGTCTTGATAATATGCCAAAGACATCTGCAATTTTTTTTTAAAAAAGGGAACACACTTAAGAGTCTAGCAAAATTTAAATCCAGCAACCTGTCCGCAACAAAATCCAGATGACAGTCTTTATTAAACATACTGTTGACTAAATACTTCTCAGTCGAAACCACATGGCTCCAAATATAACTTCCGGTTCCGGTTCCAGGTTCAAGGTAAATAATTGAAGGAAACGTGAGTCAAGTTACTCTGAAAACATTATTTCTGCTTATGATATATTAACACTGAAAGTTCAGATTCTCGTCAGGTCATTAAAGTTAAGCAATGATGAACCCGTGCAGTGTTTACATGGGTGACCGTTTAGTAACCACAGCTACTGTAAGCAACCTGAGACAAAGCAGGGCTTAATAAATACTAACAATTAATTTTTTCTTTAAACACCAGCGAGATGAGCTAGCTTGTACATTACAGAAAGATTTATCTTCATCTTTGAAATTGAAAGAATTTGGACCAAATTTTAATATTTGTACAACATGTATAATGAATAAATACAATATAAACATTATCAAATTTTTTGTTTTGCATTAGTCAATACAAATGTTATTGCCAATGATATTAAAATGTCTTTAGGGGAATGATATTAGAATGTGTTTAAAACAATGATATTAGAATGTGTTTAAAATAATGTTAAAATGTTTTTGGGAGAATGATATCGGAATGTGTTTAAAGCAATGATAATAGAATGCATTTAGAACAATGACATTTGAATGTGTTTAAAGTAATGATATTAGAATGTGTTTAAAACAATGTTAGTAGAATGTATTTAGAACAATGACACTAGAATGTGTTTAAAGTAATGATATTTGAATACCTTCAGAGCGACTAAGGACACTGATTTCAAATATGGCACCCGTAGATTGGCTGTTTGTTTGTTTTTGTTTTTTTTTTCGTTTTTTTTTTTAGGTAATCAATGCTCACATTTGGGAATTCAGTTCCTATAGGCGTGATTTTTATATTTGCTGTATGATCAAATGTTATACAATCCATTCTTTACCTATCAACTATAGCTATATTTTATATATGTAATATGAGGCTTACACCACAATCAATCTCTTATATGAATATGGGCCTGACTCTGTTATCGGCCTGCTTCCATCCCCTCACTTCTCTTCAGTTCGTTCTTCTTTCACTTCTTCTCTTCTCCGGTCGTCTCGCCTTGTCACCTTGGTTGCTCTAATGGTTCCTTAGTGTTGCCATCTTTGTTCTTGTTCGTTGATGAAGAATGACAACGCGACCAGTCTCGTGTGCACGTATTACCTTTATTATTTCTCAACGACTTTTCCCCTCATTAACCGTTTTGGTCACCTGACTGAAACCATCCAATCAGAGTCGTGGGCTCAGATCGACCCAGTGTTCAACGACTGTCAATCAAACTGGTTAAATATCCTGCATTTCTCCATTCTTCAGGAATCAACTTAAGGACTCGGGACCTAATTTAAATGCTTGCACAACACGTCAAAAATAGATCTCACCTGTCTATTATGTAACGATTATTATGAATCTTTGGTCGCATTTTTTGAATTTGAAACTATAAGTAAATGGGATAATAATTTTCTCAATATATTTGATTAATTCAATTGTTCAATTTTATTATAATTTTATTTATATGATATAGAGGTGGAACAGATACTATACCATGATCACAAGAAGGAGTTCCAGATAGTGACATTTTTATTATTGGTATATAGCCCAAATTTGATCCTCAGCAGAAGAGCCAAGTCATGCATTATCAATTGTTACAATAAATATACAATAAATAGAATGTCATTCTATATAGGTCTTAATGGCCAGTAAATGGAGACTTTTAAGCAAATATTGACAAGTACTTGAAGCTATCTAGAGAACTATGAAAGCTGTGGAACATGAAAGTGACGGTGATACCAATTGTAATTAGTGCACTTGGAATGGCCCCCAAATGCTTAGAAGAGAGTTTGAAGAGTTAGAAATTGGAGGATAAATCCAGCATTATGGAGAAGAGTTCTAGAGATCTGAGGAAACTCTTGCGGAAGACTATCAATTAGAATACCGAGAATAGTCCTGGAAACCTAAGAAGACATGCTGTCACTTAAAATCCAGTGGAAGACCGCCAATTAGAAGACTGAGAAGAGTTTTGAAGACCTGAGGAGATTTGCTGTCACTTAGACTCCAGTGAAAAACTGCTAACTGATGCTGTTGTGACAAACTCGCAAGGATTAAAAAATCATAATAATATGCAGCACATTTAATCACATGATAAGTAAATACAGCAAACAAGCACAAAAGGAGTTCAAAACTTGGCATGACTGGGTGGGAAAGGTGATCCACAATGAATTGTGCAAGAAATTGAAATTTGATCATACTACCCAAGGGTATATGTACTAACCAGAAGTTATCCCAGAGAATGAGACGTATTCAATTCTCTGTGATTTTTACATATAAACGGAACTCTCAATCCTCGTCAAAAGGCTAGACCTTGTATTAATTGACAAGAAGAAAATAATTTGTCATCTGATGGATTTTTCTGTTCCAGCTGACCACAAAGTGACAATAAAAGAAAGGGAAAAGATTGACAAATACTTGGATCTTGCCTGAGAGCTAAAAAAAGTTGGAGGTTACGGTGGGTTGTCATGCTAGGAAGAGTCACCAAGGAAAAAAGACTGGAGGAACGGGAGATTAGAGGAAGGAAGGATTGAGACTATTCAGACTACAGAATTATTAACATCGGTTAGGATACTGAGAAAAGTCCTGGAGACCAGAGGAGACTTGCTGTCACCCAGAATCCAGTGGAGACTATTTGCTAACGCTGGGGTAAAAAACTCGCATCGTGTGAAATAATTTAGAAAACACAAATGGGAAGAAAAACAACTTAAAGCAACTAAGTGGAGGTGCCCGTGGTGTAATGATTATCATCGTAGGAAATGGACACGGCGATACGAGTTCAAATCCTGGACGAGACTGATTGCATTTCACATAGCACAAATACCCTTAGGAAAGGTATGAATCTAATTATTCTCCCTCTAGCTATGGGTAAATAGTAGGGCAGACTAGGTTCTTCAGCCTTGGTGAGGCAACTAGTCTAGGAGAAGGAAAACTCTGAATTCAAGCCTGTTAAACTTCGCTTAAAAATTGACCTTGTGTCATATCCTGCCCGAGCAGAGGGGGTTGGTAAATATGTAAAGCAACTAAGTGGCCTAGTCGGCTGGGGCTGCGAAATACACCAATTGCATCTCTGTAGAGGGGTAAGAATCCACCAACGAGTGTCCTGGATATAACACTAAACAATGATGCTCCCGTAATGCTGGAGCTTTGGGAGATGCAGAGTACCCCTTTATTGCATCGCTCCCTGGTTCACTCTGGCCTGGAGTGGAACCACCTGATAGGGTCCCATCTATGAGGCAAAAACTGTTTACTTCTGCTAAACTTAATTGTTTTAAATAGAACTGTTTTGACATCAAAATACGTACTTATGCTAAACTGAATAGTTTGAAATAGAATCGTTTTTACATTTAACTCTGCGTAAACAAAAAACCATATCAATGCTAAACTGAATTGTTTGAAATAGAACTGTTTATATGAATAAAAATGGATTTGGCATTGAATAATCTACAATGGTTGATATGCCATGAAATCAAACTAAACCAAACCAAACCAAACTAAAGCGACTGAGGAAATGGTTGATTGAAAATACTTGGACATGGCTAAGAAAAGGATATCTGAAGAGAGAAACTTCTCTTTTAATAGCAGCACAAAATAATGCCGTAAGATTGATTATTTCAAAGCATGAATCAATAATTCGCAGGAGATTAATAATTGTATGAATTACCCAACCCATCCGACAGGAGCAAGATGTGACACAAGGTCAATTCTTAAGCGCAGTATAGCTGGTTTGAGTTTATATGTTTCCTGATACTTGACCACACCAAGGTTAAAGAGCCCAACCAACCCTACTGTTTACTCATAGCTAGAGGGAGAATACTTACATTCATACTTTTCCCAAGGGTATTAGCCCTATGTGTAATACAAATAGTCTAGTATAGGATTTTAACTCTGGTCACCGTGACCATTTGCTACGACGTTAACCGTTACACAATGAGAATGCCAAGGTTATATAGTGATAGAGATGAAAGTTATATGCATAATAAATGAATGCTGCATAGTAAGATTAAAGTAATAGAAGAGTAGGCATGACTGAGTTGGAAAGGCGATTGCCTGGGAATTATGCAAGAGATTAAATTTTGACTATGCTGACAAATGGTATATATGGATTCTGGTTTGTGCCAGAATCCATCCTAGAAAATGAGATCCATAGAATTATCTCGGAGATACAAACGGATCTCCTAATTCAGAGGAGAAAACGAAACATAGAATTAATTAACAAGAAAAAAATACATGTCATCAAAAGGAATTTGCGCTTTCAACGGACCGCAGAGTGAAAATGAAAGAAAGCAAAAAAATATACAACTACCTGGATCTTGCTAGAGGGCCGAAAAGGCTGTAGGACATAAAGGTAACGGTGATACCAATTATAGCTGGTGCGCCTGAAACGGTATCCAAAGACCTGAAAAAGAGATTGTTGGAACTGGAAATCTAAAGAAGAATCGAGATTATACAGACCACAGCACTGTTAGAATTAACCGGAATACGTTTTTAAAAAAAGCCAGTGAGATCTGAGGAGACTAGCTATCGCTCTGACTTCAGTAAAAATCCATCTGTTAAAAATGAAGTGGAAAACTCACAAAAACTTCTTTTTTTTTTTCATCGAAAGTCCCTCTTATACGCGGTTAATTTCAAGTGGGTAAATCCAACACTTCTTCCTTTTATTTTTTCCCAAATATTCACACCGTATAGAATTTCTAACATTTAATCTATTGATACTATTTGATCTTCAGTTGTAATTTGATCTTAATTTTGACCCGAGATTCCCAAAAAGAGGATTTCGTTGAAACTGTTGAAAAAATAAGAATGGGGAGCATTCATTATTTATTTTTTGTCAAGTACTGATTTTACTTTATTTCTCTTGCTTTTTAAAACAACTTTCAAGTCGTGATTGTTATATACCCAAAATCATAAAAATAGAAAATTTCAGTGTTTCGTATTCATAATTAACTAGTGTTCAAATTGATAATGTAATATTAATTAGTCTACTATGACTAACTACTGTACCAAAAATAATAATCTATTATTAACAGAGTCAGTGCCATTAGCCTAATGAGTAGAGTGTTTGCCAATGGTCCGGGAGACTTGAGTTCAATCTCAGGTCGAGTCAAACCAAAAACTCAAAAAATGGTACTTGATGTCGCCTTGCTTAGCACTCAGCATAATAAGGTACGGATCAAAGGTAAAGTGAAGCAACCCAGGTAAAGGAATAGCGTCCTCCCCTACATCTCGGTGTTGTAGCTATTGAAAAGGAAGCCTTCGGATCACCCCCGAAAAAGGTCGCCAACTTGCTTATTAAGAATACATGTGTTTTAAACGAGAAGGAGTCACGTCCACTCTAGGTGGCGAGCCCCTGAAATTAGTAAACGAGTTCCTGTATCTCAGCTGCAGTAAAAAAAAGATGTTAATATACGCCCTCTGTTTTGTTATGCACCTCTCACCTTTGTATTATCCTCAGCAGCACAGAAATTGAGACAGAAATCTGAATTCGTTTTCCTAGCTTCATCATCATCATCATCATGTCACGCCGTCTGTACGGGTCTCCCTGACTCCCCCTCTCTCTTTCTCTCTCTCTCTCTCTCTCTCTCTCTCCACCCGTTTCTATCGTCCATCGCTCCCGGTTGGTCTTCATCAAGGCTACATTCTGTATCAACACAGAGCCGTTGTATGTAGGTTCTAGCTTTTGCCCTGCCTTTGCTTGTCTATGTGAAGGGGTCCACAGGAGCATGTCACTTATGAGTTCGTCTCCTCTTCTCCAGCAGTGTTCCGCACGTCTGGTTCGTCTAACTTGGATAGTTTTCGTGATGGGTGGTAGGTGGCCTTACAGCTGCTGTTTTGTGGGGTGCTGCTACAGGATTTGTTCAATATTGCTCGCAGCATTCTTGTGTAATTGTCATCAAGCTTTTTCTTCATACGTTTAGTTAGCGTCTATGTAGTGCATCCATATAGCAGTATCGACACGACAGCTGCTTGGAAAAAACTGCGTTTAATTTTATCGGTCAGGTCTGACCGTTATTCTATCGATAGCCGTCCTTGCCTTTGCTAGTCACGTGTTGATGTCTGTCTCGGTTGATGAGACACTGCTTCCGAGGTAGGTGAACTTGTCTACTAGTTTCAGAGAACTACCACTTAGTGTGGGGACGTCGCCTGTTTGATTAAAGCACATGTATTCTGTCTCGTGTGCGTTGACATGGAGGCCTATGCCTGCAGCTGCTCGTTCCAGACTGTAGCAGGGTTTCGGCTTGGGTGGGTGTATTTGCCAGAAGCGCTATGTCATCGGCGAAGTCCGCGTCCGTATTTGTTTGTGCGGGGTACCTTCTGCTTCTTTCCTTTGCCAGCTTGAAACCGTTATCTTTCATTTTATCCATAGACGTTCAAAGAACGTAGTCTAGACAGATGATATAGAGGTATGGGGCCAATGTGTCTCCTCGCAGCACACCTGCTACAATGTCGAAGTAGTCTGTGTCTCCAACCGGGGAGCGGACTTTTACTTTCGTAAGTGGTAATGTTTTGATATAACCAAAATGTTTAGCTATAGCTCTTCTTTCTGGGTGAAGTTTAGAACTTTTTGAACGACTTTCGTGTTATACTCGGAATACAATCTTATATACAAGTTAACTTACGGCAAAATAAGGGAAGTATTACCAGTAAACCATCATCATCATCATCATCATCATCATCATGTCGTGCCACAGGCACGGATATCCTTGACTCTCTCTCGCCACTCCTCTCTATCGTTCATCGACTCTGGCAGGTCTGCAGGGCTGCATCCCGTATCCTCACATAGCTGCTGGATGTATGTTCGAGCTGGTCGTCCAGCCATACGTGGGGGTCCATAGGAGTACATCACTTATGAGCTCGTCCCTGCTTCTCCAGCAGTGACCTGCATGTCTGATTCGTCTAACTTGAATAGTTTTCGTGATGGGAGGTAGGTGGCCGTATCGTTGGTGCCTTGTGGGGTGTTGCTGCCAGGACTTGTTCAATATTGCTCGCAGCATTCTTGTGTAATTGCCGTCTAGCTTCTTCTCCAGCCGTTTAGTTAGCGTCCATGTAGTGCACCCATACAGCAGTATCAATGCGACCGCTGCTTGGAAGAAACTGCGTTTCATTTTATCGGTCTTTTTTTTCCTCACACAACGTGTGAAAGCACATGCGATACCCTACCCTCATCAGCCGCCAACCAGGGGTGATAACACAGTTTCGGTAGCTCAAGGCAGTACTGCCACTCCTGGCGCTACTAAGCAGCTTTTGCCACCGGACAGGGTATTAATATTTTTACGTAAAAAAATAGATAGATAAATAAATAAATAATGCCTTGTCCGGTGGCAAAAGCTGCTTGGTTGCGCCAGGAGCTGCCGAAACTGTGTTATCACCCCTGGTTGGCAGCTGATGAGGGCAGGGTATCGCACGTGCTTTCACACGTTATATGATGAAAAAAAGGTATACGGCAAAATAAGGGTATTATTACCAGTAAAGCATATTTATATACTATATACCATATTAATGCATAGTATATCATAGAGTATTAATCTAAGCCTGTATGAATGTTACATCCCAAGATGGCCGAAGACTTTGAAAATATCATCTGAATATCTACACACCGCAGGCATGAACCCAGGTCAAGATTCGGCATGAAAGTGTTGCAATTTTATTTTCCCTCAGTGTATACATTGTTTCAAAGTTCTTTTCTTCAGAAAATGCTCATGTTACAAAATAAGATGCATTGATTTTTTTCTAATGATACCATCAAGGAGTTTTGAATAAATGTTGAGTACTTTTCTTTTCCACGCATTCTCGAAGACCTTTTTCTGTGTGTCTCTGTGTCGCTATCTGTCTGTCTGTCTCTTTCACACACACACACACACACACACACACACACACACACACACACACACACATATATATATATATTGCTTGCTGAGTGCGTAGGAAATCAAATAGGTTCAACTGCTATAATTTCATTAGAGTACCTTCCTCTTACACACATTCTCGAAGTCCTTTTTCTGTGTGTCTCTGTGTCGCTATCTGTCTGTCTGTCTCTTTCACACACACCGAACACACACACACACACACACACACACACACACACACATATATATATATATATATATATATATATATATATATATATATATTGCTGAGTGCGTAGGAAATCAAATAGGTTCAATTGCTATAATTTCATACGAGTTGACCTGCCTTAAGATGAGTCATTTCCCGGAGTAGAATATCCACTTGTAAGATTTAGCAAATTAAAATTAACTGGTAAATGAAGATTCTTAAAATCCATTTACTTTCCGATGACTGAGATAAAATAAATAGGAATTAATTTAATCTACCTACACAGTCATTAACAGCAAACATACATACATACTTGGATACATCTCTCCATTCCTATGTATGTATGTATCTGATAGTCTGCTTGTCTCCCTCCCTCTTTGTTCAGTCGGCTGGGACTGTAGAAAACACTGACTACACCTCTGCAGAAGGGTGAGACCCCCCCCCAACGAGTGTCCTGGATATGACACTAAACAATTTCATGGTGAGATTCCAGTGATGCTGGAGCTTTGGGGAATGCGGAGCACCCCTTCATTGCCATCGCTGGCCCAGAATGGTAGTACCTGATAGGTCCCTATCAATGGGTTAAAAAGTACTAACTGCATACTTATGCTAAACTGAATGGTTTAAATTAGAACTGTTTGACTAAACCGAATAGCTTGAAATAGAAATGTTTTTGACAATTAAACTGTATGTACATTTAAACTGTGTACTTATGCTAAATTGAACAGTTTGAAATGGAACTGTTTTTGATATTGAAACTGTACTTACACAAAACTTAATTGTTTATTATAGAAATGTTTTGACATTTAACTGTGTGTAAACAAAATCTGTACTTATGCTAAACTGAACTAGCCGAATTAGAACTGTTTGTATAAACTGAATAGCTAGAAATAGAAATGTTTTTGACACTTAAACTGTGTATTCAAGCTAAACTGAATTGTTTGAATTGTAACTGTTTATATGTATGAAAAAGGATTTGGCATTAAATAACCAACAATGGTTGATATGCCATAAAACCAAACCAAACCATGCATACAGACACTCTCTCATACTCTTTGCACCAACACACACGTTCTCTCTCTCTCTCTCTCACACACATACACACACACACACTTCTGATAGAACGAAACAGTCTGTCTGTGGATGACTATATATATATATATATATATATATATATATATATATATATATATATATATATATATATATATATATATATAAGTAAAGTAAAGTTGGCGACCGTAGTCGAGAGCGACCAGAAGGTTCCCTTTTCAATAGCTACAACACCGAGGTGTAGGGGAGGGTGCTACTCATTTCCCTTAATTGCTCCACTTTACCCTTGATACGTACCTTATATTGCTGAGTGTTAAGCAAGGAGGTATCAAGTACCATTTTTAAAGCCTTTGGTATGACGCGACCTGGTATTGAACCCAGGTCTCCCGAACCATTGGCGAACACTCTACCCATTAGACCAAGGAGCCGGTAATAATATAATTTGTAGTTATTACATCAATACATTAGTTAATAATTGTACACTTGTTAGTAATACCATGCCACTAGTAAACTAGGTTTTTATAAAAAAAATTAGCTGCTTCACTAATTAGTTTTTTCTTCCCGTCACGACTGCGTCCTCTGAAAAGGGTTAAGATCCCCAACCAAAGAAATGTGTCCTGGGAGTGACATTAAACTACATACAGTGATGAGGCTCGAGTTCTGGAACTCTGAAGAGTGAGGAGTACTCCCACATTGTCATTACTCCCAGGTCCACTCTGACCCAGAGTGTTAATACCTCTTAAGGTCCCATTAATGGTTTAATTAGATCATTTTAAACATTATTTGTATTAGGTAAGAATACTTAATAGGATTTATAAACTTGGTAAATGTGGTTATTGTCAAACATTTATAATCCAATAAATCGAATTTCGGCATTAAATAACCCATAAAGAGTTGATATACCGTTAAGCAAATAAACCAAACCAAAAGAAAAAACAAATGAATCAAATTATAGCCTTAACTAACCCATAAAGAGTTGATATGTCGTTAAACCAAAAGAAAAATAAATGAATCAAATTTTAGCATTAAATAGCCCATAGGAGTTTATATGCCGTTGAACAAATAAACCAAACCAAACCAAATTAATAGTTATTTAGTCAATAATAGCACACTGATACTTCAGTTGGTTTGGTTTGGTTTGGTTTGGTTTCCTTGTTTAATGGCACATCAACTTTCGTGGATTATTTTATGCCAAAGCTATTCTTATAGAAGAACAGTAGTGTTACTATTTAACCAATTGCTGGCGGGTGGGGAGAATGGTGTTCATGCCTTTCCTTAGAGTGATAGTCTGAAAGTAAACGGAATAGCAGGACTGGAGTCTAAACATGCTATGATGTCACAGTCAGTATATAAGACACAAAACCACAAAAAATTTGTACGCTAAATAATAATGAATACGAAACACTGAAAATTTCTATTTTTCTGGTTTTGTGACTTGATAACCAAAATAGAAAGTAAGGATTCTAATCCATCAGGAAATGTTGGTGGAAAAAAAACTCTCGAATGAGTAAAATAACAAAATTTAGCCATACTAACAAATGTAATATGAATGAACCGGAATCCATCCAAGAGTATGAGACGCATAAAATTCTCAGGGATCTTCAGATACAAACGGTCACCTAATACCGGACAAATGAATAGACATTGTATTAATTAAGAAGAAGAAAAAAGAACTTGCCATCTTGTGGATTTTGCCGTTAGAATGGACCACAAGAATAGATGTTGGTTGGTTGGTTGGTTGGTTGGTTGGGTTTTATGGCGTATCAACCTTTGTAGGTTATTTAACGCCAAATTCTGTCTATATGTATATACATTCAACCAAAGAATTCTGAATACGAGAATAGAAATAAAACCAAGTATTTGAAAAATGAATAATGAATGCTCCCTTGTCTTATTCTTTCAACACTTTTTTCCAACGAAATCTTCTTTTTTAGAATCTAGGATCAAAATTAAGATCAAATAACAGCTAAATGGTATCAATAGATTAAATGTTAGAAATTCTATACTATGTGAATATTTGGAAAGAAATAAAATGAAGCGTTTGATTTACTCACTTGAAATTAGCCGCGTCTAAGAGGAACTTTCGATGAAAAAAATTACTTCTTGTTATTTTTCATATATCACATAAATATGATGAAATAAATACCTTATTTGGTCAAAGCACGAAAGCTTTTCACTTCCTTTGGATTTTTCTCTCGATCACGTATACACATCTCATATCACATGATCCACTGTGTTTTTGTCATCGAGTAACAAAAAGGCGAGACATGCTTGGTTATGGGGAAAGCATGCCTGGGGCTGTACATATTCAATACATCAAAGGTTTGAAATAGCCTGATGCCTTCCTGACATTGACTGTTGTGATTAAGTGTGTATATGCACTTTTTTTATATAACGTTTTGATCAATAAATCTAATATCTTGTTCTATTTCATCATTCTGGGTTTTCGAACTATTGTCTTCATCTTTATATCCATATGTCCTCCGGCCTTCTTCAGGTGTTTCTTGTCGAACTCGGGAGCCTACACTGAACTTCAAACCCCGTCCTTTATTTAATCAACGGTTGTTAAGTAATATTAACCTCCAGATGAACCTGCAACCTCCAGATGAACCTGAAACCTCCAGATGAACCTGCAACCTCCAGATGACTGTCACTTACAAGCTAAGGGAACCAACGCTTATAACCAATACGCTATATATCCTATAGGCTCCCGAATTCGACAAGAAACACCCGAAGAAGACCGGATGACATATCGGCCGAAACGTTGTCATTATAAAGATGAAGACATTTGTCTGAAAACCCTGAATGATAAAAATCATCAAGCTTCTAATATCTTGTTTATTGGGCAAGTAGAATCTGTATGACACCTTTTAGCACAAGAAGAGTTGAATAATTTCAAAATCTTGTTCACTTGAAAAACTTTGGATTTGAAATAAAAAGACCATGCATATAGAAGTCAGACTATTTCTACTCTATTTTCTGTCTCATGATTCTTGCTTAAAACTAGGAGTAACGGAACGTTTAATGTGGGATCATATTTTACGTTTTAAAACTGTATTCTACAAAAACATGGAGCCGTTTTTAATTTTTCTTCTTACAAAATTACTTACTCCTTGCCAGATGGGGTTTCATAAGAGTTTGAGAGACACCAAATCTCATAAAATCTCCTGACCTCTTCTAAGTATTCTTGCTGATTTCAACAATGCTAGATTCTGGATGGTCCCCATTCTTCTTCATATCTCCAATAAATCCAGTCTTTTTCCCAGGACTTTGTAGGCTGTTCCAAGTGCTCCAGCTACAATAAGTATCACCGTCACCCTCATGTTCCACAGTATTTTTTAGTCCTCTGGCAAGGTTTAAGTATTTGTCAGTTTTTTCCCTTTCTTTTATTTCTACTCTATGGTCCATTCTAACGGTAAAATCCACAAAATGGCAAGTTCTTTTTTCTTCTTAACACAATGTCTGTTTTTTTCTGGGATTAGGTGACTGTTTATATTTGAAAATCCCAGAGAATTTTATGCGTCTCATTTTCAAGGATGGATTCTGTTTCATGCATATAACATTTGTTAGTATGGCTAAATTTTGTTATTTTATTCATCTGGAAACTTTTTTTTTCACACATAGTAATTATATAGGCATGAAAAAACATTTATAATTATTAATATCAAAACTATGTTGACTCGGCATCCGTCTGGAAGTTTTTCTTGACTAATCTTGAATAAAATTAAGAGTACGTTGAACCCTCACTCACATATGTATATATGGTTTGGTGGTAGGTATCACCTAATTATCGCGAATTCCACTGGGCGTTTATTTTTTAGACTCACTAACAGCAGAAAATGTTATACCAACAACAAATCGAAAAATAATAAATAAATAAATTCGTTGAAATTTGGAAAAAAGTTAGATATTTTTTAAAAACATTTTTGCGACTTTTTCAGAATGACTCATATAAACATTCCACCCCGGATGTCTTCCAGAAATATGGAAAATTTGGATGTAAGAAAAAAAATTGAAGTGTAGGGAAAGAAGAATAATTTAGTTTGGTTCTTTGGCATGTCAACCCTTGGAGGTTATTTAAAGCCAAATCCTCTTTATACATATGTATTAAAAATATACTATTTAGCTTGGTTGGGTTTTGTGGCATATCAACCATTGTAGGTGCCAAATCCTCTTTAGACATATATATCAAATATATATGATTAGTTTATTTGTGGTTAATGGCATATCAACCATTATAAGTTATATAATGCCAAATCCTCTATACTTACATATGAAATATATATATGATTTGTAAACACATTTTGTAAATAACATTCTTAAACGAGCCTGAGATATTTTTTGCACACAATTAAATGGTTTTAAGGATTGCTATATGACAGACACAGTTTAACATCAATCATTTGTTTGCAGACAGTTTGTTCTATTTAACCTATATATAGGATCCTATCTGGTGCTACCACTCCGGGACAGAGTGGACCTGAAAGCTATGAAGGAGTACTCCACATTCTCTAAATCTCCAAGACTGCAGCATCGTCATCAGGTGATTTAATGTCATAGCCTGGACACTCGTTGATGGTGGGGGGGTTACTCTTCTGCAGAGATGCAGTCAGTGTATTCTTCAGTCCAAGCCGACTGGGCTAGAAGAGTAGTCATTAACCAATACTTCGCAAGTCAAACTCGTTAACTACAGCACCAAGCAAAGCATCCTCTTATCTTTGCTTAGTTTGGCACAAAGTTAGGCATTCACTAAGGTACTCAGTGACAATCGAACTCATTAATTATGGTCTGTTCGCCTAACTCACAATCCATTGCACCACTGGAGTCGCTTAAGTTATTTACTAAGCTTTCCTCAGGTTGGCACAAGGCAAGCAGTATAGGGCACTCAGGGAGATTCGAACTCACTAACAATGGTCTGCTAGCCCTGCTCACTAACCATTACACCATACGATGAGCCTTGTCATGTACAAAGCTTAGTTTAATTTGATAAAAATGCTAAAGCATTGGGTACCCAATAAATAATTAAGTTCGGTAACCTTAGTCACCAGGACTTGTTCGCCTACGATTTCATCAATCGAGACGCTCGCTATATACTAAGTTTTGTAAAGTAGTGGCACAAAACCTGTGAAAATTGAACTCGCCAAAAATGATCATTTTGTCTGGCTCGCTACCCCTTACATTTACTAGGCACCCTCTGTTTAATCAAGCTTAGCTTTATTTGGCACAAGGCCATAAATATTGAGTACTCAGTAACTAACCAAGAATTCACTTTGTTTTGTTCACGCTGACTCAATCAAATAGCTTGATACTTTCTGCTCAAAATATGACTCAAAAATATCTCTCAGGTCTTCTTTGAAAAGATGATGTATTTGGTGAGAGTGTTGCATATTGACCTACGACCCGGCCGGGATGTCAAAATAGGAAATGCACCTATGTAAATAACGGGTGCATCCGGTCGAGGAATATCAGAATTATAACCTTGACCATGGATGGGTTGAATGAGTGCAATTGTGACGCCCACAAGAAGAAGAGGGCGTTGAACTATTATATAACTCGGTGAAGACAAGAAGTCAGTTAGTTTGGAGACCAGACCAGTTGGAGACAAGATGCGGTAGAGAAAGCTAGCACCCAAGAGAGGGGGCCCTCAGGTTCCGATTGAGCAGTTGCAGCTGGGGATTAGACGAGTTAGAGATAAGATGCTGGATTGAGAAACATTTCCCAGAGAGGCTGCCCCCCCCCAGGCTCCCGGTTGAGCAGCCCAGGAGAACGGGAAAGAAACGTGGTTATGGCCAATAAAGTGGGGGTCAATATGTTTCAATTCTGTTCGATCTCCAACTCCCTCTCACACAACCATTTCAAATAAAGTGAGAGGTATATTTTCTAAAAGACTGTGTCGCTCGTCGTTATTATTGTGTCGTCTTTATTGTGTCGTTATGATTCTTCATGCATATGTAGATGTATATATGTGTTATGTGTTTGTATAGTCCTGTTCATGGTTGTGACTATACAACAAGAGTATGCTCCAAATGCCGGATACGATATGTGTCGTGATTACGAATAGACATACATACGTTTCAGTAGTGACATGACACGGGTTTTTTTTTTAACTTTGGAAAAAACTACCCCGGAATTAAACAATCAGCTTAGTTCCAAGAGGTCTTCCTGAAGGCATCACCTGCCCTAGCACTTAGAAAAGGTTAAGGCTGGGTTTATAGTTCGTTAAATGAGGTGCCATTGAAGGGAAATGCAGATGAAAACAAAGCCATTTTTGCACCGCCTCGTGGGAGACTTATTTCTTATACCGCATCCCACATTAAACTGACATTGTGTCAGATTTTGGCTTTGTGTGGAGACGAATAAATACATACTTCTAATGTTCCCCAAAAAATAATCTTTTCATATTAAATATAAGCTGAAAAGAGTCCTAATTGTACGTATTTTATGGGTTGCTCGTAAAACCAAAGTGTCTCTTGGAAAAATGCCCAAGGACTTTGTATCTGGCATGAATTCTGATATTTTCGGACAAGAATTCACAAGAGAGTCTTTTTTAAGTAGAAATGTTGGTGCGTGGAGGTTAACGGGTAGTTATGCATAAAACAGGCTGCAAAATGAAGATAAGCAATTTAGTAGAAATATTGTTTAATATTAATTTCTATATTTTCCTTATGTTTGGTTTCTTTGTTTAATGGCATATCAACCTTTATAGGTTATTTAACGCCAAAGCTATTCTCCTAGAAGAACAGTAGTAGTGCTATTTAACCCAGAGCTGGGAGGATAAGCGGGTTCATACCTTTCCCAAGGGTATTTGCCCGAAAGTGAACGTAATAGCGCGGCTGGAGTACGAACTCGCTTACTACGATTCCGCAGTCCATCGCTTTAACCATTACACCACGAGGACACCCCCCTATGTTTTCCTCAGTTCTCTCTTGTGCTTATATATAAAATACATTGTCACTTTAAAAAAAAAAGTAAAAAACGAACAATCAACAAAGTATGGTCGATCATAAGATACTTCTAGACTGTTCTGGGTTAGTGATAATGATACTATAGCCCCGAAACCATGTCAGACTATAGAATTTTTGTTGGATGAAGTTTTTGTTGGCGTTACAGCAGTTAATTTTTATTTTTCCTCGTCTTAACACTATCTACTACTGACGTTCATGAAAGTTCGAATTAGCCTAGAAATGAATATGGACCGCTGGGAAATATCATACAATCACTACAACTTCACTAAGAAAAAGAAGAGGCTCTCATGATGTGGGAGTTGAATAACATCTTGCCAGAAAACATTGCAAAGACATCTTTGTAAAACTGATCGCCTCCGTTGCTAACAGCGTAAATCTTATACCGATAGACTAAATCTGGTATCTTTCTAATAATTTTGTTTGGTTATTTTATCTTGTTTATTAATGCTTGTGAGTTACTTAATGCCAATTATATATATATATATATATATATATATATATATATATATATATATAATTTGTAAGCGAATAGTTTGGAGATATATATTTTGTTTTTTTATACAAATTGTTAAAGCGCGAGATAAAGGTTAATAGACAAAATTTGCTTTATAGACGTATGTTTTTGATGGCCTTGTTTCATATATATATATATATATATATATATATATATATATATATATATATATATATATATATTGTCATCCACAAACAGGCTGTTCCGTTGTATCAAAACTCTGCAGTGTGGCTTGACAGACTAGATTCCCGAAGCTGGGATCGAAACGCGGCTGACTCAAACGCCAATCCAGATTCTACAATCTAAACCAGCGCAAGCGAAGGAAATTTAAACGATTATGTATCACATGTTTTGTTTACATATATCCGCTTAACGGCTACTGAGAGTTCAATTTATTTGAAGAGCTTTGCTTTACGCTATGGCAACCATTACTTCCTTCGCTAGAGAGCTCAACCCCACAGGGATAGGGGAACATATATATTGTGATCCACAGACAGACTGTTTCTATATATAAAGTAAAGTAAAGTTGGCGACCATAGTCGAGGGTGACCAGAAGGCTCCCTTTTCGATAGCTTACTACACCAATGTGTAGGGGAGGGTGCTACTCTTTTCCCTGGATTGCTCCACTTTACCCTTGATCCGTACCTTATAATGCTGAGTGTTAAGCAAGGAGGCATTAAGGAGTCTTTGGTATGACTCGACCTGGGATCGAACCCAGGTCTCCCGGGCCATTGGCGAACACTCTAACCGCTTGGCCAATGTCCGGTAATATATATATATCTACTAGATTTAGGCTTGCAATTATTTTGTCAATCCCAATATCCATACTTTCTACCCTTAAGGATCTATTTAGGGTTTTGGTTGATCCTTGGAAGGTACATTGGTCTTGTTTAATAATTTTTGATATTAAGAGGTCTCTGGGTTGAAATGATGGGGGAGGGACTTGTTATTTTCAGTCGTTCTAATTCAGTGGTTGATGTCATGATTTATTCTGGACTAAGGACAAGGTTCGATGCTTTGGTTTTTAATTGTTTGTTGTTTGTTTTTGAGTTTCTAGTATGGCTTTTTTCAGACTTATCAATTTTTGCAATTTGTGGGCAGATAAAAAATTGTTGTAATTTTCCTTTGACGATATTTATTTAGTGAGAGATTTGAAGTTTTACTATAAATATTTGGGGTCAAGGAAGTAGTTTGCTCTGCGTTTAATTTGTGGGTCTGTTTGGCAGATTTCAGTTGAGTGTAGTTTCTTTAACTGTTCTTGAAATCAATCGTTTATTCCATTTGCATTTGTTTTACAATGAGAAAGTTGATTATTGTTGTTATTGCTGATTAGACTCACTTTCTGTGCGAAAACGTTAACTTTCATTAAGGATTCCACTATTTTTCTTGCTTCTTAAGATGTTATATTTCTTCTTTACTTCACCTCTATGATTTTCCTCTTTTGGACATATTGCACCTTCTTGAAAAGGCAGGACGATTCTCTTGGCAGTTTGAGCATTTGGTTTTGTTATTACATTTTCCTTCCGTGTGACCTGAGTCTTTTTAGTCACATCGTTCACAAGCCAGACGTCCTCTGCAGCTCTTTTGGTGTCCTTATTTTTGACGTTTAAAGCACCTTGAAGATGTGAGGATGGCTTATTCTACCTTTTCGAGACGGCAGCCATATTTTTATTTCCTTCGGAAATTTCAAAATGCATTTCTTCACGATCTCTTCTTGTGGTTATCTTTTTGTAGTTTGTGATACCTTGTTTTCCTAAGGCTGGTTTTATTTTCCTCTATTGTAACTAAGGATAACTGCTTGTTTCTGATAACTCCCTTTGGGGTGTTAAGTTTTTCGTATGGGTAAAATTCACGTTTTAAGTAATTATATGTTTTCGGCATGCTTCTGGTTATCTATATCTACGATTAGATTGCCGCTTCTTTTTTTTTCAGGGGTTTTCTCTGCAGAGGATTTTTTTTCAAGAGAGGGGACAATTCGGCAATCTTCTTGTGATTCGATTACGATAAATCGTGGGAATTCTGTTATTTCATTTTCTGAATTGGATTCAGAGAGATTTCGTTCGGGTTTTTAGTTTTTATTTGCCATATGTATGATTGATTTTTTATTAGCTGGTTCTGTATTTCATTACCCACACGAAGTTCAACTTCAGTTGGGAATTTACCAAGAGGGGGGTCACTATTCGCCTTGGTTGAGACAGCGGTGCATCGGTCTGTTTACTCACGTTGGGAGAGCTCCTACTGATATCAGGCTTTCACATCTCAAAATCTAGTGTCTTAAAGTTAAACTGAGGTCAAATTCTTGTTCCTCTCGACGCGTTTGACCTTCGGCCATCGCCTTCAAGCACCTATAAGATGAAGATATGTTGGGTGTTTGTTTGCTATTAAAGCAACTCGTATTGATTGACCAGCTGATTGATCGGATAGGGCCTCTTCGACTACCCGTCTAAACCAAGTGAGGATTAAACTGGAGTGTTATTGGTCACGTGACCACTTTATATCCGGGTCATAGACTGCTCAGCCACTTGGATCCCGTCCTCAGGCATTACGGATCGCTATCCACAGCTAACAGGTGACCCTATTAGAGTGGCGGCTTGCTTCTCTATAGAGGTCCAGTCAATGCATTCTAGAGCTCCTGTCGACTGGACGGTAATAATCAGGAAATAGAATTGTGATAATCTCTTTAAGAGATCTATGTAAGTAGATATTCACATACATACAGAAAGATGTGTGACTGAGTGTACACACACACACACACACACACACATATATATATATATATAAAGTTGTGTGGTTGAGCCTACTGACATCAATTGCTATAAGACATAGTGGCTAATTGTGATATAATGGCCGAGGGATTTCGTTTTGTATATCTTGCCTTTCGGTTTAGTTAGGCTGAGAACCTTTTGGTTCAGTGCATGGGTTAGTTAGGTGCAAACATGAGCGCAGGTGTTCACGCGCGCGCGGAGCGGACGTGTCATTTAGAGATGTCACCATAAAAATCCCAGATAGAGGATGGGACCAGGGATATGAGTGACGTCACGCACCGGAAGCGTGGGCTGAGATTTGAGAAAAGTCAGTTAGTTGAGTTCTGCCTCGGGAGAAGACGGTTGACTTTCAGGGCTCGCCGAAGCCAGGCCAGTGCCCTTGCGGCAGGTGTCACACGTAGATTGGGGCAGATGGATAAGTCAGTATAGAAAGATGGCATCTCTCTCCTTATGTCGAAAAACCTTTAAACTCAAAGGTAATAAAAAGTTTCGTACCTGAACTTAGAAGTCTTTACGTGTTTTTCGTGTTTCGGGATTCCTATGTTATCTGTATATGTGCGTTATGAACATTATGAACGTTTTACGTACCGGTATGAATATGTCTACTTCACGTGTCCGTATCATGATATGTTACATAATTTGCCTTACTCTACCAAGCTGGCGCCGAAAAGTCCTTCTAAACTGGTTACCCTAACAAGGTTAGAGAGAACAATATATCCGCCTATTTTACTCATTGTTGGAGAAGTGGATCTATAAGTATCCAATAAGCTTTAATATGATGTACGCGTAAAAACTTTCACAAGAATTTAAATACAGCTCACCAATCACATTAACCATTACGCCAGGTACCTGATATGAATTGGCTGTGGAGCTTAAAGCGTTCTACGTGTCTAAACACACTGAAGAGTTGTAATACAACGAAACAGTCTATCTGTGGATGACTATATATATATATATATTGTAACCTGGATGAACTGCCGGAAGCTATGGACAATTGGAACGAATGGCGAGAGGGAGTCCAGGAAATCCGTGCTTACGGTATGACAAGATGATATATATATATATATATATATATATGTATTGTAGCCTGGATGAACTGCCAGAAGCTATGGACAATAGGAACAAATGGAGGGAGGGAGTCAAGGAAATCCGTGCTTACGGCATGACAAGATGATATATATATATATATATATATATATAATAAAATGTCCTGGGACAATGAGTTTGGAATTATTCAAATTAAGAATCTATAAGAGGATTCATATAACTCTCCAGGAGTGCTCGATGTATGATTATTAAAATATAAATATATAAATACCATACAGGGCCAATATATCTATAATATGATTGGAAGAAAAACACGAGCCGTCGTTTTGCTTTCATAAATTTATTTCAGCTGGTTACTAAAAGGCATATAATGGAGAGAGAATACTCTTTTAAAAAATAACTTTTAAGAGATGGGGATAAGATCAGTAAATATACATATATGGCAATTGCTTCGTCTTAACAGACGACAGCAATCTCAATGCTCATCACCGCCCTCGCCACAGTTGCTGGGTGAATCGTCAGTGACACCCATACTACGTCCATGGGCCCCACAGGTCTTTGAGAAGTGGTTTGATAAGAATGATCCAGAACCATTGAAATACCTGTACTTCGATGGATTTAAGTGGCACAAGCGTGTACAACACCAATACCACTCACTGAATCCTCGCAAATATAACCCAATGACAAGCAAAATCAAGATGATTGGTAAATGTGTGGATCGCAGGTTTTAGATCAGAGGTTCCGTCTCCTAGATGGATGTCACACCAGTAACTCAAAGGCCCATCACTCCTAGTGGTTTAAATGCACCCCCAAACACCAACCAGGGAATTTCTACGTACCGGCGCACAGCAGTGGTTTGTAATCAGAGTATCCTTCTCCTAGATGGTCTGTCTTACCGGACTGACGAGCACTATCTACCCGGAGCAACTGATTTTAAGGCGCCAGTTACTCGCTTGATGCGCCCCCTGTTGTCAGTAGAAACAGGTCCGCCGGGCTTAGTGACAAGCCACACGAGAAGGCCAAGAGTAGGACTATGTTGTCAGAGGCTATAGATTTGAGCATGCTTTGGCAGTATTTTATAGGAAAGAAGGAGCTCATCCCCACTTCCAACCCGGCAGTATGACAACCAGTGGACCCAATATATACATCCGTATAAGACAAACAACTGACAACTTTGAATTTGTAACTATAGTTTGGTTTAATGGCATATCAACCTTTATAGGGTATTTATTGCCAAAGCCTCTGCTTCTAGAAGAACAGAAGTGGTACTAATTAACCCATAGCTGGTTGGATAAGGGGGTTTATACCTTTCCCAAAGGTATTTGTACGAAAGTGAACATAATACCTCGACCGGAGTTCGAATTCACTCACTCACTACAATTCTGGTGTCCATCGCTTTAACCATTATACCACGATATATGCCTTAAAACCTAAACAAACATGACGCCCTTCCCTCCTCTAGAAAACAGTATACTGTCTTGTTGGTATTCACACCGGAAGTGCCAGTCAATCTGAGGACAGATTTATATTTATATAGACGAAGAGCAAACACCCAATCCACATCATTATGTTTAGGGTGGTAACTTGCAATGGTGTCGTTATGCCGTCATTCATCTTCCTACTTGGTCTCACACTCAACACAGAGGCCTACATTTAGTCTCTGGAGGAGTTAGTGCTGACCAGGATTGAGAGGTTGACTTCTGGAAGACCATACGTCTAGCAACAGGACTCTGCGACATGCCAGAATAATAATAATGTCTAGAGTCGTTTCTTCTTCAGACGACCCAAGCCATTATACCAAAATCAAATGCATTTTTATTATACCATTTTAAATTAATTTGCGTTTCTATTCATTTAAGTGGACTTATTTTTCGCCTGAGATAAATATATAGAAATATTATTCGTATTAACAATTGTGGGCGTTTTTTTTTTTTTGTATCTGTTTATCCTGCCCATATCTTTTTGTGTTCATATTTATCTTTGTTTATATCTATCGATGTGTTCGTGATTATTTGTGTCTAGCATTTATGTATGCTAACACAACCGTTTCTCTTTTAACAGAAGAATGGGAACAAACTTTCTCACGTTCTTTATCGTATCGTCTGACATCGCAGTTTTTTTTTTTTTTTTACTCTTTTTCCATTATTATTTGTCGTCTGCTATCATTTTTGTTTGTTTTTTAAACTCCCCCCGCTCCTCTCTCTCTCTCTCTCTCTCTCTCTCTCTCTCTCTCTGCTATTCTTTTTATCTTTGACCCTTTATTTTTCTTACTCTATTTTTCTACCTAAGTTTTTACAGTATCTCTATACTTCCCACCTTCCCTTTGAAATTTTCTTTTTCACTCTTTCTTCCTTTTCTAACTCTATCGAACCTTGAGGGAAGTATCCTATATAGAATGACAAACTTGCTGGACTTTGACATCGTTGTATGCGAGTTCGAACTCCAGTTGCGCTAAGATGCTCACTTTCGGACTAATATCCTTGGGAAAGGTATGCACCCCCTTATCCCTCCAGCTATGGGTTAAATAGTATTATTACTTTTCTTCAAGAAGAGTGGCTTTGGCATTAAATAACCCACAAAGGTTGTTATGCCATTAAACCAAGAAACCAGACCAAATCAGAGTTACAAATACAGAGTTGTCAGTTATTTGTCTGGTATAAATATAGATCTTATCCCCTCCTAATAATAATCATTAATGTTCTTCTCCAAGGATAGCTGTGGCATTAAATAACCCACAAAGGTTCATATGCCATTAAGCAAAGACAGCAAACCGAGCGAATCTACCGAACCTCTCACAGTTTTCTCACAATGCCACCCCTTCATCATTCAATAATCTTCATGATCTACCCCCTCTCTCCCCTCTATCTCACTCCTTCTCCCCCCTCTCATCATTTCTTTATTTCTCTATATCTAATTCATTCTTTCTTTCTGCTCCAATTTAGGTCTCGTTTTTTTTCTGTTTTGTTTAGTTTTTTTCGTACTTTTCTTTCTCTCTCGCTTCAGCTGTACCACTAAATTGTATGGTTTAGTTCCATTTCCAGGACATTCGTTGGGGAGATCTTTCTCCTCTGCAGAGATGCCGGAATTGTTTCGTTAAAGTTCCTTTTAACAGTGTTTCATGCTGAAATCTCCGCAAAATTTTCTTTCTACAAAACATTGGTCATTTTCAAATGTAGGATCAAAATTTCTTCAAATCATTGGTCATTTTCAAGGGTAGAATCAAGATTTCTACAAAACATTTGTCATTTTCAAATGTTGGATCAAAATTTCTTCAAATCAATAGTCATTTTCAAAGGCAGGATCAAGATTTCTACAAATCAATGGTTATTTTCAAGGGCAGGATCAAGATTATTTTTCCTTAAAATCCAGTGAAACTTTTGTTTAGAAAATCTGAAATGCTTTCTTACTTGAGTGTAGAAAGATTTGGAATGTTTTTACTTTCCAATAAATTTTTGTTACATTCACATTTTTAAATGGACTTGCAAAAATTATCGAAGTAGCACACTTGGTGAATGTTCATATAGGTTTTTTAAATAAACTTATATGAAATAAACTTGTAAAAAGAATTAAATAAACTAGTTTAAATAAATTGAATTAATGACATAATTTTTTTTCAGTGCCATGCAAAGGAAAATCTTATGAAATAACCCAATATTGAGGATAGAATTTTCGAATTCATTTAGATAAAAATGAGAATTAACACTTAGTTGTTCCTCTTCGAGATTTCATATGTCTTAATTCTTTCCGATATGGAATTCATTATTTTAAAGCAATATTCTGTATCAAAGTGGTTACAACTCTCGTGAATAGCAGTTAATAGATCTTCTTCAATGGGTAGAGTCTTCTCATAGACTGATTTTTAAATTTCCGCCTTAATCTTTCAACAGTATTTAAATTAGGACTGTTCGTACCATCGATTTTTATATTCATTTCCTGAAAAAAAAGTTTAGATATTTTTTGCTCTGTGAAAAGATGTATTATTGTCTTGAAAAATGACTTCATCACCAAACCATTTTTCTATCGATAAAATGAGAAAATTATCCAAAATTTCAATATCTTCATGAGCATTGATCGTTGAGGTAATGATTGCCATCCTCCCTGGTCACTTAAGTAACATAACAACTCCATAACATAAATGATTTATGAAATTTGCTTGTTTATTTTCAAGCAGACATCTTTATATGTCTCATTTGAACGGCACCAGGGAAAAGTTCCAGTATCAACACTCTAACCAATACAGATTCTTGATTTATCACTGAATATCACTTTCATCCAATGTCAACACATCATAGTCATTTTTATTTAGTACAATTTAACTTTATTTTCTTTTGTTTGTGTGTTAGTGTTGGTTTTCGTTTGGTTTTTCTGTATGTGAATCCCGTTTCATTTAACTGATTTCTAATAGTCTTGTTACAAACACTGACTCCTCTTTCGACCAGAAGCCCAGGGGTTGAGGCTGCACAATACACTGACTGTATCTCTGCAGAGGGGTAACCCCACCCTCCACAGACAAGTATCCTGCATATGACACGAAACAATCAGATGGCCAGGCTCTTGTCCTAGGTCTTTGGGGAATGTGGAGTACCCCTCCATTGTCACTCAACCATGGAGTGGTAGCACTTGATAGGGTCCTATCTATAGGTCAAATAGAACCTTTAAATTGTGTGCAAACAAATGATTAATGTTAAATTGAATTGTTAGAAATAGATCTTTTTGACCATTTCATTGTGTACAAACAAATCGAATGATCATTGTTGAAACGATTCATGAGTGTTAAATAGCAGTACTTGAAACTCTTGAACTGTGAGCCTTAATTGAATTATTGAGTTTACATAGCAATATCTAGGACTATCAGATTGAATGCAAATGAATGAATAGTGTTACATAGCAATACTTGTAAACACTTTACTGTGTGCTAACAAATGATTAATATTGAAAAAGAATTACAAACATTAGATAAATATTACTTGAAACCATTTAACTGTAGAAAAATTAGTGTTATATGACAGATAGATATCTCTTCTGATCTATCGTACCAACAAAATTACGGTAATTCCATTTAAGAGGACAAAAGAGCATTCACCGGATGTTACAGGACCGAGATTTTTTCAAAATGAAAAAACAAAAACAATGCTTGTCGACGCATAAGCTCCGCGCACGGTAAAATGTTGATAGAGTTTATTTAAAGTAATTTTTTGACCAATCTATGAACTTCGCGATACATTTTTTTAAAAAGACCAAAATTGACCCAATTCAAAAAAGGGAGAACTATAAAAGACTAGATTCTTTCGATGTCCAGAAGAAGGAACGCACAGCCAGACGCTAGAACATCGGCCGCTGAAGCTTGTAACATTCAATATCACGTAAACTCGTCTTATACCCAAAATCCACTCCTTCAACGCTGGCATTTTCCTTCCCTGTTGACATAAACTTTGGTTGACTGCGTAAGTCTGTGACTCACCCCTACCAACCTAAATACTGGAACATTTTTATATCTCAATTTTACTACCATTCAACACACATCAAATTTCCTAAAATTAATTTATTCCTTCCAATACAACTAACGAACATTTTACTTCACAATTTCACACACATTCTCATATTCACCAACACAATTTTTTAAACGTTTTGTTTGTTTGTTTTGTTTTTGGTTAATACTATTGTTGAATTTTTCACTTGTCTTCTTGTCGTTCGATTTACAACTCTGTGTTTAGTTCTTTCCTTGCAATCATACATTTGATATAATATTAGCAATACTAATGTGCACAGAAATTACTTATCATATTCACTACCCCCTCCGCTGGAGCAGGATATGACACAAGGTCAATTTTTAAGTGGAGCTTAACGGGTTTGAATTCAGAGTTTTCCTTCTCCTAGACTAGTTGCCTCAACAAAGCTAAAGAACCTAGTCTGTCCTACTATTTACCCATAGCTGCACAGAAATTACTTATAACTCATTTAAGAATGAAATTACCGACAAACTATTCAATTACACATCATATATTATTCATTTAAATATGTGCAAAAAATGAATGATGTAATTTTTTTTACTGTTACAGAGCAATGCTTAAAACCATTTAACTTTGTGCAAACAAATGATTAATAATAAATAGTTTTATTCGTGTTTTATATAAATACTTGAAACCATTTAATGGTGCGTAAATAAAATGAGCTCAGGTTCGTTTAAAAAGGTTATCTACAAACTATGCTTTTACAAATCAGATGTAGTTGATATATTTGTTTAAACAGGAGTTGGTATTAAATAACCTATAATATGCTACAAACCCCGACCAAACCAAATTATATGTATTTAATATATATATATAAAGAGGATTTGGCGTTAATTAACGAATAATGACTGATATGCCATAAAACGAAACGAAACCAAACGAAATCATATATATTTAATATATATATATAAAGAAGATTTAGCATTAAATAACATCCAATGTTCGATAAACCATAAAACCCAACCAAACCAAATCATATATATTTAATATATATGTATAAAAAGGATTTGGCATTAAATGACCTACAATGGTTGATATGCCATAAAACCCAACCAAACCAAATCATATATATTTAATATATATGTATAAAGAGGATTTGGCATTAAATAACCTACAATGGTTGATATGCCATAAAACCCAACCAAACCAAATAATATATATTTAATACATATGTATAAAAAGGATTTGGCATTAAATAACCTACAATGGTTGATATGCCATAAAACCCAACCAAACCAAATCCTATATATTTAATATATATGTATAAAGAGGATTTGGCATTAAATAACCTACAATGGTTGACATGCCATAAAACCCAACCAAACCAAATCATATATATTTAATATATATGTATAAAGAGGATTTGGCATTAAATAACCTACAATGGTTGATATGCCATAAAACCCAACCAAACCAAATCATATATATTTAATATATATGTATAAAGAGGATTTGGCATTAAATAACCTACAATGGTTGATATGCCATAAAACCCAACCAAACCAAATCATATATATTTAATATATATGTATAAAGAGGATTCGGCATTAAATAACCTACAATGGTTGATATGCCATAAAACCCAACCAAACCAAATCATATATATTTAATACATATGTATAAAAAGGATTTGGCATTAAATAACCTACAATGGTTGATATGCCATAAAACCCAACCAAACCAAATCATATATATTTAATATATATGTATAAAGAGGATTTGGCATTAAATAACCTACAATGGTTGATATGCCATAAAACCCAACCAAACCAAATCATATATATTTAATATATATGTATAAAAAGGATTTGGCATTAAATAACCTACAATAGTCGATATGCCATAAAACCCAACCAAACCAAATCATATATATTTAATACATATGTATAAAAAGGATTTGGCATTAAATAACCTACAATGGTTGATATGCCATAAAACCCAACCAAACCAAATCATATATATTTAATATATATGTATAAAAAGGATTTGGCATTAAATAACCTACAATGGTTGATATGCCATAAAACTCAACCAAACCAAATCATATACATCTAATATATATGTATAAAAAGGATTTGGCATTAAATAACCTACGAGGGTTGATATACCATAAAACCCAACCAAACCAAATCATATATATTTAATATATATGTATAAAGAAGATTTGGCATTAAATAACCTATAAGGGTTGATATACCATAAAACCCAATTTATTTTGTTGCACATTTTCTACTTTCAAGATCTATTGTTCTGAGTAGATCACGACCAGCTATTAGTCCGAATTTAAATCCAATTAAAAGTTTATTGTGGAAATTTTTTAAATCAGTGTATGAGAAAACTCCAGCAATGTGTGCCGCTCACCTGGTCTTTTTAATAGTGGGTATTAAGGGAGGGTGAGGTCGCACTCGAACCTAGACTCGTGCGCTGCTGGTCAGTGCAGGTCATAGATTCACTTAGTGCAATATGAGCTATGCTATTTATTGTTAAGTTTCCGGGCATGAAGCCAAGTAACTTTGCTAGTCATTGATTCACAAGAACCAGAGGTCAAGTCCATTGTGAACCTATGCCTGTCCTCGTTGCTGCCCGGCACGAATGCCAAGCTGTCGGTTGAACCAAACTTCTGGTCTCAGTTTTCTGTACTTACGCTTCGATATTTTTCATAGTTTACAACAATGTTTGTTTGTTTTTTTGTTGTTTTTTTTTTTTGTATTTGTCCGAAATTTTAGACACGGCTGACTAGGAACAACCAATGTCTTCCACCGAATTCGACTGTGGATTGTCTATTTATAAGTTTTACGATCCTGTAGATTATTTTGGCATCATGTTTCCTTTCAATTAGCATAACAAGCA
The DNA here is from genome assembly GCA_963585895.1 of Sepioteuthis lessoniana. Classification (NCBI taxonomy): domain Eukaryota; kingdom Metazoa; phylum Mollusca; class Cephalopoda; order Myopsida; family Loliginidae; genus Sepioteuthis; species Sepioteuthis lessoniana. Next base: position 16,632,324 of record OY757940.1, on the reverse strand, counting down.
ATTGGGCATACCTACTTGAGGTCTGCAAGTATTTTCCTTTAGTTGTAGATTGATTTTTATATCTAGGCCTTTTCCGGTATTTTTTTAGGAATACAAATTATAAGATCATTCTATAATTCTTGACTCAAGATTTTGTTATTCAATATTTTCCTCTGGCTGCAAAAAAATTTTACCATTGATTTAGATACCGTAAATTGCATCGTACAAGTTGATGTAGAATATAAGCCAACCAGGCAATATAAGTCGATTTCTAGATTATTTGCTCAAAATTCTGGGTTAGACCTATACCTGCTGAATAAGACTGTTTGCATTTCATTTTGTGCTAATGCATTTAGTATGAATCCGTCTCTTTCCCTCCCCCCGCATCTATTGGTAAATAGTGAAGTAAACTCGGAGCTTTAGCTTTGGTATAGCAACTGATCTAGGAGAAGGAAAACTCTAAATTCGAACCAACAATACTCCACTGAAATGTTGACCTTGTGTCATACATATCCAACCCGTGGTGGAGGGATTGAGTAAAAAATACTTTGACAGTAGAACAACGCTTAAAATCTTTTAACAGTGAATATAATGACGTAAGCAAATTCATGTAAGTAAAACTTGTAATTCACTTTTTTTTTTCTAGGACAACAGCAGCAACAAACATCAATGATGTGAGCAGCAGGTCCCACGCCATATTTACAATTCTTTTTACTCAGGTTTGTTTGGAAACTTTTTCAATAATTATCCTAAAATTATGATGTACAAGTTGATCTGGTATATAACCCAATCTTAAGATTATTAGCTCCAAATTCTGGGTTAGACCTATACCTGCTGTATAAGTCGACCCGTTTCCTACAAAAAAAAAATTCCGTAATCTATTTGTTGGTCTGTAATTTTTATTTATTTAAAATGTTGTGCCATATAAGTACAGTAATATTACTCATATGTATATGTTCAATAAATTATCAGTATATCTCATCAAACTGTTATTACTCCAGTAGTGTATGGGGTACCTAATTTTTCTCTGAAATCAGAATTACATCAGCCGTATATGAAAAATGCAAGCCTTACACATTAGAGCTTATATTTATATGAATTAACCATCTATTGAACTATCTTGAAAGTGTGCAGATAAATAACATATCGTAGTTGTCTGACTGGTCGCCAGAGTGCTGTAACGTTCTTGTTAGTGTTTATAGTCAGTGCCTCAGCTTTTGGAAATGATGAGCGATATAGTGTTAATATAATGCTTAATTTGCATTACAGTTTTATTATTCTATACTAATCTCTGTGTTAATTTGTTAAATATGTTCATTAAACACGAGTTTAAGAAAGAAATGTTTGTGACAGTCAGCTGAAGTTACGGTAAGTAGTCTATATCGATTGGTAGGAGTACTTTACCACTGGTTGACCATTCAGTGGTAAAGATTTGCTCTATATCGACTCCTTATTTTGCAGAGACTTTTTTTCAGGCTTAGAAAGTCAATTTGTACAGCGTAATTTAATTTAGTCTGTTTAAGGTACATTTCATGTAGACAGCTATTAATTAAAAATGTTTTGAGTTTTTGCTGTTATTAGTTTATGTACTGCTATATAAAACATCCTCTAAGTTTGAGTTAATTTTTCTAGGATTTTTCATTGAGTATGCAAGATATAGATTATGTTGAGGTAAATGGAAACAGTAAAACTCAGTATGAAGTCTATTTTCTTTCCTTCTTCCTTTATTTCCAACACATTCTTTGTTTACTTTCCATTTCTTTTCTTTCTTTCTTTTTTTCTCTGCTTTCTTCTTTCTTTCTTTCTTTCTTTGTTTCTTTCTTTTATGCCTTCTTTTCTCTTTTTTCTTTCTTTCTATTCTCTCTGCCTTTCTTTCTTTCTTTCTTTCTTTCTTTCTTTCTTTTATACCTTTCTTTCTTTCGTTTTTCAATGCCTTCTTTTTTCTTTGTCTTTGTTTCTTTCTTTCTTTCTTTCTTCGTTTCTTTCTTTCTTTTTTCTTTCTTTCCATATATTTTCTTTTTTTTCTTTTTCTTCTTTCTTTCTTTCTTTTTCCTCTGCCTTCCCAGCCCTTTATTTTTCTTTCTTTCTTTTATTCTATATAATTTCTTTCTTTCTTTCTTTCTTACTTTCTTTCTTACTTTCTTTCTTTCTTTCTTATTATTTTGCCTTTCTTTCTTTCTTTTTCTTTCTTTCTCCGCATTCTATTTTGTCTAAAATATGTTTTTCATTTTTCATGACTTTTTGTATTTATCATTTTTTCTGTATTTAGTTTTATAGTTTGTTTTTGTCATCGACTTGTAATTTTTAACGTTATTTCAATTATTGATGCGAACATTAAGACTGGAAATCTTTATTGTGGACGTGTTTTAAAACTTATATATATATACATACTATTGTGAACCATACATAATAAATCCAAAAACTGATGCACCATATCTAGGGCCAGCCTTAGGAAGCACGGGACCCAATACGGAACATATATATTGTAATGTTTCGTTGATAAGCTGAGAATAGATTATACACTTGTGTGGGGCCTCTTAAGGCGCAAGGCTCCATTGAGGACAATTGGTCCTAATGGCCAGTTCTGAAGATTC